>CM059780.1:83073151-83538151 GCA_030435695.1 Brachymystax lenok tsinlingensis
CTCCTGATAAGAAGCCACAAACTGAAACTTGGACGCATGTTTCCCCACACGTTGTAATCTTTTCCACACAGATGCCATGATATTTCTTTAGGGGAAAGGATCGTTAGTGTATTACTTGTCCCGTGCTGGTGTTTCCTTTTGGAGATTTCCGTCCCAATCACTTGGAAGTTTAAATGTATCTGAACAAATCCAAGCTGCTGTGTAGACACATAGTTAATATTTGATCAGAAAAATAGAAAATGGGGTACAATCCAAAGTCAGAGGTTTTCGTAGCGGTGGCGGCGACATGCCTTCAAAAACATCCGGAAAAAACACATTGAAGGCTTGTGGAATCTCTGCCGCTGTGGCTGTCACATCTGACGCTGTGCATTGTGGTACAAGTGGTGAAAAATTATGTTACAGAATAATAAAAATCCAGGTATTCCTTATCCTCTGTCCCGGGTATTCCTTATCCTCTGTCCCGGGTATTCCTTATCCTCTGTCCCGGGTATTCCTTATCCTCTGTCCCGGGTATTCCTTATCCTCTGTCCCGGGTATTCCTTATCCTCTGTCCCGGGTATTCCTTATCCTTTGTCTCGAAAAACCTAAACAGGAGAAAGGAACAGAGTTACAAGCAACGTTGGAGGGAGAGCAGGGGGGCTGCCTGCTGCAAAGAACACACCCGAAATGCTGCAGTACCTGTGGCTTGTATGTCACAACACACACGGACAACGGTGAAAAGATATAGACACAGTATGGGAGAATCCGCATTCACAATAACTGTTCTGGGACCGCTATGGCAACACTACTCTAAATGGATTACGACAACTGAAACGCAAGACTGTCATCATAGCTTGTTGATCTCCTATCGTCATTTGTCCATTCCACTCCACATTCCTTGGGGCAGACCACACCATAACAACGTCCTAAAACTATACTACCGGGATTACAATTTAGCAAGAAAACGTGATATTTTTTCAGAAGATGCATCATGTATTTATTTATTTTCATGGAAGTGCTCTGGTCCAGAGCAGTAACTGTACTGGACCCATCATGCGTTATGGCCAGATAACTAGCTCCATTGTCATCTAGCAAAGCAACACATGATCCATATGATGACTATTGCCTGGCAGTAAAAATAAATATAGCTAGCGGGAAAAAAGGTGTCATAAAATCTGGATTATCGATCAGAGAAAACAACAGGAGGTAACGTCCCAGGGCTTTCCCCGAGTCCCCGACGGGACACGCTGCTGGTGGCCGCTACAACCGGCTACATATGTAGCTCCATCTGGGAATACTATCGGCGACGCTTCCAGTTACATATCTAGGTGGCTAACAGTAGACAGCTAGAAAGGGAATACATATCGGAGCTAAAGGACAGGAACAGATAACCGGAGATATGGGAATACAGGGAATACATATCGGAGCTAAAGGACAGGAACAGATAACCGGAGATATGGGAATACAGGGAATACATATCGGAGCTAAAGGACAGGAACAGATAACCGGAGATGTGTCCACACGGACACCGAGTGGAGAGAGATCCAGTTGTAGTTAACTAACGTTGGTTTAATCTAGACTGCAGCCAATGTTGGATATCTCTCTAAGGTTAGCTCGTTGTCTAATTAGAGAGGCGGTAGCTAAATAAAACGGGACTTGACGGGGAAAGCTAGTCATAACATGCTACTCGGCTAGCTTGCAGTAAGGACTGGCTGAAACTTCCACCTGGGACTGGTTTCCCGCACCACTTCGCTAGCTCGCCTGCTAGCCAGCCGCGGAACCGATCGGCCCGACAATGTCGCTGCTTTTAGGACTGGACCGGGAGGCTACCGTGTGTGATAACTACTTACCTTTCAATATCCACCCGCAGTGTAGAGCTACAAGGGCGATGTGTCTAGTTATCCGCTAGCACTGCAGCGGTCCCAGCCGTCAGCTAGTTACCATAACACGGGAAACCCAGCGGAAATAGTTCTCCGGACCGCCAGCTGACCGGATTCGGTGTCCTCCCAGGTGACAAGAGAAACGACCTGAACATTACTATAGCTCAATTCCGACACGACAGATAGATGGATTTCTGCTTGTAACAAAACATCTAGACCCCCAAAAAATATTCCAACCCTGGCGTAAAATTCCAAGAACCTATTTTGAGTGACACAGTCCCCCGTTCCCCCTACACCGGAGGAGGACTTGTGTTACCGTTCCGTTACGCCTGGAAGAAACGCCCCCGGGGGCCTACCATTGGACCATTCCGTCATCTCTAGAACGTTGAATCATTCATGAGGTCTCTTTGAATTGGTCGAATGACACATCAATCAAATACGTTTAATCGCAGCTCTGAGTACAGTATATTATTGTCCCCCCTGTACTGAAACAAAGTCACATTATATGGGAACGCTGGGAATACATTTTTCACATAATTGGCTGTTCGAAATGGGAATCTAACCTTTTTTTGTTTTAGTTTCAATTCCCAATGAGGACGAGAATTGGGTCTAGGGTTAGGGTTAGTGACAGGTAAGTAGGTTACAAACACCCTTCAGACGGTAGATTGACGTCTGGTACTAACATTAACAGCAAACCATTAAATACACAATCAATCAAATATAGCCTACAGTCATAGTGTCGGTAGTGACATACTATAGCTGCTGTGCTTCTGCCTCTCCATTGCATGCTCTTTGGGGTTTTAGGCTGGGTGTCTGTAAAGCACTTTGTGAGAACTGCTGGTGTAAAAAGGGCTTCATAAAAATATATTTGATTTTATTTGATATGACTTCAATAGTGAAACCATTGTCAATGAAAACAATTAAATAATTATACCCCCAAACGGGTAGAAATAGTCTTACATTATCTCTAATTTCATGCATATGATTTTTTCCATATTACCATATGGCTAATGTCTGCCCTTGGCGCTGAATAATTGTACCATAACACTAACACGTCCCCTTAGGTCGAGGCTTGTAATGAGGATGCCTTCAAGTTGCATTTCCTTCTGTCTTGGTGTCACATTAATTAGAGCCTTTTGCCTTGTCCCTGCCAGGGATCCTTTTCACATGTAAAAGGGACATTTGGCCTATTCCCTACACAGTGCATTACTTTTGACCAGACCCATATGTACTCTGGTCAAAAGAAGTGCACTATATAGGGAATAGGATGCCATTTGGAACGAAGGCATAAAAACACCCCCTCCCTCCCTCCTCCCCCCTTTCCTTCCCCCCCTGCTGAAATCAATGTCCGCCTCACGCCCCCATGCTCAGGAAATGAATATTTGTTCTTGTGTTGTCTGTTGTGCAGCACTATCTTTTCAGTTTAAATCTGATGTCAGATTCAGACCGTTGGGATTAGGCAGTTGGACAGAGTTCAGTTTAAATCTGATGTCAGATTCAGACCGTTGGGGTTAGGCAGTTGGACAGAGTTCAGTTTAAATCTGATGTCAGATTCAGACCGTTGGGGTTGGGCAGTTATACAGAGTTCAGTTTAAATCTGATGTCAGATTCAGACCGTTGGGGTTGGGCGGTTGGACAGAGTTCAGTTTAAATCTGATGTCAGATTCAGACCGTTGGGGTTAGGGCGGTTGGACAGAGTTCTCCTATCACATTAGTAAGCTGCTCAGTGAAAACAGGTGTTGGTATTTTTCATAATATTCAATAGACAGAGAGTCAGTAATTGTGTCATCTTTGGTCTATTTTGTTTTCGTATATTATAGCACTCTGTCCCTCTCTGCCCCTCTCTGTCTCTCTCTGCCCCTCTTTGTCCCTCTTTGTCCCTCTGTCCCTCTCTGTCCCTCTCTGTCCCTCTCTGTCTCTCGCCCTCCACCTCTCAAACATTAGTGTTTCTAGACAGGCGGGTTGCATCCCACGAAGTTACCAATGTTCCAGCATGGTCTGGGATTTCCGAGACTGCTCAAATATTGCAAAACTCAGAGCCAGGTGCTGTCTAGATAATATAACACAATCCATCATTCTATTAAAAAATATTTGAACAAGGCAAGTCAGTTAAGAACAAATTCATATTTACAATGACGGCCTAGGAACAGTGGGTTAACTGCCTTGTTCAGCGGTAGAACGACAGATTTTTTACCTTGTCAGCTCGGGGATTCGATCTAGCAACCTTTCAGTTACTGGCCCAACGCTCTAACCACTAGGCTACCTGCTGCCCTCCCTCCGCCTCTCTACAAAGAGGCAACAATAACAATTCCAAGGCTACAGTATGTAGTGTACGTCCCAAATGGTGCCCTATTACCTATTCACTGCACTATAGGGAATAGGGTGCCATTTAGTACGAAAGCCCAAGATCTAACCCTTAAAGCAAGGGGAAGTTCCTGTGAGCTTGGTTCTGTAGTGTAACACTTATCAAGACCTGTTAACAAAGAACAACCCTTGAGCTATAAGCCCAGTCAAGTTTAAACCACTTAGATAGGAGAACGCTAGCTGCCATATGGGAGAACACTTTGTTTGAAGGGTAGGCTACTGAAATAAGGACTTCCTAACAAATCTATAACCCATACGCAAAGCTTTCCTGGCAGCAACCACTTGTGAAGTCGTATGTACGTAGGACGTCTTAACCAAATATGTCATGATGGGAGAGAATCAACTAAAGCGATAAATGGTACATATTATAATCAATGTTTTTTTTAAATACAGTGTTTTTCCCATCTAATACAGTGTTTTTCATTAATATTGTCACGACTTCAGCCGAAGTTGGTGCCTCTCCTTGTTCGGGCGGTTTTCGGCGGTCGACGTCACCGATCCATTATTCATTCTGTTGGTTTTGTCTTCCTTTTACACACCTGATTTTCATTCCCATGATTACATGTTCCTTATTTAACCCTCTGTTCCCCTCATGTTTTTGTGCGTGATTGTTTGTGTTAATTTGTTTCCGTGTTTTCGAGTGGTTGTTTTTCCCACTCATGTATATGAATTTTTGAGTAAAGCTATTGAATACTCAATTTCGTTGTCCTGCGCCTGACTCTGCCTTACCGGCATCACGGAGAACCTTGACAAATACAGTGTTTTACCTTATAATAGTGTTTTTTCGTCTAATACAGTGTTTTTCATTAATACAGTGTTTTACCTTATAATACAGTGTTCTTTCCATCAAATACAGTGTTTTTCATTAATACAGTGTTTTACCTTAAAATACAGTGTTTTCAGGAGTACGAATGTAAATATGTTCTCTGTACTTAAGATTGAAACAGGAAGTACATGTCTTCCTACAACACCAAGTCCCCGTGCACCTGACGCCGATGACATCAAATTGTATTTGTCACGTGTCGTAAACAACAGATGTAAACAACAGATGTAAACAACAGATGTAAACAACAGTGGAATGCTTCCTTACGGTCCCATCTCAAAAAGGCAGAGAGGAAAACAGAAAAAATATAGAAAAATAATAACACAAGGAATAACCACATGACGACAACAACATGGTAGCAGCACAACATGGTAGCAGCGCAACATGGTAGCAGCACAACATGGTAGCAGAACAACATGGTAGCAGCACAACATGGTAGCAACACAACATGGTAGCAGCACAAAGCATGGTAGAAACACAACATGGTAGCAGCACAACATGGTAGCAGCACAACATGGTAGCAACACAACATGGTAGCAGCACAAAGCATGGTAGAAACACAACATGGTAGCAGCACAACATGGTAGCAGCACAACATGGTAGCAGCACCACATGACGACAACAACATGGTAGCAGCACAACATGGTAGCAGCACAACATGGTAGCAGCACAAAACATGGTAGCAGCACAAAACATGGTACAAACATTATTGGGCACAGACAACAACACAAAGGGCAAGAAGGTAGAGACAACAATACATCACGCAACGTCAAATGAGTTAGTGCAGAAAGGGTCAATGCAGGTTGTCCGGGTAGTTATTTGGTTAACTATTTAACTAACTAGCAGTCTTAATGGCTTGGGGGTAGAACCTGTTTAGGGTACTGTTGGTTCTAGACTTGGTGCATTGGTACCGCTTGCCGTGCGGCAGCAGAGAGAACAGTCTATGACATCATCCTTTGTACTGACATGAGCTCGCTTCTGACCAATCACCATTGCCTGGTTGTACAGCCCTATGTAATATTATAATATTATTCATACATGCCACTAAGTAAATGGGTTTATGCAAAACGCCTTACAGTAGAGGGAGTTCATAGTGCAGTAGAGGGAGTTCATAGTGCAGTAGAGGGAGTTCATAGTGCAGTAGAGGGAGTTCATAGTGCAGTAGAGGGAGTGCACACTTTTCATACGTGTACGATCCCTTGGGGAATTGAACCCATGACCTCAGCTTTATTAGCACCACGAAAAACAGCACCATGTGTATTAGAGCATAGAAACACATCACCATGTGTATTAGAGCATAGAAACACAGGACCATGTGTATTAGAGCACAGAAACACAGCACCATGTGTATTAGACCATAGAAACACAGGACCATGTGTATTAGAGCATAGAAACACAGCACCATGTGTATTAGAGCATAGAAACACAGGACCATGTGTATTAGAGCATAGAAACACAGGACCATGTGTATTAGAGCATAGAAACACAGGACCATGTGTATTAGAGCATAGAAACACAGCACCATGTGTATTAGACCATAGAAACACAAGACCATGTGTATTAGAGCACAGAAACACAGGACCATGTGTATTAGAGCATAGAAACACAGCACCATGTGTATTAGACCATAGAAACACAGCACCATGTGTATTAGAGCATAGAAACACAGGACCATGTGTATTAGAGCATAGAAACACAGCACCATGTGTATTAGAGCATAGAAACACAGCACCATGTGTATTAGAGCATAGAAACACAGGACCATGTGTATTAGAGCATAGAAACACAGGACCATGTGTATTAGACCATAGAAACACAGGACCATGTGTATTAGAGCACAGAAACACAGCACCATGTGTATTAGAGCATAGAAACACAGGACCATGTGTATTAGACCATAGAAACACAGCACCATGTGTATTAGAGCATAGAAACACAGCACCATGTGTATTAGAGCATAGAAACACAGCACCATGTGTATTAGAGCACAGAAACACAGCACCATGTGTATTAGAGCACAGAAACACAGCACCATGTGTATTAGAGCATAGAAACACAGGACCATGTGTATTAGAGCTCAGAAACACAGGACCATGTGTATTAGAGCTCAGAAACACAGGACCATGTGTATTAGAGCATAAAAACACAGGACCATGTGTATTAGACCATAGAAACACAGCACCATGTGTATTTGAGCACAGAAACACAGCACCATGTGTATTAGAGCACAGAAACACAGCACCATGTGTATTAGACCATAGAAACACAGCACCATGTGTATTAGACCATAGAAACACAGGACCATGTGTATTAGAGCATAGAAACACAGGACCATGTGTATTAGAGCTCAGAAACACATCACCATGTGTATTAGACCATAGAAACACAGGACCATGTGTATTAGAGCATAGAAACACAGCACCATGTGTATTAGAGCACAGAAACACAGCACCATGTGTATTAGAGCACAGAAACACAGCACCATGTGTATTAGACCATAGAAACACAGGACCATGTGTATTAGAGCATAGAAATGGACAGCACAACACAGGTCCATATAATTAATGGTATTCATTGTACGTGCATAATAATATCTGTCTTATAAACAAATCTCTCAAACGCAACCCAATGTAATATAGGTGCATCAGTAGTCCATAGAAGGTAGTGATAGTTATACTTTGTCTCTCTACACTGATCTCTGTAACGGCACTGGCCTTACACTGATCTCTAGAACGGCACTGGCCTTACACTGATCTCTATAACGGCACTGACCTTACACTGATCTCTATAACGGCACTGACCTTACACTGATCTCTATAACGGCACTGACCTTACACTGATCTCTATAACGGCACTGATCTCTATAACGGTACTGACCTTACACTGATCTCTATAACGGTACTGACCTTACACTGATCTCTATAACTACACTGGCCTTACACTGATCTCTATAACGGTACTGACCATACACTGATCTCTATAACGGCACTGACCTTACACTGATCTCTATAACGGTACTGACCTTACACTGATCTCTATAACGGCACTGATCTCTATAACGGCACTGGCCTTACACTGATCTCTATAACGGCACTGATCTCTATAACGGCACTGACCTTACACTGATCTCTATAACGGCACTGACCTTACACTGATCTCTATAACGGTACTGACCTTACACTGATCTCTATCACCGCACTGACCTTACATTGATCTCTATAACGGTACTGACCTTACACTGATCTCTATAACGGCACTGATCTCTATAACGGTACTGACCTTACACTGATCTCTATAACGGCACTGACCTTACACTGATCTCTATAACGGCACTGACCTTACACTGATCTCTATAACGGCACTGACCTTACACTGATCTCTATAACGGCACTGACCTTACACTGATCTCTATAACGGCACTGACCTTACACTGATCTCTATAACGGCACTGACCTTACACTGATCTCTATAATGGCACTGGCCTTACACTGATCTCTATAACGGCACTGACCTTACACTGATCTCTATAACGGCACTGACCTTACACTGATCTCTATCACCGCACTGACCTTACATTGATCTCTATAACGGCACTGATCTCTATAACGGTACTGACCTTACACTGATCTCTATAACGGCACTGATCTCTATAACGGTACTGACCTTACACTGATCTCTATAACGGTACTGACCTTACACTGATCTCTATAACGGCACTGATCTCTATAACGGTACTGACCTTACACTGATCTCTATAACGGCACTGACCTTACACTGATCTCTATAACGGCACTGATCTCTATAACGGTACTGACCTTACACTGATCTTTATAACGATACTGACCTTACACTGATCTCTATAACGGTACTGACCTTACACTGATCTCTATAACGGCACTGACCTTACACTGATCTCTATAACGGCACTGACCTTACACTGATCTCTATAACGGCACTGACCTTACACTGATCTCTATAACGGCACTGACCTTACACTGATCTCTATAACGGCACTGACCTTACACTGATCTCTATAACGGCACTGACCTTACACTGATCTCTATAACGGCACTGACCTTACACTGATCTCTATAACGGTACTGACCTTACACTGATCTCTATAACGGCACTGACCTTACACTGATCTCTATCACCGCACTGACCTTACATTGATCTCTATAACGGCACTGATCTCTATAACGGTACTGACCTTACACTGATCTCTATAACGGCACTGATCTCTATAACGGTACTGACCTTACACTGATCTCTATAACGGTACTGACCTTACACTGATCTCTATAACGGCACTGATCTCTATAACGGTACTGACCTTACACTGATCTCTATAACGGCACTGACCTTACACTGATCTCTATAACGGCACTGATCTCTATAACGGTACTGACCTTACACTGATCTTTATAACGATACTGACCTTACACTGATCTCTATAACGGCACTGACCTTACACTGATCTCTATAACGGCACTGACCTTACACTGATCTCTATACCGGCACTGACCTCTATAACGGCACTGACCTTACACTGATCTCTATAACGGCACTGACCTTACACTGATCTCTATAACGGCACTGATCTCTATAACGGTACTGACCTTACACTGATCTCTATAACGGCACTGATCTCTATAACGGTACTGACCTTACACTGATCTCTATAACGGCACTGACCATACACTGATCTCTATAACGGCACTGACCTTACACTGATCTCTATAACGGCACTGACCTTACACTGATCTCTATAACGGCACTGATCTCTATAACGGTACTGACCTTACACTGATCTCTATAACGGCACTGATCTCTATAACGGTACTGACCTTACACTGATCTCTATAACGGCACTGACCTTACACTGATCTCTATAACGGCACTGATCTCTATAACGGTACTGACCTTACACTGATCTTTATAACGATACTGACCTTACACTGATCTCTATAACGGCACTGACCTTACACTGATCTCTATAACGGCACTGACCTTACACTGATCTCTATAACGGCACTGACCTTACACTGATCTCTATAACGGCACTGACCATACACTGATCTCTATAACGGCACTGACCTTACACTGATCTCTATAACGGCACTGACCTTACACTGATCTCTATAACGGCACTGATCTCTATAACGGTACTGACCTTACACTGATCTCTATAACGGCACTGATCTCTATAACGGTACTGACCTTACACTGATCTCTATAACGGCACTGACCATACACTGATCTCTATAACGGCACTGACCTTACACTGATCTCTATAACGGCACTGACCTTACACTGATCTCTATAACGGCACTGATCTCTATAACGGTACTGACCTTACACTGATCTCTATAACGGCACTGATCTCTATAACGGTACTGACCTTACACTGATCTCTATAACGGTACTGACCTTACACTGATCTCTATAACGGCACTGATCTCTATAACGGTACTGACCTTACACTGATCTCTATAACGGCACTGACCTTACACTGATCTCTATAACGGCACTGACCTTACACTGATCTCTATAACGGCACTGACCATACACTGATCTCTATAACGGCACTGACCTTACACTGATCTCTATAACGGTACTGACCTTATACTGATCTCTATAACGGCACTGGCCGTAGATATTTACAGTCAGCAGTTTGGGTCTGATCTGGATCATATTCTCCTCCTCTCCTCCACCCGGTTTCCTGTCCGTCTCCCCATGGAAATGCGATAACGAGTCGAGGCTTGCCCATGAGATACGCATCTCTGACTGTAAACCAGGAGCGGAGAGTGGTTACTGTAAACCTGACCATCCTGAGTCATGGTGGAGCCAGGAGAGGAGAGTGGTACACAGTGGCTGCATCTCAAATGGCACTCTATTCCCTATGTAGTGCACTACTATTGACCAGAGCCATATGGGCCCTGGTGAAAAGTAGTGCACTACATAGGGAATAGGGTGGCATTTTAGATGTAGCCTGTAATACAGTATACCTCTAGCTGCCAGGTAGTCTGCTCTGACATGTCAGGATGGATGAAGGGAAGGAAGGAAGAGGGGAGGATGGGTAGAGGAGAGGATGGGTAGAGGGGAGGATGGGTAGAGGAGAGGATGGGTAGAGGAGAGGATGGGTAGAGGAGAGGATGGGTAGAGGAGAGGATGGGTAGAGGAGAGGATGGGTAGAGGGGAGGATGGGTAGAGGAGAGGATGGGTAGAGGAGAGGATGGGTAGAGGAGAGGATGGGTAGAGGAGAGGATGGGTAGAGGGGAGGATGGGTAGAGGAGAGGATGGGTAGAGGGGAGGATGGGTAGAGGAGAGGATGGGTAGAGGAGAGGATGGGTAGAGGGAGGATGGGTAGAGGGGAGGATGGGTAGAGGAGAGGATGGGTAGAGGAGAGGATGGGTAGAGGGGAGGATGGATAGAGAGGATGGGTAGAGGGGAGGATGGGTAGAGAGGATTGGTAGAGGAGAGGATGGGTAGAGGAGAGGATGGGTAGAGGGGAGGATGGGTAGAGGGGAGGATGGGTAGTGGAGAGGATGGGTAGTGGAGAGGATGGGTAGAGGAGAGGATGGGTAGAGGAGAGGATGGGTAGAGGAGAGGATGGGTAGAGGAGAGGATGGGTAGAGGGGAGGATGGGTAGAGAGGATGGGTAGAGGGGAGGATGGGTAGAGGGAGGATGGGTAGAGGGGAGGATGGGTAGAGGAGAGGATGGGTAGAGGAGAGGATGGGTAGAGGGGAGGATGGGTAGAGGAGAGGATGGGTAGAGGAGAGGATGGGTAGAGGAGAGGATGGGTAGAGGGAGGATGGGTAGAGGAGAGGATGGGTAGAGGAGAGGATGGGTAGAGGAGAGGATGGGTAGAGGGGAGGAATAGTGTCTGAGAAGTGTCTGTTTAGGAGAAAGAACCACATCACTAATGGAATACAGGAGTGCTACTATTCAATCCAAATCATGTATTTCTCCCACAGGGCAGGAGTGCAAATAGGACAAAATAACAGTGACATAAACAAGCAGGAAGTTGTTTAGCACAAAGGGGCTGCACACTGCAATAATCTTTGTTGACAATTAATATGTTGAAATGAAACCCCCTGCAGTCCACTGAGACTGGACTAGACTGTGTACACAATATAATCATATACATTCAAGTTTCACCCTACCTAGAGGACATTGTTGCTCATTGTCTATTGGCTGCTTGCTGCTGGTGAAAATGATAGTTTATGTGAAAATGCATTGCGTCCTATTTTACACTGACATCGCTGTATAGCAGCAGTGATCTAACAGCTAGATTACACACACACTTATAGAGACTATCAGTGGTAGTGTCCTAACAGCTAGGATATACACACACTTATAGAGACTATCAGTGGTAGTGCCTAACAGCTAGGTTTTAAAACACACCTATAGAGACTATCAGTGTTGGTGATTCACATCCACTATCTGATGATTTCAACTGGATGATCTCCATCTCGTAGTGACCTGCTTTCTGGCCTCCACGCATCTTTTATAGAAAAGCACTACAGAGATTCTATGTATTATTGGTTGTTGTGATACAGTAGAGACCAGTATCTTCTTGATGAGGATGTACTGGTTGTTGTGATACAGTAGAGACCAGTATCTTGTTGATGAGGATGTACTGGTTGTTGTGATACAGTAGAGACCAGTATTTTCTTCATGAGGGTGTACTGGTTGTTGTGATACAGTAGAGACCAGTATTTCCTTCATGAGGGTGTACTGGTTGTTGTGATACAGTAGAGACCAGTATCTTCTTGATGAGGATGTACTGGTTGTTGTGATACAGTAGAGACCAGTATCTTCTTGATGAGGATGTACTGGTTGTTGTGATACAGTAGAGACCAGTATTTTCTTCATGAGGGTGTACTGGTTGTTGTGATACAGTAGAGACCAGTATTTCCTTCATGAGGGTGTACTGGTTGTTGTGATACAGTAGAGACCAGTATCTTCTTGATGAGGATGTACTGGTTGTTGTGATACAGTAGAGACCAGTATCTTGTTGATGAGGATGTACTGGTTGTTGTGATACAGTAGAGACCACTATTTTCTTCATGAGGGTGTACTGGTTGTTGTGATACAGTAGAGACCAGTATCTTGTTGATGAGGGTGTACTGGTTGTTGTGATACAGTAGAGACCAGTATTTTCTTCATGAGGGTGTACTGGTTGTTGTGATACAGTAGAGACCAGTATCTTGTTGATGAGGATGTACTGGTTGTTGTGATACAGTAGAGACCAGTATCTTGTTGATGAGGATGTACTGGTTGTTGTGATACAGTAGAGACCAGTATCTTGTTGATGAGGGTGTACTGGTTGTTGTGATACAGTAGAGACCAGTATCTTGTTGATGAGGATGTACTGGTTGTTGTGATACAGTAGAGACCAGTATCTTGTTGATGAGGATGTACTGGTTGTTATACAGTGGAGACCAGTGTTGTCGAGTAGTGAACTACATTTTGTTCATCTAGAATTGTAATGACATTTTGCAGTAGCTTGGTGGTAGTTGAACTAAATTGTAATCTTGGCAGTGTTTTCAGTAGTTAATTCGATTGTCATGTAGTGGTGTAGCTAGCTACTGGAACTAAACAACTTTTTATGCAAAAATAAAATATGGGTGAAGTAGGCAAGAATGTCCTTTCTTTTTCGGCACCAGACCTGTCTAATTCTCACATTGTGTGTTTATTGGGCTTAATGACACATCCTGTTAACATCTGACTCCAGAGTGATGTGTTCTGGCAACTTGAAGACTAGGCATTTTTCACTAAGTTAGGTAAACTACATTTTTCTTAAGGGTAGCTTTAGTGAAGCTTAACTATATCCATTGTGAAGTAATTGGTAGCTTGATAAACTATATTTTCAGACAGAGACAGAGACAGAGAGAGAGAGAGAGAGAGACAGACAGAGAGAGAGAGATTGCTCTGTGATTAGAATAGGTATCTTTTTGTTTATGACCTGTTGCCACAGGGTCAACCACTGAAGAACAAACACCATTGTAAATACAACCCATATGAGTTAATCTATTTTCCCTTTTGTACTTTAACTATTTGCACATAATATGACATTTTAAATGTCTTTATTCTTTTGGAACTTTTGTGAGTTTAATGTTCAGTTTTATTGTTTATTTCACTTTTGTTTATTATCTACTTCACTTGCTTTGGCAATGTCAACATATGTTTCCTATGCCAATAAAGCCCTTAAATTGAATTGAAATTTAGAGAGAGAGAGACAGAGAGAGAGACAGAGAGAGAGAGAGAGAGAGAGACAGAAAGTATGTGTGTGTATATGTATTCTTGGTTAATCAGAATCAGGTGTCTGGAAGCAGACTGTGTTGACACTGTGGCTAGTGTGATCCAGTAAGCCAGTATGGACCCAACTCTCTCTTCTGGTATTTCCTCATTTACAAATATCCAGCCTTTTTTTCCATTCATCTTTCCTCAATTCCTTGCATCCTCTCCTTTCCTCCTTCTCACAACTCATTGGAGAAGAGATGGGAGGAGGAGATAGAGGGGATGTAGGGATGCCACCACTGGCAACAGACTTCAATGCAATGTCTATTTCAAGTTGGTTCAAAGTCATTTTGTTCAACCAGTGTGTGCCCAGTGCCCAGTGCCCAGCCACCACCATCTACCATTACAATGGGATTTTAGTCTGAAAATACTTCCTAACTCATAGGATTCAATACCAGTCGGCAGGAAAGCTGAAACCTGACAGATGGGACCGCCAGCCCTTGAGGGATCTAAATTCTCTCATTTCACGCTTCAGTTTTTGATGGGAGTCCACAGAATTATAAACAACGGTGCAGTCATTATCCTGGTCTCTCTCTCTCTCTGTCTCTCTCTGTCTCTGACCTCTCCTCTGTTCTCTCTCTGACCTCTCCTCTGTTCCCTCTGTCTCTCTCTGTTCTCTCTCTGACCTCTCCTCTGTTCCCTCTGTCTCTCTCTGTTCTCTCTCTGACCTCTCTGTTCTCTCTGACCTCTCTGACCTCTCCTCTGTCTCTCTGTCTCTCTCTGACCTCTGTCTGTCTCTCTCTCTCTCTCTGACCTCTCCTCTGTTATCGCTCTCTCTCTCTGTCTCTCTCTCTCTCTGACCTCTCCTCTGTCTGTCTGTCTGTCTGTGTCTGTCTGTGTCTGTCTGTGTCTGTCTCTGTCTGTCTCTGTCTGTCTCTGTCTGTCTCTGTCTGTCTCTGTCTGTCTCTGTCTGTCTCTGTCTGTCTCTGTCTGTCTCTGTCTGTCTGTCTGTCTGTCTGTCTGTCTGTCTGTCTCTCTTTCTCAGGACAAGGGTGAGAATGTGCAGTAACAGCTTGTAGAAACAGAACTATTGTGTTGCTGCTAACAACGAGGTGAAATTCTTCCCTTTAAGAAATAGCTCATTCATCAAAGCCTCAGGCCCACTCTCAGGATTCCTCTGGGGAGCTATTCGGGGTGTAGACACAAACACACACATTCTCTGTCGCTATAGACACAGAGTGAGAGACAACAGGTGATTCAAAAGTGGCTTGTGTTTGTGTATCATCTATATCAACTGTTTTTTGTGCGAGGGGGAGAAATGTTTCTATGAATCCTTACGTCTCTCGTGGCGGGAGACCGGGGCTACCATCAGACATATTTCAAATAGCTTGTTTGTCAGCCATGCCAAAGTAAAAGGGCTGAGGGGGAAAACTCTTGACTACAAAGAGATATGAGTCTGTTGGTTCCTGACTGTTGGGTTTTAGCTTCAAATCGGTCTCTGGTGTTTGAAAAGATAAAAGAAGATATTCTATCGATGCTCAGCAGTCGCTGTGGGGCACATGTAAACAAATGATCTCTGAAATATAAATATGAAAGTGTAGTGTGTGAAGGCCTCGAAGCCTGAAAACTTTTCACTAATTGCCAAGAAGCACAACTTTTGTGGGCCTTAACTTTCTGTTACTCCTCTCTCCTCTTCTCTCCTTGTCTCCTCTATTCTCCTCCTCTCCTCTCTCCTTGTATCCTCTCCTATTTAGCTCATAAAATCATCCAACAGCTCAAATCAGAAGGATGTTTTAAGAATTGTTGACCTTCCTCTCTACACACGGTTCTGATTGGCCTTCCTCTCTACACACGGTTCTGATTGGCCTTCCTCTCTACACACGGTTCCGATTGGCTTTCCTCTCTTACACGGTTCCGATTGGCCTTCCCCTCTACACACGGTTCCGATTGGCTTTCCCCTCTACACACGGTTCCGATTGGCTTTCCCCTCTACACACGGTTCCGATTGGCTTTCCCCTCTACACACGGTTCCGATTGGCTTTCCCCTCTACACACGGTTCCGATTGGCTTTCCCCTCTACACACGGTTCCGATTGGCTTTCCCCTCTACACACGGTTCCGATTGGCTTTCCCTCTACACACACGGTTCCGATTGGCTTTCCCCTCTACACGGTTCCGATTGGCTTTCCCTCTACACGGTTCCGATTGGCTTTCCCCTCTACACACGGTTCCGATTGGCTTTCCCCTCTACACACGGTTCCGATTGGCTTTCCCCTCTACACACGGTTCCGATTGGCTTTCCTCTCTACACACGGTTCTGATTGGCTCACAAAGAAGGAGAGAAAGGTGAGAGAGAGAGAGAGAGAGAGAGAGAGAGAGAGAGAGAGAGAGAGAGAGAGAGAGAGAGGGAGAGAGAGAGAAAGTAGGGAGTAGGGAGAGAGGGAGAGAGAAAGTAGGGAGTAGGGAGAGAGAGAGAGAGAGAGAGAGAAAGTAGGGAGTAGGGAGAGAGGGAGAGAGAAAGTAGGGAGTAGGGAGAGAGAGAGAGAGAAAGTAGGGAGTAGGGAGAGAGAGAGAGAGAAAGTAGGGAGTAGGGAGAGAGGGAGAGAGAAAGTAGGGAGAGAGGGAGAGAGAAAGTAGGGAGTAGGGAGAGAGGGAGAGAGAAAGTAGGGAGAGAGGGAGAGAGAAAGTAGGGAGAGAGGGAGAGAGAAAGTAGGGAGTAGGGAGAGAGGGAGAGAGAAAGTAGGGAGTAGGGAGAGAGAAAGTAGGGAGTAGGGAGAGAGAAAGTAGGGAGTAGGGAGAGAGAAAGTAGGGAGTAGGGAGAGAGAAAGTAGGGAGTAGGGAGAGAGAAAGTAGGGAGTAGGGAGAGAGAAAGTAGGGAGTAGGGAGAGAGGGAGAGAGAAAGTAGGGAGTAGGGAGAGAGGGAGAGAGAAAGTAGGGAGGCCATAAGTGAGAAAATAGTCCAGAGGTAAAAAGAGGGGAGGAGTAAGAAATTGATGAGAGGAACCAACAAGACAGAGGAGGGAACAAAAGAGAGAAAGAGAATAGAAAGAGACGGGGGAAGCCAAGTGTACTATCCCCCTTAGTGGATCTCTCCAGTGTATGCTTGCTCTCTCATTGCTTGCAGGTGTAATAACACGGACTGATTCAGTGGGGGGGTGGCGAGGGGATTATGGAGCTTCGCAGAATGGATTTCAACACCCTTCCCCCCGTCGTGGAAGAGCCCAACTCTAGTCCTATGCAGCCAGCTGAGAGCCTTGTATCTAATGTGGAACCACTGAAACACAGCACGCTGGTCTGCTAGCTCTCTCTCTCTCTCTCTCTCTCTCTCTCAGACGGTAGCCCTCTGAGGGTCACACACACTCCCATCGTTCCACTTCTGGATTCAGGAGCCACAGTGCCAGGGAGTCTGTCTCCACACCCTGGGGACCCTAACAAGTATGTTACCTGTAGTAACCTAAAGCAACAACTCCACTTTACCATTCAGTCAATATTGGTTTTTATTTGTTTGGTGTTTTATCTATTAAATACATTGGAATGGTTAGGGGTTAAATGTGATTCAACCCTGCTTTTTATCTATTAAATACATGGGAATGGTTAGGGGTTAAATGTGATTCAACCCTGCTTTTTATCTATTAAATACATTGGAATGGTTAGGGGTTAAATGTGATTCAACCCTGCTTTTTATCTATTAAATACATGGGAATGGTTAGGGGTTAAATGTGATTCAACCCTGCTTTTTATCTATTAAATACATGGGAATGGTTAGGGGTTAAATGTGATTCAACCCTGCTTTTTATCTATTAAATACATTGGAATGGTTAGGGGTTAAATGTGATTCAATCCTGCTTTTTATCTATTAAATACATGGGAATGGTTAGGGGTTAAATGTGATTCAACCCTGCTTTTTATCTATTAAATACATGGGAATGGTTAGGGGTTAAATGTGATTCAACCCTGCTTTGAGTGTCTATGGGACTTTATAAATCTTTACAATCTAAAAACATTTGATTGATGTGACAGTAGCTCTATTCTACCTTCCACAGTGAGTTTGGGGATCTGTACTAACGCTTCACTCAGTCTTATCTGTTTAACTCTCAGTATGAAATTATTTCAAGTAGTATTTGAACCCAGGTCTGAAGAGCACTCAGATCACTAGTAGTATTTGAACCCAGGTCTGAAGAGCACTCAGATCACTAGCCAGAGGGAACAAGAAGCATCAGGAGGATTCTGTCTCTTCACTCTGTGGTGTGTGTGTCCTGTGTGGAGGATTTTAGCCAAGAGCCTTGTCTTACGCTATTCCGCCTGCACTGATCTGTCTCGTATCTCACAAACAGTAATGTGTAGATCAAAACAAGGCCGGCTACAATGTGCTGTCTGACATGAGAAAATATTACCTAGACAACATCGTCTGCTGAACCCCGTTTTCTGCCTCAAAACTGTCTGAAATGAATCTAAGCTAAAACAACACACCTGTCAATAATGCTAACTAACTAACTAACTAACTACACTGCCTTCAGTATTCAGACACCTAGACTTTTTCCACATTTTGTTGTGTTATAGCCTGAATTTAAAATGGATCAAATTTAGATTTTTTTGTGACTGGCCTGTACACAATACCCCCTAATGTCAAAGTGGAATTACGTTTTTAGAAAATGTTTACAAATGAAAATCTGAAATGTCTTGAGTCAATAAGTATTCAGCCCCTTTGGTATGACAAGCCCACATAAGTTCAAGAGTCAACATTGAGAGAATACCCAGAGTGTGCAAAGCTGTCATCAAGGCAAAGGGTGGCTACTTTGAAAAATCTCAAATATAACCATTTATGTTATTTCATAATTTTTTACTATTGTTAGTAAAAAAAAAATGAAGAAAAACCCTTGAATGAGTAGGTGTGTCCAAACTTTTGATTGGTACATAGAACACACATAGAACAGTCATTCTGCCCTCCGCTCATAACTCATAACGTTCCAGAAGTTACTCATTCTAACTTGTTCTTGACTCCATTCTAAGTCCGTGACATCGTTGGACTCTCTCCCACTGCCTGCCTATCTGACAACCTGTTAGGCACGGGGAGCGAACGGCCTCCTTTACAGAGCAGATAAAGTCACCCTGTTAGGCACTGGGAGCGAACGGCCTCCTTTACAGAGCAGATAAAGTCACCCTGTTAGGCACTGGGAGCGAACGGCCTCCTTTACAGAGCAGATAAAGTCACCCTGTTAGGCACTGGGAGCGAACGGCCTCCTTTACAGAGCAGATAAAGTCACCCTGTTAGGCACTGGGAGCGAACGGCCTCCTTTACAGAGCAGATAAAGTCACCCTGTTAGGCACGGGGAGCGAACAGCCTCCTTTACAGAGCAGATAAAGTCACCCTGTTAGGCACGGGGAGCGAACGGCCTCCTTTACAGAGCAGATAAAGTCACCCTGTTAGGCACGGGGAGCGAACAGCCTCCTTTACAGAGCAGATAAAGTCACCCTGTTAGGCACGGGGAGCGAACAGCCTCCTTTACAGAGCAGACAAAGTCACCCTGTTAGGCACGGGGAGCGAACAGCCTCCTTTACAGAGCAGATAAAACCTCTCTATAAAACCTGACCTTATGATGGACTCCCTCTGAAAGCCGGTTTGGCCTGCAGGTATGGAGGGAGCTCTATCGTCTCTCTACTCTAATTTGACACCTCTGCCTTCTCTGCTCAGCTTGAGATCCAGGGCAAGAAGAAATGTAAAACAAGACAGCACTGTGAGGAGAGAGAGAGACACACCAGACAGTCCATCACCCTCCAGGGGAGCTGGGAGACAGGGAGAGAAGGATGTAGGAAGATAAAGGAGAGAGAAGGAAGGAGACAGAGAGAGAGAGAGAGAGAAGCAGAGCTCTTGTCAACATCCTTCAATATCACAGTCTTTCTAGTATGATTGGTAATCCTGAATTTCTGTATTATTTTATTCCTCAAAAACCTGAGCTATAGCTCACCTGGGACTTTCTCTCTCGTCCTCTATCTCTGTATCTCTCACCATCTCCTCAATTCATACACAACACCTTAGCATACACACTGGTTCCCAGGTTCGTTAAACTTCTCTGTCTCTCTCCAAGGAGACACCTTCAGCTTATACACACCTCCCTAGCCCTCACTGTAACGTCCATGTTCTTTAAAACAGAGAGAGATCGTCCATCATACCATTCTATTATACCTCTAGGACCAATACAGTCACCAATTTACACTGCTTCCCAAATGGACCCATATTTCCTACGTAGTGCCCTGCTTTAGAGCAGAGCAAATTTGGGACACAACTACTGTGTCCTAGTTTGTGCAATCCTTTTAATGTTTGCAGTAACTTTGGATTAGACAAAGATGCTCCGGTCAAAGTACAATGTGCAGGAGAAAAATCAGTTACAATATTCAGTGTTTCTTTTGAAGTGCACAAAACGGAACTATCCCCTATAAAAATCATGTGTCTGGGCTTTAGCTGGGTAATCATATTCCTAGTTATCAAGAGATCGTTAAGAGGCTTGTTAGGCTCATTATGAAGACTCGTTAAGAGTACTCGTTATCACCGGCGGCTTGGTGAGTCGGTGTGTTATCTCCAGAGTCCTGATAAGCGACGGCACACGCACACACACACACAAACTCACACAGTTCGACTGCAAGCTCATGAGGCACAAGACATTCACCAACAGCACAGGGGTCCTATTCCAATACTGTACATGCTGGTTGGAGACTCTGTAGAGAGGCGGTAATGTGGCTCAGTGGGTGAGAGGGCGGTTGGAGACTCTGTAGAGAGGTGGTAATGTGGCTCAGTGGGTGAGAGGGCGGTTGGAGACTCTGTAGAGAGGTGGTAATGCGGCTCAGTGGGTGAGAGGGCGGTTGGAGACTCTGTAGAGAGGTGGTAATGTGGCTCAGTGGGTGAGAGGGCGGTTGGAGACTCTGTAGAGAGGTGGTAATGTGGCTCAGTGGGTGAGAGGGCGGTTGGAGACTCTGTAGAGAGGTGGTAATGTGGCTCAGTGGGTGAGAGGGCGGTTGGAGACTGTAGAGAGGTGGTAATGTGGCTCAGTGGGTGAGAGGGCGGTTGGAGACTGTAGAGAGGTGGTAATGTGGCTCAGTGGGTGAGAGGACGGTTAGAGACTGTAGAGAGGTGGTAATGCGGCTCAGTGGGTGAGAGGACGGTTAGAGACTGTAGAGAGGTGGTAATGTGGCTCAGTGGGTGAGAGGACGGTTAGAGACTGTAGAGAGGTGGTAATGTGGCTCAGTGGGTGAGAGGGCGGTTGGAGACTAGAGAGGTGGTAATGTGGCTCAGTGGGTGAGAGGGCGGTTAGAGACTGTAGAGAGGTGGTAATGTGGCTCAGTGGGTGAGAGGGAGGTTAGAGACTGTAGAGAGGTGGTAATGCGGCTCAGTGGGTGAGAGCATGACGCAGCAACACCAGGTCATGACAGGGTTCAATTCCAGCATTCATCACAAACTCTACCCATATTTAACATGTTGACTCAGTCACAGTGTAACTTCAGTTGTTTTGGATAAAAGCATCTCAGTGGCATGTATAATCACATCATCATTATGTTATTAGGCTGTAACTATGGTGAAGAGTACTTCCTGCTCAGGGCCGTGGTGTTTTGGATAGTCATGTCACGTGACCTGGAGTTGAACCTTAATGTCGAGCCTTTTCCATGGAACTGTCCCCCTTTCCTTCTTATGGCAGACGGTCCAGCACCAGCCTTTTCCATGGAACTGCCCCCCTTTCCTTCTTATGGCAGACGGTCCAGCACCAGCCTTTTCCATGGAACTGCCCCCCTTTCCTTCTTATGGCAGACGGTCCAGCACCAGCCTTTTCCATGGAACTGTCCCCCTTTCCTTCTTATGGCAGACGGTCCAGCACCAGCCTTTTCCATGGAACTGTTCCCCTTTCCTTCTTATGGCAGACGGTCCAGCACCAGCCTTTTCCATGGAACTGTCCCCCTTTCCTTCTTATGGCAGACAGTCCAGCACCAGCCTCAGATAATTGCTTTAATTCTGGTGTAACTAAACAGAGGGAGTCACATCTCAGGACACAGTGTGATGTCAGATACCTTGTCGTTGTACTAGATGTGATCTGTTGCAGCTTGTTTCAGGTCAAGGCAGAGAGCTGAGAGGTTTGCTGTACATCGCTGTACAGGGGTTTGCTGTACAGGGGTTTGCTGAACAGGGGTTTGCTGAACAGGGGTTTGCTGTACAGGAGGCTCGTCAGACAGGGAGAGGTACTTGGAGGAGGAATGGCTCCTGCTGCTCTTTAGTTCCTGGGAGATCACATTCCCTCTGATGGATGAGCTACTCCCTTTTCTCTCAGAACTCGGAGTGGTGTGTGTGTGTGTGTGAAAGAGAGAGAGCATAGGGAGATAAACTGTGTGTGTGTGTGAGGAGGAACTCGTCACAGAGCATCTATCGTTTTTATCTGAAGTGTACTACAGGTTTATCATGCCATTTCTCTGCCAGCCTGCGTGACATCGCACCGATGATGTCATCAGGATGTCTCAGCTCCGCAACAAGGTTAACTGCCCAGTAGATTAATGGCCCCATCACTCTAAAGGTACGTTCCAAATAGCACACTATTCCCTATTTAGTGCACTATTTTCTACCATTGGCCCTGGTTAAAAGTAGTGCACTAGATAGGAAATAGGGTGTAATTTGGAACAGAGACAAAGCACAGCAGGAAGTGGAAACATTTTCAGAGGGTGTAAGGAATGTCTTGACATGGTTGTTTCTACCGGCTTTCCTACACTTAGGAAAAAGAGTTCCAAAAGGGTTATTTACCTGTCCCCATAGGGAAAAAGAGTTCCAAAAGGGTTATTTACCTGTCCCCATAGGGGAAAAAGAGTTCCAAAAGGGTTATTTACCTGTCCCCATAGGGGAAAAAGAGTTCCAAAATGGTTATTTACCTGTCCCCATAGGGGAAAAAGAGTTCCAAAAGGGTTATTTACCTGTCCCCCATAGGGGAAAAAGAGTTCCAAAAGGGTTATTTACCTGTCCCCATAGGGGAAAAAGAGTTCCAAAAGGGTTATTTACCTGTCCCCATAGGGGAAAAAGAGTTCCAAAAGGGTTATTTACCTGTCCCCATAGGGGAAAAAGAGTTCCAAAAGGGTTATTTACCTGTCCCCATAGGGGATTCCAGGTAGAACCCCTTTTGGTTTTAAGTAGAAGCCTCTGTGGAAACGATTCTACATGGAACCCAAAAGGGTTCTTCACCTGTCCCCATAGGGGATCTCTTTTGATTCCAGGTAGAACCCCTTTTGGTTTTAAGTAGAAGCCTCTGTGGAAACGATTCTACATGGAACCCAAAAGGGCTCTACCCAGAACCAAAAAGGGTTCTTCAAAGGGTTCTCCTATGGGGAGAGCCAAGGAACCCTTTTAGGTTCTAGATAGAATAAGAAGGTGCTAAGAATGTATCATGGGAGGAAGAGAGAGAGAAGAGAGAGAGAAGAGCGAGAGAGGAGAGCGAAAGTAAACCCCAAAAATACAAAAATAATGATTTTCCAGAGAAGATCCAGATCTCAGGGAATTAGACCAAAATTCTCAATTGGTCCAAAATATATAGAGTACTGCACACACACTACAATTACTTAGGTTTAAAAATAAGCTCAAATGGACACCATAATGATGCAGTGAATGAACTGAGAGAGAAAGCACGCCATTAAAAAACTAATTCTAATTGAAATACCTATTAGTTTTAGCCAAATTTTTATTTAATGTGTCATTGAACCAATTGCACTTTATGGCATCAAGGTGTGGGGTCCACTTGCAAAACAAGATTTCACCAAATGGGACAAACACCCCATTGAAACCCTGCATGCAGAGTTCTGTAAGATTCTCCTACATGTCCAGAGGAAAACTACAAACAATGCATGCAGGGCAGAATTAGGCCAATATCCACTAATAATACAAACTCAAAAGAGCAATTAAGTTTTGGAAACATCTAAAATACAGTGACCCCCTCTCATATCATTACCAAGCCCTGTAATACCAAGAGCTGAGAAATCATAGAGTCCCCTCATCCAGCTGGTCCTGGGGCTGAGTTCACTAACCAGTTCTACTAACACACTGAAGTCTCAGGACCCTCATCCAGCTGGTCCTGGGGTAGAGTTCACTAACCAGTTCTACTAACACACTGAAGTCTCAGGACCCTCATCCAGCTGGTCCTGGGGCTGAGTTCACTAACCAGTTCTACTAACACACTGAAGTCTCAGAACAAATTACAACACAATCAAAACAAAATGACATGACCTATTGGGAAACACAAGCACAATGCAAAGCTACCTGACTCTAAATGGACAGTACACCGTGGCAAACTATTTAACCATGGTTACTGATCAAAACCTTAGAGAAACCTTGACAAAGTACAGGCTCAGTGAGCACAGCCTTGCCATTGAGAAGGGTAGACACAGGAAAACCTGGCTCCCTGTAGAGGAAAGGCTGTGCAACCACTGCACCACAGCAGAACCTGAGACAGAGCAGCATTTCCTGATAAAATGTATTAAAAAAATTAACAATTAGTGTCATTTCCCCAAATTTGAAACTCGTATTCAAGGTTTCAAAGACCTCTCTGATGAGAGTAGGCTACCCGTCCTGTTGGGGGAGGACACAGAGAGCTGTGGGTTGGCAGCGCACTACATTGCTGCCTGCCATAAGATGAGGGACAGTGTCTGACAGACCAACCAACCTGTACATGTCCTCTATGCTTATGGTTAGGTTATCTTGACCCTTGGTTATTGTTGTTACTGTTGTCCCGTTGACAATTTACAATATCCACAGTAAGCTTTGGCAATATGTACATTGTTACGTCATGCCAATAAAGCAAATTGAATTGAAAGGAGGCGAGAGAGAGAGAGAGAGAGAGAGAGATAAAGTCCCACTGAAGCATCAGCATCTCATTTCCTGTGTATATAACTTGACCTCGTTTCATAGCCCCCTCCCACCACCCACCCAAACACAAACGTTTAAAGGGGTGGGACAGAGAGAGTGCAAGGAAATAGAGGAAGAGGAAGAGAAAGAGAGAGAGGGATTGAGAGGCCCTCCAATTCCACGTGGAAGTGCACAGACAGTTACACAGCGCCAAAACTAAATTCCAAGCTTTCGCAGTGTGCCAAGTTTAACGTGAATGGAAAAAAACAGAGAAAGACAAGGCTGTTGGAAAGGACAGTGGAATACGAGACAGTGATGGAATAACTCTGTGCTCCTTCCCATTCTCTACATGTACAGGGGCCAGCAGGCAGGTTGGTATCCTAGACAGTTGTGTGTGTGTGTGTGTGTGTGTGTGCGCACACAGACTGTAGTCCTAGTAGTGAAAACAAAGACATCGTTATGGTGCGTTGGATTGAGTTCCAGCCACATCAACTTCCAAGAAAGGAAGGATGAAAGAAATGATGCTGAGAGGAGGGACCTGCGGTTCTCTTGGATACTAAAGCTAAGAAGCCTAGAACAACAAGGACTAAGCAGCTTCTAATGTTTCTTTTCTTTCTTTTCGCCTCTCCGACATACTTTATCCATGTTGCTTATTCACTTCTTATCTCATCCTCTGGCTGTTTAGACATTCCAGGGAGAAAGAAGAGAGCTCTGGGGCTCGTTCATCTGAACCAGGGTGAATTATCCATGTCCTCAGAGACTCTGCCGTCGTGGCAACCACCTCCCTCCTCCCAAAATGATGTGATGAGGGTGAGGCTGATGACGAGGTGTGTGTTTGTGTGTGTGTTTGAGTGTATTTTCTACGGTGTTAGGAAGGTGTATGAAGGACTTAGATGTGTGTGTCTGTATATGTGAGTCATTGCCAGGGAAGGTAACTGCAGCTCTACACTCAGAGGACATCACCCTGGTGTTGTGGTAATGTTAGAAGCTGACATCATGGTGCTATCAAAGTGACATGAACTAAATGGAGCCGGATGAGATGGGTATTTCTGTGGATGTTAGACACATATCAACTAGCCACCGGTTTTGGGAACATCTGAGAAATCCTTTGGTTGTTGTGTGTATGTTCCTCTGAAGTCTGTTGACATGAATATAATCCACTTTTATATCACTTCTGCCCCCTGGTGGTGAGAACTGTCCAGTGTAAACAGTTTGGAACCAATTTCTTTTGTTTATTTAGTTTTATACGTTTTTTAATATAAAAACGCAACATGTAAAGTGTTGGTCCCATGTTTCTTGAGCTGAAAGAAGATTCCAGACAAAGCTTATTTCTCTCAAATCAGTTTACATCCCTGTTAGTGAGCATTTCTCCTTTGCCAAGATAATCCATCCACCTGACAGGTGTGGCATATCAAGAAACTGATTAAACAGCATGATCATACACATGTGCACCTTGTGCTGAGGACAGTAAGGCTACACTACCATGTCTTTCCAAGAAGTCACACAAAATACACTACCCGTCTTTCCAACAGAGGTCACACTAAATACACTACCACATCTTTCCAAGAAGTCACACAAAATACATTACCATGTCTTTCCAACAGAGGTCTCAAAAGACTAGATCTACCAACAACCACAACCTCTAAATATTTGTACATAACCATCCATTTCATAAATGAGACGACAGACTTGGTTGATTTTTGTTCTACCTCGGGTTCTCAATGTGTGGGCCTTGCTACCAGCCTAAAGGTAGTTTACAAACATAACTCAGTTGTTTCTTATCTACTTCAGTAGTTGAATATAGAATTAGAATAACTATTAGTAGCTTTACCACCAGCTGTGGTAGTTTAAAACATACAAAACAGAAAATCTTGGGCTATTATAAGTTTGTACAAATCTTTTAAAAACAGGGATGGCATTTCTTCTATAATAAAACCAATTATCCAACACCATCTACAAAAACAGCAAAATATTCTTTATTGAAAATAAAATAATCTAGTCATAGCAAAAGAACCACACATGGCATGGTTCTGAAAAACAATCACAGGTGAAAAAATGGGTAACAAGAAACAAAAGGCAGGTATTGGTATATAATCTATAGATGTCTACTGGGCAGAATGCATCTTACAAGTCTTACAGTGTTGCAGGAAATCAGGTAACTTTCCCCATATTCACGGGTTTTCCAGGAATCCTGGTTGGAGGACGCTAGATTTCTTTCTTGTTCCCTCCAACCTGGATTTCTGGAAAACATGGGAATTTGGGAAAAAGTTAGTGGAATTTTGCAACACTAAGTCATACACAATTCCAACAGATTACAGGAATGTTATGGTCTGGAAAAAGGACAAAAACAACAATGTGATTGATGATTTTGTAATGTTTCATGACCAAGGGAAACAAGGGTTTGGACCGTGGAAATAGACAACACTCTAGATATGTATAGTGAACCAATATGTATACTGAACAGAAATATAAAAACGCAACATGTAAAGTATTGGTCCCATGTTTCACAAGCTGAAATAAAAGATCCCTGAAATTTGCCATACGCACAAAAAGCTTATTTCTCTCATTTTGTGCACAAATTTGTTTACATCCCTGTTAGTGAGCATTTCTCCTTTGCCAAGGTAATCCATCCACCTGACAGGTGTGGCATATCAAGAAGCTGATTAAACAGCATGATCATTACACAGGTGCATCTTGTGCTGGGGACAATAAAAGGCCACTCTAAAATGTGCGGTTTTGTCACACAACACAATGCCACAGATGTCAAGTTATGAGGGAGCGTGCAATTGGCATGTTGACTGCAGAAATGTCCACCAGAGCTGTTGCCTGAGAATTGAATTTTAATATCTCTACCATAAGCCGCCTAACGTAATTTTGCATTTACATGTTGCGTTTATATTTTTGTTCAGTTGTGTCGCAATAGAGGAATATTTTACATTCAAACAGAAATTAGGAGAGTGAATGAATGTTTGTCTTTCATCAAGGCCATGGAGAAACAGGACAGGTGATCAAATAGAGAGAGAGGTGAGAGGAGACACAGAAAGGTGGTGTAGAAAAATAAGCGATATTAACAGGAAGTCACCAAGTGCCTGAATTTAAGCCTCAGTCAGATAAATAACAATGTGATAAACTGAAAGCTTTGTCTAATGCAGTAGCTCGAACCATACCGGCACAGCAGACTTTAAAAATCTGGATTATAAATAAATGTTCCTTTTGTATACATTTACACATGTAAACATTCTCCACCCTACTCTAACCTCCTGACAGGCCACGTCTTATTTTGGTTCTGTACAGCATGCGTGGACTATATCCTGTTACTGTTTTTTGGTTTGACTTGTGATGAGAGCTACAGTAAGTCCCAATGAACGCCAGGGAAACAGGAATTCACATGACCTCACAGGACGTAAGTAGTGAGAGCTGCTTGCAAATTTGTTTTCCCTAGGAGATTTTTACCGCAGTCACAAAGTCAAATTGTCTATATAGTAAAAATTCATCAAAACAAAATGTTTATTTTTGGTGTTAATTTAAGGTTAGGCATAAGGTTAGCAGTGTGGTTAAGGTTAGGTTTAAAATAAAATGTTAAGAAGATGAATTGAAGAAATGGGCAGGAGTTTATGACTTTATGGCTGGGGTAACTAGTATCTCGCCCCAAAATCTCCAAGGAAAACCTCATTTGCAAGCTTCTTAGCTTACATTTCTGGGGCGTGTTCATTAGGGTAAACAATTGAAAATAGCTTTGAAAACTTTTGTAACATTAAACTAAAATGTTTGTTATTGGACCAGTACAGTTCAGAGAACACTCAGCAGCATTAGGCTGTACCAGGTCTTCAGCCCTGAAATATTTTCTACAAATGCCTGTATACCTTTCCATCCTTCCATCCTTCCTTCCTTCGATGAGAACTGTTCTGATTGGACATGGTCTGTTGACAGAGATGGGATGGAGGGAAAACAACCACATGACAGACCAGATATAAATCACCAAGAATGGACTGAAGGAACAATTCAACAGGATCGGTCTTCAGGGTGACTTGAGGAATACGGCTTGTACACTGACCCAGGCAAACAGGGGAGTCATTTCATTGGTTCCTTTTCGCCAACAGAATCATGAGGCATGTCTCTGCGAGGTTGCAATCTATTGGGGAAAGACTGGTTTTGCTGCAAGCTGTGTACATAAAACGGTTGAACAGATTCAGTGTTTTCAATAAAACAGCACCAAGTCTTCTATTGTACACATTGGACAGTCTAACAGAGGGGATTTGGAGACTGACTTCCGCCCTCTTTGAAGCAGAGGCCCTGCCCTCACGGTTTCCTGCCCACTTCCTGGTTATGTAAATAGAACCCCAGGGCCACGTTCAGAAGCCAAAATGTTGCAGATAGAAACACAAGAAATAGAGCCAACATGATTCCTTATTCTACAGGTCAGAAAGAAATATGCTACGTAGAACAAACATGCCTATCTGAACGTTCCCAAACGTTGCGTCCTCCTGAAGGCACCCCGAGGGGAATGGATCATTATCACTGTGGCAGATTCACTGTAAACAACAAGGTGTTCAGCAGCGCAGACTGTGGTTGAATGTTCAGATATATATGTTGTAGAACTAACATGCCTATCTGACCTGCAGGACAAGGAATCATACAGCTCTATTCATGATAGTTATGTCTGCAACGTTTGATTTGCATACTAAATGAGGCTCAGATGTGTATTTGTATATTAAAACTATTATTCTTAAGACGGCGCCAATGACCTGTCTTCCTGGCACAACCCCACTACGTACAGCCTGTCTTCCTGGTTAGGGCTCCCCAGTGGCACAACGCCACTACGTACAGCCTGTCTTCCTGGTTAGGGCTCCCCAGTGGCGCAGCGGTCTGAGGCACTGCATCTCAGTACAGCCCGTCTTCCCGGGACAACACCCCTCTACGTACAGCCCGTCTTCCCGGGACAACACCCCTCTACGTACAGCATATAGACATATTGACACAAGTCATTCCTGACCTGGGCACAGAGTATATATGGAACTTTTTCAACATACATTTCTTTCAACAGTAAAATACACAAAAACAAATGTACTATAAAATGTCACCCAATAAGAAATTGTGGAGACAGTTGATGAATACATTAGGTGATTAATAACCACTGATAAAACATACATTTAGGTTAGATCGTCCTGGACACAGATCAATGCGAGGAGATCCAATGTTAGTTACATCAACATTCCAATTCCAATAACGGAAATTCTCTGACCTAAACGGAAGGAAATCTCACAGTCTTCCACCCGTCTTCCTATCAACCTTTAAGGCAGCCGTGGAATAGAACATACTTGACCTTTGACCTAGTTTTTGGTACCATCTGACAAGAACAGTAATTATTGTGGATAAATAAAACAGTATTTCTCTCTGATCTACTGGCAGACAGGTAGTTACACAGTTGCAAAACAACAGTTTAAAAAGATGAACGACCCAATCGCCTTGGTCACAGTTCAAGCTTTATCTTTGTTAGTTTGTGGAGGGAGTGTTCGATACAGAAATATGCTTTAACCAGCCATTTCAGCTTGACAGTTTCTTTGTTAATGAGGATGGCTGGCTTATAAGGAGGACCTGAAGCTACGCTGAACAGGGTCGTTCCACAAACGTCTCTTTCGCATCCCTTGGATATTTAAGTAACAACTGTGCGCCAATACTGTATTTTAACAGCCTTCTATATTAAACAAAGCGCCCTTTAATATAGACAACATAATCAGACTTTTAATAGGAAGAGACTTGCTAACGTGCCAGAAATGCAGTATTTTGGCATTTCCTTTTGACTTCTAGGAGGATCTTAACCCACTTAAAGCAGCAATCAGCAGTAGAAACAATAAACTAACTCCCCGCCCCTGTTTTGGTAAAAAGCTGAGGGATGGGGCTGAAGAAATGTAACCACTCAAATTCAGACAGGGCTATGGATGCAAGGACTGATGTGGTGTGACTGTTGACCTAAGCTCATGGAGGTATTAATCAGTTATATTCTATATTATCAGTTATATTCTATATTAATCAGTTATATTCTATATTTATCAGTTATATTCTATATTTATCAGTTATATTCTATATTAATCAGTTATATTCTATATTTATCAGTTATATTCTATATTAATCAGTTATATTCTATATTTATCAGTTATATTCTATATTTATCAGTTATATTCTTTAAGAATCAAAAATGGATGTAGCAACTTTTCTCGACCGTTGTAAAGCCCTAGTTATTTTGTTGCTTTGACAAAGTCATTTCTAGAGATTAATTCATTTCATGTGATAGGTGATTTATTTTAAGGTAAAAAAAATAAAACACCTGTCCCTGATTTTAAGGTCAACCCTGTTACATGAACTGAACTCTCGTTTTAATATGGTGAAACTATTCCTTCTTAAATATTATTTTTCCCAAAAGAAACATTGAACATCGAAGTGTAAAAGCAGGTGAGCTGGTTCTGCTCTTTTTGGACACTTTCTGGTAGAAAACTGAGCAGGTTGAGCATAACACATTAAGTGTTACCCAGAAATATTTAAAACATTTAAGCTTGCATTCAATTGCCCCTCCCTGTTGCACACAACAAGTTTCCATCCCCCCCGTCACAAAGATTTATGGTTGATTCAAGATGAACTCGTCAACCCTGTTACGGTCAACCCTGTTACGGTCAACCCTGTTACGGTCAACCCTGTTACTTCATTTGGCACTTAATAGGCAATTACTATAGTCACTGATTTAGAGCATTTTAAAAGCTCTTCGTGCCGTCAGACACACAGTCTTAAAGTATTATCATAAAGGTCAATCAGTCAGATCTCTTCAGACTGGAAAACGTGTTGTTGTTATTTTAAGTTGAACATGTGCTCTTTTTATTTTCCCAACATGACCCAAGAGGGACTCATTTCGGGGAACGACCAAACATCTTCTTGGACATTTCTATCTAGGACGGCCCAGACCAGCTGAGGCCTCATCCATTAGCCTGGTTCCAGATCAGTTTGTGCCAGTCTTGCCAACTATTATGGTCATTTTCACACCAAACAACCAACAGATCAGGCTGCTCATTCACACAACCTCTGTCTCCAACTCCTCATAATACAGCATGGTACAGTGGGGGGCAATCACGAAAGGTCCATCAGACTTCACCATCATAACAACATCTTGTCCATTCAGAAAGCTTAGAGACACGTTGGTCTGCCATTGTACTGCCATCACAATCACGCCCTATTTATCTTGGGATTCAAAACCTGAAATGTTTATCCAACATTCAACTTTGAAGATGTTTAACTAACATCAACAACCATGATAATAACAACATTAAAGCTGCCAATGTTCGACTGACCCTCCAAGAGGAATAATCCTACCCTAAAAAAAAAAAAAACATACCAACCCTACCAAGTGTCACAAAACAGTGGCTACTGACCTCTCAGAGTTACTATAACAACCAACATAAGAAAATGACCGCCTGTCGTGGTGTCTGGTCCAGGCAGTTACCGACAGGTTAAGTCACCTGTCTTCCCTGGTTACTGACAACTCAAATCAAAAATGGCCACCGACACCTGTTGTCCCCAGGTTCTGATAGCTCACGTCAAAATGGGCACTGGCTGGGTAGTTACTGACAGGTCAAGTTGGGGTCATTGAGCCAGGCCCAGATCTGGATCATCTCCTGCGGTGTCCTTCTATGCACCAACATCAGACCCTTATAGACACACGGATTTCTCCTGTACTTCTCCTCAATGTCAAACGTCTTAAAGCCTTTATGTTTCTCCGGCCCCAGCCCCAGTTTCCTCAGACACATCCCTGTGTAAACGTCATCGATGGGGTAGAGTGGTACGTGCTGCGAGACTCTGTGCAGCCGCCCGGCCAGGTGCCCGGAGTACAGATACCCCCCTCCGCCCGCGTATGGCGGGTACTTGCCAACGAACAAACTCTCTGGGATGAAGTACTTGACCTTTTTATCCCTGTTTGGCCCCGCGTTGGTGATCACATCCCCTACGAACAGGTCCCTTGCCCGGGGCCCCGAGAGGCCCTTGAGGAAGTTCAGGATCCTCAAAGTATTGACAAAAACGTCATCGTCCCCTTTAAAGATGAACTGAGCTCCAGGGCAGTGCGTGGTCATCCAGTCCAGGAAGAGCACCTCCTTGACGGTCAGGTTGAAGAACGAGTCCCGGTAGTCCCACTGGAAGTAGAATAAAAATAAATATATATACACATTTTAGTATTTTGTTCATTATTACACCGTTTATCAAATCCCATTTTTTTATGTCAGCATACCTAAAGATAGTTTGAGTATCCCGGTGTCACTCACCAATATTTCAACATTTGACAAGACATACACTTAGGTTGGAATCATTAAAACTTTGTTAACAAGAAATTTGTGGAGTGGTTGAAAAACAAGTTTTAATGACTCCAAACTAAGTGTATGTAAACTTCCGACTTCAACTGTGTATTGATACCTGCAGGATGTCGTGTGTGTGATCGTTCTCATAGCGCAGCATCTCTGACAGATCTGGGTGGTGGTCCACGGCCGTGGTGTTGCCGAGCAGGAACACCGTGACAACCGTCTGGTTGGCGAGGACGCCGGCTCGACCCCACGACTGGCGGATGGCCTGGCGACGGTCAAAGTGCGGAGCTAGGGATTTGACGGCCAGTAGAAGGAAGGGCGGCTTCCCTCTCGGGGTATTTCGGCAGATGTCAGGCTGGTCCACAACTAGAGGGTACGACCGACAACGCATGTAAAGCAGGAAGTCTTTAAAACGGGGAGGTAGGGAATTGTAGTCTTTCACGTGAGTGGTGACTCTGTAGTCCGGTTGGCAGCGGTCAGGGTTCAGCCCCGTGTCGTTGAGCCAATCTGGGACAGGTCTGACATCATCATGGCTAGTGTTGTTACTATTGGAGGAGACGAGGATGGGGTTGTGTTGGAGGTCCAGTCTCTGTTGCTGGCGGTTCCAGTAGGACTGACTAGGAGCCAGTTTGGACCAGAAGGGCGTGGAGGGGACAAGGACCTTGAATGGAGGAAGGAAGGACAAAATTTATTTCACAAATTAAAAAATAAATTGAGTGTCCTAAACCGACAACAACAATACATACATAAAAAAAAAAAGATTAAAAAAGACAATTCAACACAACTCAACAATTAAAGCCCTGTGCAGTCTTTTTAATTTCATATTTAAATCACAGTATGTTTAATAAATCACTTAATTTCATGAAAAAAACTCCAAATATACGTTTTATTATTTATTTCCCCCGAGCCTCCGCTTGCTATCGAATTGCTCAGTCTGATCGTGTGGGCGTGTTGACAGTAGAGAGCCTACCCCGCGAACCCCTTCAAAGGAGGAGGATACATATGCAAATAAGAGATGACCGGTCATAGGTCAGAATAATCAGATTGTGATGTCATGCTGTGGGGTTAAAAACTCCATCCCACCTGAACATGCAAAAACAAATCCAAGCATTTCAAATATATATTTAGAATAATTGAAGCTCTTAAAGGAATCATCATTTCCACAGTTTCAGTGTTATTTCAACCTCCAAGAGAAACATGGTTATAGTGTGGAAATATGATAACACACAGAACAGTCAACAGGCCCCGTATTCACAAAGCCTAGAATCAGTTAAGGTCTTTCAGATGAGTGGTTCTCAGATGTCACATCAGGGACTCCCAGCCTTTCCATCACAGGAGGTTGGTGGCACCTTAATTGGGGAGGACAGGCTCGTGGTAATGGCTGGAGCGGAATCAGTGGAATGGTTTCAAACACAATCAAACACAAGGTTTCCAAGTGTTTGATGCCATTCCATTTGCTCCATCCCAGCCATTATTATGAGCCGTCCTCCCCTCAGCAGCCTCCACTGCATTCCATGTATACTTGTGAATAATGAATATTGTTGTGTCCGCTCGTCCTGTCGCCACCCTCTCACCCTTTGTCCTCACCTTGTCCTGTCTCCTCCTCACCTTGTCCTGTCTCCTCCTCACCTTGTCCTGTCTCCTCCTCACCTTGTCCTGTCTCCTCCTCACCTTGTCCTGTCTGCTCTCACCTTTTTGTGTCTCTTGTCCTGTCCTCCTCCTCCGTGGAACACTAAGATGAAGATTAAGAGATTGACCATCGTCAGCGTCACCAGAAACTTCAGCTTCCTCTTCAGGCACGCCATGACCTCTAGCTACGACCTCCAGCCACCTAGAGAGAGATCAAGATACGAGGGAGGGGAGAGAGAGCGAGATACGAGGGAGGGGAGAGAGAGCGAGATACGAGGGAGGGGAGAGAGAGCGAGATACGAGCGAGGGGAGAGAGAGCGAGATACGAGGGAGGGGAGAGAGAGCGAGATACGAGGGAGGGGAGAGAGAGCGAGATACGAGCGAGGGGAGAGAGAGCGAGATACGAGCGAGGGGAGAGAGAGCGAGATACGAGCGAGGGGAGAGAGAGCGAGATACGAGCGAGGGGAGAGAGAGAGAAAGATGAGGGACACAGTCAAGTTTGGTTATGTCATATACACAATGCTTAAATGCCTTACACACACACACATTACTGGTCAACTCAACTCTTCATTAAAACATTTAACAGGATGGAAACCTCCCCTCAGTTAATATGGTCAGTTGATGTAAAAACACAGGACTACAAATAGCCCACATTATCTTCTACTTTAAGGCCTCGGGGGGAGGAAAGGAATGTATTGTCTTGGCTTGTCTTGGCTTCAAGAGAACACAGGTTTCTAAGAATCAATGCTCCAGAATTATGCCTTTTTGTGCTGCAGGTAGCCTAGTGGTTAGAGCGTTGGACTAGTAACCGAAAGGCTGCTAGATCGAAACCCCAAGCTGACAAGGTCAAAATCTGTGGTTCTGCCCCTGAGCAAGGCAGTTAACCCACTGTTCCTAGGCCGTCATTGTAAATAAGAACTTGTTCTTAACTGATTTGCCTAGTTAAATAAAGGTTCAATAGTTTGAGCTGAATGGTAATCTGCAATTTACTCAAACTCTGCTTGACTCGAAGATTGAGAAGTTTGGGGCAGTTTGAACATTTTAAAGAACTATTTTGAAATGGCCAGAAAGTCTTACAGGACAGTTGGAAAGGTATTTAAAGAAATTCAATGCTTCTGGCAGCGAATCACTGATCATGTGCTTTATATTCCAGAGAACCTCATGATCCTAATCTGTGGTCCTGGTCTTGGCTTCCAACCCTACAAGAGCACAGCTGAGACAGCCAACTGAAATGGAAACATAACCACAAGGAGGTGGCTGTAGGGCACACACACATATGGGATCCTGGAGATTTGGGCTTTTCAAAAGAGTCTATAAAACCCATACAGACCGACTTTTCACTGAGTTACTTCATTTACTGGAGTTATTGTCTGCACTGACCACAGCGAAATGCAAAAATGGGTGAATCATTTGCATTTCAGCTGAGGCTAAACGTTTGCTTTGATTTTGTTGACAAGAACATATTGTGTTGTATTGAACTGCTGCTAAGACCTGGTCACCACCTGGTCGGTATCACAAAAAAAAAGACCGGATTCCTATTCTGACCAAATCAAATATTTACATTCTTCTCTTGCTATTCTCGAGTTGGAATGAGCCCATCAACCCACCTGAGCCAGGCTGAAGAAAAGCATGCCCTCTCCTCTAACCCTCCTCTCATTGAAACACAATGACCTCTCTTACCCACCATAATCCTCCCCCCATTCTCTTCTTTGCCCCTCTTTTTCGGATTTCTTCCTCTCACTACTTCCAGGTGTCCTTTATCTTGCTTCCTCATCGCTCCCTCATTCTACCCTTTCGCTGTCTTGTGTTTCAGTTCTGCTGCCTCCTAGCAACAATTCTGCACCAGTGCCTTCAGGCCCCCTGTGTCCTCTCATCCTCCCTCTCTTCTTCATTCTCTCCCCCGCTCGTCATTCTCTCCCTCTCAGCCATCCTCCACTCACAGCTATAGTACACATGCAATCTTTATTGCATTGACTGCCTACTGTTCTTTTACCTGTGTAGGTGGAGTGTTCCAGGCAGTATGTGTGTGAGAGCATTGACTGCCTACTGTTCTTTTACCTGTGTAGGTGGAGTGTTCCAGGCAGTATGTGTGTGAGAGCATTGACTGCCTACTGTTCTTTTACCTGTGTAGGTGGAGTGTTCCAGGCAGTATGTGTGTGAGAGCATTGACTGCCTACTGTTCTTTTACCTGTGTAGGTGGAGTGTTTCAGGCAGTATGTGTGTGAGAGCATTGACTGCCTACTGTTCTTTTACCTGTGTAGGTGGAGTGTTCCAGGCAGTATGTGTGTGAGAGCATTGACTGCCTACTGTTCTTTTACCTGTGTAGGTGGAGTGTTCCAGGCAGTATGTGTGTGAGAGCATTGACTGCCTACTGTTCTTTACCTGTGTAGGTGGAGTGTTCCAGGCAGTATGTGTGTGAGAGCATTGACTGCCTACTGTTCTTTACCTGTGTAGGTGGAGTGTTCCAGGCAGTATGTGTGTGAGAGCATTGACTGCCTACTGTTCTTTTACCTGTGTAGGTGGAGTGTTTCAGGCAGTATGTGTGTGAGAGCATTGACTGCCTACTGTTCTTTTACCTGTGTAGGTGGAGTGTTCCAGGCAGTATGTGTGTGAGAGCATTGACTGCCTACTGTTCTTTTACCTGTGTAGGTGGAGTGTTCCAGGCAGTATGTGTGTGAGAGCATTGACTGCCTACTGTTCTTTTACCTGTGTAGGTGGAGTGTTTCAGGCAGTATGTGTGTGAGAGCATTGACTGCCTACTGTTCTTTTACCTGTGTAGGTGGAGTGTTCCAGGCAGTATGTGTGTGAGAGCGCATAACAGTTGGTTTTACCTGTGTGTGTGTGTGTGTGTGTGTGTGTGTGTGTGTGTGTGTGTGTAACAGGAGTGGATCTTACCTGTGCGGCAGGTGGAGTGTGTCAGGCTTCACTGTCCTCTCAGTCTTGCCTCACAGCTCTTAACCCATACTGAGTCCCGCCCCCTGGGGAACAGCAGCCAATGGGACACAGGGGGGAGGGATGTGGTAGCAACCTGTAGGCAAGAAAGACCAACTGTGTGTCAACACCTCACGATAGAGATGGCCAGGAACAGTATGAGACACTGTGTTCAGAACTAAGCTGTTCTCAAACACACACAGAGAACAAGAAAGAGGCATAACTATTATTCCCACCCAAGGCCTCAGACGAGTCTAAATTCTTGCCTTGTGGATTTGTTGCGTCATTTCTTTCATCCTACCGCTGCTGAGGGCTTCTGTTATTTACAATCAATCAGACATTCTGTGGACTCTCTCATTTCAGTGCCACCTAGACATGTTGTTGCATGATGGTCCTGTTCTCATGCTCTACAGCAGGGTACTGAGAACTGTGATAATCATTAACTTATTGGCTTTCTGAGCAAACAAGAGGGGTCAGCAACAAGAAAAAGCAGGCAGCAGCTCACACACTGTGGGACATGAGAAAAGTGATCCCAGGACAGTCCCGTGATCCTGGTTACCCATGTTAATCCCTACTAGGATTGGGAGGTATCCAGATTGTCATACCGACCTTGTGACATAATTGGATATCCGGTAATACCGGCACTGAACACTAGGGGGTGCTACTGTAATCCAAAGGTTAGCAAGGCTAACAAGTACATGTAAAATCCCATAGAGAATGCTAACTAACTAAATGCTAATGAGCGCATTGCTTTGCAGGACAGACATCCCAGCTCAAAGTTATACAAGGAACTCAGAAATGCTACTCACAGATTGCTGCACACACACAAACAAATAGACAGGAAGGCTCTTGATCCAGGAGGGGATTATCCGCTGTTACCAAGCAAAACTTGATTTTGGAAAAAGCTCACCACTTAGCTAGATAGCTAACTATCTACTAAATTAGCAAGCCAAAACACACAACTGCAGAGCATTTAGCACATTTTAGACAGTTATCAACTATTAAGTTATCTAGCTGGCAAACTTTTAGTTGCATAATGTAACTCACAAGGCTCCGGTCTCTAGTTGTGTGCTTGTAAACAAACACCACATGACGGGGGACTAGCGCTAAGCTTCATAATGAAAAAATGTGATCGATGAAATGAAGGACACAGACTTCTTTATCTCCTAACGTTTTTCACAAGCTGACTTCAGGTATTTACTTAAAGTATTCACATTTATAAAAAATAAAACTTTAAAAGAAATACTTAACATTACTGACAGTATTGGAAAAATCATTCCTTTGGCCATTTCCAAATACCCTGGTATACCGTCCAGGCCTAAAGCCTACAATGCATGAGTATATGTATTGTGTGAAGAAATGAGCGAGGTCCACAAATGACGAAGGGTGATAGAGACGTAGGCTGAGGTCTAGGTTTGTGTCAGCACACCAAAAATGTGTAGAGTGGACAACACTATTCACACACTGTCAGACTGATGGCAGTGAGTCAGACACACTCTCACCCCTTCTCTGAGACGTTTTGTGAATATAGGCAAAGACCTATTTCCATTCTAGTCCTCACATGCCCCCATCATGTCCATTGACTGTTAGCTAGCAGTGGCTAAAGTTTGTAATAGCTATTTAAAGACAACTGAACCATGGATGACAGTCTCTCCTGGTTCATCTACTACTTTCAGGGTGAGGAACAATCTAACATAAAGTTGTAAAATAGTGAACTAGTCCTTTCAGGGTGAGGAACCATCTAACATAAAGTTGTAAAACAGTGAACTAGTCCTTTCAGGAGATTCAAGAGACATTCCTGTAACGTAAACCTTAGCATTTCTTACGTGTCGACCACTACCGCCGGAGGTTATGGGTGAGCCTTCCCCCAGTCACTCCCCTCAGGGCAGCGGAATCAGAACGGTCTCATTGAGCCCAACACTCCGACAGTAAACATATGAATAGCAGAGTAAATGTTTTTGAAAAACAGCTGAAATGTATAGATATGAGACTTGTTTAAATCGATATTTTAACTGAAATTGCAGTAGCAGCCTGTTACATTCTGACATTTTTGCAGTAGCTTAAAAAGAAAAAGAAAAAAAAGTGCTTTGTCTGGCTGCAGGGAGCCATGTAAAACAGCTGATGCCAACTCACCCCGAATTACCCACGTTTCCAGTCGTGGAGTTTACTTCACCATATGACTTGCACGATATTGATCAAAATGAAGCCTGGTTTGTTCTAATGTTGTGAGGTAGGCCTACTGTACTTTATATATTTGTATTAGAGGGGGAGCTAATCATTCATTTTTGATAGTGAACTTCTTCATGGAGTAACGTTAGCCTGTAGTAACGGCGTTCTCGTCTGGAAGCTATTCAAGAGTGCAATATGGTTAAGATGAAAAGGTGCTTGCATGGTTGAATCTTTTTGTTGTAAGCATGCTTAGCTAGTTACCTACGTTACTGGGATATTTACAGTACATTTTAAACTGCAGTGAAAGAATGTCTACTGCCAAGCACCCAAACTCTCTCTAGGCAGGCACAAGACAGTCCGTTGCTAATGGAAATTGAAAAGTGTATGTAAATATTATGTCCATTTGAATGTCATCACGGTGCCTCTGCTAGAACTCTCTTCGATGTAAATAAGCCCTAAAACAGTCTCTGAAGACTGGAGTCGCAGGCAAAGACGTCATTAAACAATTATACAAGATAACAGCAGGAAGGAAGTCTAACTCAAACACACCCACTCATTACCTCTGACGACAATACTGCTCTGACTGCTGGCTGATGAAGAATAGCAATAAAATGTAGTGCTCCGGGCATGTGCTGACCAACTGGCAGGTGTCTTCACTGACATTTTCAACCTCTCCCTGTCTGAGTCTGTAATACCAAGCAGACCACCATAGTCCCTGTGCCCAAGAACACCAAGGCAACCTGCCTAAATGACTACAGACCCGTAGCACTCACGTCTGTAGCCATGAAGTGCTTTGAAAGGCTGGTAATGGCTCACACCAACACCATTATCCCAGAAACCCTAGACCCACTCCAATTTGCATACCGCCCAAACAGATCCACAGATGATGCAATCTCTAATGCACTCCACACTGCCCTTTCCCACCTGGACAAAAGGAACACCTATGTGAGAATGCTGTTCACTGACTACAGCTCAGTGTACAAACACCATAGTACCCTCAAAGCTCATCACTATGCTAAGGATCCTGGGACTAAACCCCTCCCTCTGCAACTGGATCCTAGACTTCCTGACGGGTCGCCCCCAGGTGGTGAGGGTAGGTAGCAACACATCTGCCACGCTGATCCTCAACACTGGAGCCCCCAAGGGGTGAGTGCTCAGTCCCCTCCTGTACTACCTGTTCACCCATGACTGCATGTCTAGGCATGACTCCAACACAATCATTAAGTTTGCAGACAACACAACAGTGGTAGGCCTGATCATCGACAACGACGAGACAGCCTATAGGGAGGATGTCAGAGACGTGGCCGGGTGGTGCCAGAATAACTACCTATCCCTCAATGTAACCAAGACTAAGGAGATGATTGTGGACTACAGGAAAAGGAGGACTGAGCACGCCCCCATTCTCATCGACGGGGCTGTAGTGGAGCAGGTTGAGAGCTTCAAGTTCCTTGGTGTCCACATCACCAAAAACTAGAATGGTCGAAACACACCAAGACAGTTGTGAAGAGGGCACGACAAAGCCTATTCCCCATCAATAAACTGAAAAGATTTGGCATGGGTCCTGAGATCCTCAAAAGGTTCTACAGCTGCAACATCGAGAGCATCCTGACTGGTTGCATCACTGCCTGGTACGACAATTGCTCTGGCTCCAAGCGCAAGGCACTACAGAGGGTAGTGTGTACGGCCCAGTACATCACTGGGGCTAAGCTGCATCCCATCCAGGACCTCTACACCAGGCGGTGTCGAAAGAAGGCCCTAAAAATTGTCAAAGACCCCAGCCATAGACATTTCTCTCTACTACCGCATGGCAAGCGGTACCGGAGTGCCAAGTCTACGACAAAGGCTTCTCAACAGTTTTACCCCCAAGCCATAAGACTTCTGAACAGGTAATCAAATGGCTACCCAGTCTATTTGCATTGTGTGCCCCCCCCCAACCCCTCTTTTACGCTGCTGCTACTCTCTGTTTATCATATATGCATAGTCACTTTAACTATACATTCATGTATATACTTCTTCAATTGGCCCGACCAACCAGCGCCCCCGCACATTGGCTAACCGGGCTATCTGCATTGTGTCCCGCCACCCACCACCCCCTCTTTTACGCTACTGCTACTCTCTGTTCATCATATATGCATAGTCACTTTAACCATAGCTACATGTACATACTACCTCAATCAGCCTGACTAACAGGTGCCTGTATATAGCCTCGCTACTGTATATAGCATCACTACTGTATATAGCCTCACTACTGTATATAGCCTCGCTACTGTATATAGCATCGCTACTGTATATAGCATCACTACTGTATATAGCATCACTACTGTGTATAGCCTCACTACTGTATATAGCCTCACTACTGTATATAGCCTCACTACTGTATATAGCATCACTACTGTATATAGCATCACTACTGTTCTTTCTTTCCCAGTCTTTTTACTGTTGTTTTTATTTCTTTACTTACTATTGTTGTTCACATAATACATTTTTTGCACTGTTGGTTAGAGCCTGCAAGTAAGAATTTCACTGTAAGGTCTACACCTGTTGTATTCGGCGCACGTGACAAATAAACTCATGTGATTTGATTTAAATATAATTTTTCATGGTGTTCAATGCAACTGGAGTCTAAGCAGAATGAAGCTTGTTAGGAGAGATGTCCAGCCAGACAATGGGAGAATCTCAATTAGATACTCCTCGCCTCATCAACATCTCATTGGATGAGAAAGCCAGATGTCTCTCCCCTCCGATCTTCTCCTCCAATGGGTTTTGAGAAGGAAACAAGGAGAGAGAGTATGAGAGGACGCGAGGAGTATGCAATTGAGATTCTCCCATTGTGCATCAGTCTGAAGTGGCTTCATCTCTTCTCCATCTGGACTTATTGGAAATCATGTGATGGTCTAATCAACATGGTGGACGTATCCTGGAAGTGAATCGTGTGATGGTCTAATCAATATGGTGGACGTATCCTGGAAGTGAATCGTGTGATGGTCTAATCAATATGGTGGACGTATCCTGGAAGTTAATTGTGTGATGGTCTAATCAATATGGTGGACGTATCCTGGAAGTGAATCATGTGACGGTCTAATCAATATGGTGGACGTATCCTGGAAGTGAATCGTGTGATGGTCTAATCAATATGGTGGACGTATCCTGGAAGTTAATCGTGTGATGGTCTAATCAACATGGTGGACGTATCCTGGAAATTAATATATTTTTTTTTTCATTAATTTATTATAAAAATAATGACGTTAATGATTTGAGCTTTTAAATGGAAATTCCAAAATTTGTGAACATTCAATTGCCAAAACATTGAAAAATATTCCATTGCCTGTATCAGATTCAAATAGAAAAATAGGAAATTTCTTTGAAATAATAAAATATTTCAGTTGTGTCTATTAGTTCGTTTTTATTTGATAACTATCCCTTTTCAATTCCTTAAAGTCATAATCTCATCACAGGCAGTAGCAGTCAGTCAGCCAGGCCATCTAACGTTATGTTCTCCCCATACTGTACTGTCTGAAGTCATCCTATCTAGCTAGGCTAGCCTGTCTAAGTATGCTGCAGAGCTGTCTGACAGAATCCTTTCACTAGCTGTCTCAGTCCCTCTCTCTCTCTCTCTCTCTCGTCGTTGTGTTCATTCCTCTCTTGAAGTCTGTGTATATATAACCTAACGTAGCAGGCATTAAAGAAGCGTAGGCCTATCTGTCCAGAGATCTGTATGTAATGAAGAGATGCTCATGTCTATGCTCTAACAATGGGAGTTGATGTCCCAAAGACAGGAAGGCAGGTAACAAATTTAGGTCCAAAATAAGCCTATAGAAACACATTAGGCTTATTTAGGACAGATTTTGGGGTCGCCTCTTCCTCTCTGATCTGGGAAAAACTGCCGCAATGGATGATGGTCATTGTAGTTAATTACAAAGTTTCTACACTGAGCTAGGGTGAATATTTGCTTAATGAAAACAACTCCCTTCAGCCCAGCGTCCCACGTCGTTCTTGACTTGATTTCTCTGGTGAATGAAATCTAGAACTGGGCTCACAAAAAAACAACATGGAACTCAAGTAATTGAACTGATGTTGGTCAATTAGTTGTTTAATTGCCCCCTATAAAAGTTGCCCTCCCTGATTTAGAGGCTTTAAAAAATAAAATACACACACTTAAATCAAGCGTTTGATGTTTTCAGAAGTTAAAGCGGTCCGTCAACAAATGTCCCCATCCTGGACCATCCTGTCCCCATCCTGTCCCCATCCTGGACCATCCTGTCCCCATCCTGGACCATCCTGTCCCCATCCAGCTGTAGGTCAACAATCCTAAATGAATAGAAAAGATCAGCACCATCTTGGACCATCTGTTTGGTAGATCCAGCTGTAGGTCAACAATCCTAAATGAATAGAAAAGATCAGCACCATCCTGGACCATCTGTTTGGTAGATCCTGCTGTAGGTCAACCATCCTAAATGAATAGAAAAGATCAGCACCATCCTGGACCATCTGTTTGGTAGATCCAGCTGTAGGTCAACCATCCTAAATGAATAGAAAAGATCAGCACCATCCTGGACCATCTGTTTGGTAGATCCTGCTGTAGGTCAACCATCCTAAATGAATAGAAAATATCAGCACCATCCTGGACCATCTGTTTGGTAGATCCAGCTGTAGGTCAACAATCCTAAATGAATAGAAAAGATCAGCACCATCCTGGACCATCTGTTTGGTAGATTCTGCTTTAGGTCAACCATCCTAAATGAATAGAAAAGATCAGCACCATCCTGGACCATCTGTTTGGTAGATCCAGCTGTAGGTCAACAATCCTAAATGAATAGAAAAGATCAGCACCAGATCATTTCCTGATTTGTGGTGCTCATCTTATCCCAAATCAAAATCAAATCAAATCAAATTTTATTTGTCACATACACATGGTTAGCAGATGTTAATGCGAGTGTAGCGAAATGCTTGTGCTTCTAGTTCCGACCATGCAGTAGTATCTAACAAGTAATCTAACAAATTCACAACAACTACCTTATACACACAAGAGTAAAGGAATGAATACGAGTATGTACATATAAATATATGGATGAGCGATGGCTGACCGGCATAGGCAAGATGCAGTAGATGGTATGGAGTACAGTATATACACATATATATGAGATGAGTAATGTAGGATATGTAAACATTATATAAATGGCATTGTTTAAAGTGGCTAGTGATACATTATTTCATCCAATTATAATTATTAAAGTGGCTAGAGATTTGGGTCGATGACCGACGGCATAGGCAAGATACAGTAGATGGTTTAGAGTACAGTGTATACATTTGATATGAGTATGTCGGATACGTAAGCATTATATACAAAATTGTTTAAAGTGGCTAGTGATACATTTGTTACATCCAATTCCTATGTATAAAGTGGCTAGAGATTTAAGTCAGTATGTTGGCAGCAGCCACTCAATGTTAGTGATGGCTGTTTAACAGTCTGATGGCCTTGAGGTAGAAGCTGTTTTTCAGTCTCTCGGTCCCAGCTTTGATGCACCTGTACTGACCTCGCCTTCTGGATGATAGCGGGGTGAACAGGCAGTGGCTCGGGTGGTTGTTGTCCTTGATGATCTTTTGGCCTTTCTGTGACATCGGGTGGTGTAGGTGTCCTGGAGGGCAGGTAGTTTAACCCGGTGATGCGTTGTGCAGTCCTCACTACCCTCTGGAGAGCCTTACGGTTGTGGGCGGAGCAGTTGCCGTACCAGGCGGTGATACAGCCCGACAGGATGCTCTCGATTGTGCATCTGTAAAAGTTTGTGAGTGATTTTGGTGACAAGCCAAATTTCTTCAGCCTCCTGAGGTTGAAGAGGCGCTGTTGCGCCTTCTTTACCACGCTGTCTGTGTGGGTGGACCAATTCAGTTTGTCCGTGATGTGTACGCCGAGGAACTTAAAACTTTCCACCTTCTCCACTACTGTCCCCTCGATGTGGATAGGGGGGTGCTCCCTCTCCTGTTTCCTGAAGTCCACGATCATCTCCTTTGTTTTGTTGACATTGAGTGAGAGGTTATTTTCCTGACACCACACTCCGAGGGCCCTCACCTCCTCTCTGTAGGCCGTCTCGTCGTTGTTGGTAATCAAGCCTACCACTGTAGTGTCGTCAGCAAACTTGATGATTGAGTTGGATGCGTGCTTGGCCACGCAGTCATGGGTAAACAGGGAGTACAGGAGAGGGCTGAGAACGCACCCTTGTGGGGCCCCAGTGTTGAGGATCAGCGGGGTGGAGATGTTGTTTCCTACCCTCACCACCTGGGACCGGCCCGTCAGGAAGTCCAGGACCCAGTTGCACATTTGGTGTTGAGGCATATAGCACAATGTTGTAATTGTTGACCTGCGAAGTGGACTCTTCTTGACATTACACTCAAGACTCAATCATGGACACTCTTACTGACAGTTGGGTCTGCTTTGCATGATGTATTGTTGTCTCTACCTTCTTGCCCTTTGTGCTGTTGTCTGTGCCCAATAATGTTTGTACCATGTTGTGCTGCTACCATGTTGTATTGCTACCATGTTGTTGTCATGTGTTGCTGCCATGCTGTGTCTGACAAACATTGATATAAACTGTGTTAACAGCCTACAGTTGACTCTCCGTTGGGGTCTATTTGTATAGCCTACAGTTGACTCTCCGTTGGGGTCTATTTGTATAGCCTACAGTTGACTCTCCGTTGGGGTCTATTTGTACAGCCTACAGTTGACTCTCCGTTGGGGTCTATTTGTATAGCCTACAGTTGACTCTCCGTTGGGGTCTATTTGTATAGCCTACAGTTGACTCTCCGTTGGGGTCTATTTGTATAGCCTACAGTTGACTCTCCGTTGGGGTCTATTTGTATAGCCTACAGTTGACTCTCCGTTGGGGTCTATTTTTATAGCCTACAGTTGACTCTGTTAGTCAGTACCTCTAACTGTTTGGGTCACACAAAGGTAAGTTTACAGAAATCCATGCTTAGGTTTTGTTTACCTGGTCAGTGTCTCCAGCTTTGTTGCATTTACAGCACAAACCCAATGCAAGTAAATATCCGTGATAATGGCATATTACACATTTCAGGGCCAAATTATCTTAAAAAGTAACTTAACTGAGCTATAAATTCAATTTAACCCTTTGGGATGATTCCGACATGGAACGGAAAAATACTTACAATACCAGTCAAACGTTTGGACACCTACTCATTCCTGGGTTTTTCTGGTATATCTCACTGGTCACCCCCAAATCCAATTCCTCCTTTGGCCGACTTTCCTTCCAGTTCTCTGCTGCCAATGACTGGAACGAACTACAAAAATCTCTGAAGCTGGAGACACTTATCTCCCTCACCAGCTTTAAGCACCAGCTGTCAGAGCAGCTCACAGACCCCTGCAACTGTATTTAGCCCATCTGTAAATAGCCCAACCAACTACCTCATCCCCTACCGTATTTATTCATCTAATCTTGCTCCTTTGCACCCCAGTTTTTCTACATTGCACATTCATCTACTGCACATCTACCATTCCAGTGTTTAAATGCTATATTGTAGTTACTTTGCCACCATGGCCTATTTATTGCCTTACCTTCCTTATCCTACCTCATTTGCACACATTGTATATAGATGTGTTTTTCTACTGTACTATTGACTGAGTGTTTGTTTTACTCCATGTGTAACTCTGTGTTGTTGTATGTGTTGAACTGCTTTGCTTTATCTTGGCCAGGTCGCAGTTGTAAATGAGAACTTGTTCTCAACTTGCCTATCTGGTTAAATAAAGGTGAAATAAAATCAATCAAAATGGGTTTCTTTAATTTTACTATTTTCTACACTGTAAAATAGTGAAGACATCAAAGCTATTAAATAACGTATGGAATCATGTAACAGAAAGGTGATAAACAAATCTAAATAATCAGTAGTGTTGTGACAAGGTAGGGTTGGTATACAGAAGATAGCCCTATTTGGTAAAAGACCAAGTCCATATTATAGCAAGAACAGCTCAAATAAGAAAAGAGAAAGGACAGTCCATCATAAGACATGAAAGTCAGTCAATCCGGATGTGTTCATTCACAGGACAGTCTTTCTTTATATGAATAATAGTTTAAAACATAAATATTAAATTTAAAAAATCCAGGTTATGAACATGTTGCGGTAATGAGAACTCGTAAAACGTTTTTTTTTTTTTTTTTAAACATTACAGCTGAACAGTTATGTTTAATATGGACAATAATTTGATGGTATTTTATCCACTACAAAATAAAAGGTTTGTCTTTTAAAATTTTTTACCAAGAGTAACACACACACACACACACACACACACGAAACCATAATATTGTACGGACATGGCCCAATGGTATTCCTAGAAACAACAGACCACAACAAGCAGTCATACACTCCTGGAATGTGCTAGAAAACCTTTGGAATTCTGCCCATCAGCTCCAGGAAAAAGAGGAAATAGAATAATTTCTGGGATATCACCTGATCTATGTTAAATACTTAAATCAAATCATTATGTCACATCCGCCGTATACAACAGGTGTAAACCTTACAGTGAAATGTTTACTTACAAGCCCTTAACACATTTTTCTTAACTGTAAAAATAGAAAATTAAAAAAAATATACAATTATTAATAAAATTAATAAAACATTTACATGGGCTCATAACTTATGTTAGTAAAGATGTAATATAGAATATAAAATGACAAAGCTGAAGTTTCCTGAGCAGGAAACCTGAGCAGGAAACCCTCAAATTAAAATAGTCATCCCTTCAACAACTTCAGAGGCATCCAAAGATAGTTATGGGCACCGTGCAAGTTGATGCAACATTGATCTCTAGGAGGCTAGACACTGAGTGTACAAAACATTAAGAACACCTGTTCTTTCCATGACACACTGACCAGGTGAAACCATGTGAAAACTATGATCTCTTATTGGAGGTCACTTGTTAAATCCACTTCAATCAGTGTAGAAGACAGGTCAAAGAAGCCTTGAGACAGTTGAGACATGGATTTTGTGTGTGTGCCATTCACAGGGTGAATTGTCAAGACAAAAGACTTGTGCTTTTGAACGGGGTATGGTAGTAGATGCCAGGCGCTCCGGTTTGTGTCAAGAACTGCAACGCTGCTGGACTTTTCCCAGACTCAACAGTTTCACATGTGTATAAACTATTGCACTATTTAGGGAATAGGATGCCACTTGGGACGAAGCCTGGGATACACACAATGCATCTATCACACTTCAGATATAGCTGACACTGGCTCCGCTCCAAAAGTGTGTGTGGCCTGATGTGCCAAGTAAGTGTTTGTGTGTGCCACGGTTTGTGCAAGTTCTGTGCATGCATGTCTGGCCATTTTTTAAAGGGTGTGTGGACTGCACTTGCTCATGTGTTTTCCAAAACACTCTCCCTCCCCAAAGCCCAATATCCTGCTGCCTCAAGCCAGCCCCAGAAGCAGTCAGAGTGAGTAGAAGGCCAGTCAAACAAGACACTGAACAGCCACTGGAGAAACCCTGTTAGTCCCACCACCTTGTACTAACACACAATCACCTTTCAAATGAACATTCACAAGACATGTTACTGAAGGTCACTCTCCCACACCCACTCACTCGCTCTACCAGAACACACTGAAGTAGTATATCCTACCATCATCTCTCTCATCACAAGTGTCTGTGTTTCATGACTCTAGATGAGACAGACAGCTCATATAATTCATCTCTAAGAACAATAAGGATTGTTTCCTCCAGTAGAACGGCCACCAAACGTCCTGTTCTAACTGTTCCTACTTCCAGTGTGTGTTCACATGTGTGTATAAAAGAGGAACGACGTGGGGCCATAATGATGATGACATTGACCAGGCGTTTTAACACTTCCCTGTTCCCTTTATCTGTCTTAATGTAACTAAACGGGTCACAGTGTGTCCCTCAACGGTCTTCGCTAGGATATTCTGCCTGACTGATGCAGAAATCCAGTTTGATCCAGTTAGCATCCCTCTCAATCTAGTGCACTATAGCCAAGGCCTTGTATGGATGGCAGTCTGATAGGAGCACATACTGGTGGTTAGAGCTTGGTTATATATTAAATGTCATGAAAATTGTATTTGTCACGTGGTGAATGGAAAGGGTGTAGACATTACCGAGAAATGTTTTCCTTATGAGTCCTTCCCAAAATAACAACAGGAGGAATAAAATACACATGAAGCCACATACAAGGAACACCATATATCATGAATCCCAGTATGGATCTACAGATTGGTACAAAACCCTCTATAAAAATGTATTTTTATACCGTGTTAAATAACTGAAAAGTTCAACTAATTGGACTACTTAACTGTCAGTTCTGTCCTAGCTTGGTTGAGTGGAAAACCCAACAGCATGGAGAAAGACCATGTAAAAGCACTTATAATTCATTTGTTGCCGTTATAGGGTCCACGCACTACTCATAAAATTAATTCAGAAACATAGAACAGCGTAACATACCGCCATACAGTCAAGAAAATAGACAAATTTAGAAACCTGATATTTGGGACATATCGCCCAGCCCTATTGCTGGTACTCATGTGGCTCAGTTGATCAGAGTGTGGCGCTATCAGCCAAAGGTCAAGGGTTCAATTCCCTCAGGTGATCACATACACATGATAAAAATGGACTCACTACTGTATTTTAAGTATCTTTTTGATTAAAAAAAAAAACATCTGACCAAAGTCCTACTGTGGTGTTTTACACCAGTACCTGCATAAGAGCAACTTCTGCTGGACAACATTTCAGACATTATGTCAGTAGTCTCTATAAAGGTGTGTCTGTGTGTCTGCGCTGGTTCTTCTATCCTTGTTTGGACAGAAAATCCCCACCAGGATAGTAAAATAAGGAAAATTAACCCTCGTGGGGACATTTCCCACTGCTCCCTGAGGACAAAGGCTCATTTAAATTTAGGGGTGAGGATTAGAATTTAATGGTTTGGGTTAGAATTAGAGTAAGAGGTTAGGATTAGGGTTTAGTGGTAAAGGTTAGAATTAGGATTAGGGTTTAGTGGTAAAGGTTAGAATTCGTGTAAGGGGTTAGGATTAGGGTGTAGTGGTTAGAGTACAGGATTAGGATTAGGGTGTAGTGGTTAGGGTTAGAATTAGAGTAAAGGGGTTAGGATTAGGGTGTAGTGGTTAGGGTTAGAATTAGTGTACAGGGTTAGGATTAGGGTGTAGTGGTTAGGGTTAGAATTAGTGTAAGGGGTTAGGATTAGGAGTTAGGTTTACGGGTTAAGGTTATGGTAAGGGTTAGGGAAAAAAGGATTTGGTATGGAAATATATTTGCGGTCCCCATGAGGATAGCAGAACATAACACGTGTGTGTGTGTGTGTGAGAACCCTGACAATATTCTCTCTGTCAGGTGTTAATTTCCATTGCGTCATCATGTTAAATTCCTGAATTTGAGTCAGTTGACCATGGAAGTGCAGCCAGCTGCCCCGCCCTAAAAGGCACCCCTCTAGCTGCATGAGGACACGACGGCTGTTGTAACTACCTGTCCAGGGCTGCTCTCAGCCCGTCACTGACAAATGACTTGGAAAAATGAGTTGAACAAAACTAAGGATGCACTGGAATATGAGTAATACCAGGTCATTTAAATAAAACACACTGTGTGTCAGTCAGGGTGCATCTCTTCAGCCCTAAACACACCAGACTAGTACATCGCTGCTACATATACCTGGGTCTGCCTTTGGAACGGAGATAACAACATGCTGTAAGGCCACTTCACAGCTAACTTGAAATGCTAACAGAACTAGCAAGTTGGCTCCTTGTCTATAGCATAACAGGTTGCTACGCTGTGAAGGAGGACGGTCAGAGGACTACTGGTTTGATCCCACTAAGGGGATAGGGACAGTGGAGGAAGAGAAGCGGTTAGCAGCACACCGACGGCGGTTTCACCTTCAGCGTATTTGGGTTTCGCAGGTTGTCCTTGTTATGGAACCCTGGTTCACAGCTTGTGTATCGGTGTTAGCTTCAGGCTCCTCCCTCTATCTACCTCTGTCTGGATCCGATCGGTCTACCTCGCTCTGTCTGGATCCGATCGGTCTACCTCTCTCTGTCTGGATCCGATCGGTCTTCCTCTCTCTGTCTGGATCCGATCGGTCTACCTCTCTCTGTCTGGATCCGATCGGTCTACCTCTCTCTGTCTGGATCCGATCGGTCTACCTCTCTCTGTCTGGATCCGATCGGTCTTCCTCTCTCTGTCTGGATCCTTCTACTTGTCTCGGTCTCGCTCTACCAGTATACACAGCTCCTTCACGCAGCACATTCACTCTAGTGGACGTTTACACTGGGTTTGGAACTAGGTACATATGTGTCTATTCGAACCTGGATACTCATGCAAGACTCTCTCCCAAATGGCCAGGCATTTACAGTTGTAATGGTTGACTCAAAAGTTACAAATTGACCTTGGTGGTAAAAATGTCACCAAAAGACAATGCTAGTAGGACGTATTTAACTATATTATCTAAGAAAAGGGATATTCCCCATTGAAACTTATACAGAACATGAAAAACAGACAATTTGGGTCTTAAACTGTGGCAATGGGGTGCACATTTTAAGAGAAGATATGTATAGAAATGTACTGTATAGAACTGTGCCTGTTTATACAACCTGTATAGAAATGTACTGTATAGAACTGTGCTTGTTTATACAACCTGTATAGAAATGTACTGTATAGAACTGTGCCCGTTTATAAAACAACAAAAAGATCTGAGAGTTCTGTACTCAGTGCACGCCACCAAAGACACTCAGTCTACTACAGTAACGTCATGTCATGATACTGAACTCTCAAAACTACTGCTGCTGCTGCATATTCTGTGTGGGATGCGACATTCTGACGATAGAAATGTAGCCTATAGAGCTGTCTGTCTGGTCTCTCCTGTTGTTTATGTACAGAGCAGTTGTCAGCTGTTCTGTACATTGGTTTCTATCTGAGCGTTCTGTATCCTACTCGCTGCCCTCTGAAGTGTCCATCTGGTGAGTGACTGTTGATAATCCACTCACTCTACAGCCGGTTTCGACAGTATTTTAGAAGCATAGACGACTTATTGTAGGGAAGGAATTTCCACCACAGGTTTCATTACGCTCCTCCTCTTCATCATACTTAGTCAAATAAACTTTCAATATGCCCATGAAGACAATGAGACGTCTGCGTATTGACTGATTTCCCCAGATACCATATGTTTGAGTTGCAACCACTACGCACAAGCGAACTCTGTATTTTCAAGAGAAATGGACGGAGTGAGCAAAGACGTGCGTCAAGCGATCAGAAATACGTTTGACAAAAACTAAATATTCCGACTGGATATTGGAGAAACTAGATTAGTACACTCTCCATAAATCACATTAATAATCGTAAACAAAATCATAGCTACCTTGTCTTTGAATCCTAAACCCAGGTTCGTTCTCTCATCATAAAGTGAATTGTCACCAAGTCGCCCCGGCCCCCCAAAAACCGAAAAGTCTCCTTCTCACTTCTTCGTCTTCAGAAAAGTGCAACCCTGTCGCGCATGGAGATGGCGCATCTGACATCGGTGCTGTAAAAAGTAGCGTTCAAACTTCCCGTAGACGTCCAGTGATTAATAGGCTACAAGCCCGCCGCTGATTACTTCGATTTTTAGCGAAATGTTCACTAATACCTCGAGGACAAACGAGGTTTATTCCAGTTTAGATTCTGTCATGGGGAGTTCCTTACCCTTCCTCCTCCCGCACCGGTGACACGGCTTTGATGATTGACGGTAGAAAAATCTGACTCCTCCTAAAAAAGGTATGACGTTGCCTTTGTTAGGCCTATTTACCCCTCCCCAAAATAGCGACAATTTTATAACTATCTCAGGAGTTGGGGAAAAAAGAGTTTTTCTTATTCAAAAGGCAGGAAAACAAAAATGATGGAGTGAGTTTTAGTAAAAATACCTTGATGTAATAATTTGTTACAGGGACGTATGTGGTAGGCTAATACTGCATGCGCACAGGTTATTGTCATAAGCTACATTTTACATACACCTTGATCACAGTGTTATTGCGCAAAATGGTACGCAGCATCATCTGGATATGTGGGCAACTATAGTTCACCTTTTGCTACCATTTCGGTCAAGCTGTCTACGCACACAATTTGATGCATACTCCAATGTATCCACCACACAGAAAGCATTGCAAATGCTACTCTGTATCGCAACGCTGCAAGGCAAACACAGCGTTCCATTGGAAATGAATGTACTTCTGGTGTACCAAAACGCAATGACACTGTAGGTGTGACCAAGGTGTTAGCATCACACTCCATGGCCCACATCACAACAAAAAGAATGAAGCTACACATTAGCAACTTCTTCTGTGGTTTACTACAGGTACCTCACAGCAATGTAATGTCCAAGTAGAACAAATCCAAGGCATGGAACACACTGCACACAGTGATTATAGAACAGCACCAAATTCACTTATAGGCCCCTTTTCTCTCTCCCAACTCCCTCTCTCTCTCCCCTTCTCCCTCTCTCTCTCCCCTTCTCCCTCTCTCTCTCAACCCTCTCTTCCCCATCTCTCTCTCTCTCTCTCTCTCTCTCTCCCCTTTCTTCCTCTCTCCCCCCCTTTTGCTCTCTTTTCACCCCTCCCCCCTTTCTTTCTGTCTCTCTCTCCCTCTCTCTCTACCCCTCTCTCTCTCCCTTCCCCTTTTGCTCTCTTTTCACCCCTCCCCCTTTTCTCTCTCTCTCTCTCCCCCTCTCTCTCTCTCTGAACAGGGATATGTTGAAATTCACGTAGCTGTGCTCACTATGCTCAGTGTGCTACGATGATTATCTCTGCCATGCTAATGTGGTGGTGGGGGAGCACGTGGGTCGTGGCTCCCTATATAGTGCACTACCTTTGACCAGGGCCCTATTCCCTATATAGTGTGCTAACCAGTGAGCCTAGTGGTTAGAGCGTTGGACTTGTAACCGGAGGGCTGCAAGTTCAAATCCCCGAGCTGACAAGGTAAAAATCTGTCGTTCTGCCCCTGAACAAGGCAGTTAACCCACTGTTCCCCGGGCGCCGAAGACGTGGATGTCGATTAAAGGCAGCCCCCCGCACCTCTCTGATTCAGAGGGGTTGGGTTAAATGCGGAAGACACATTTCGGTTGAAGGCATTCGGTTGTACAACTGACTAATAATGGTGACTTTGACTACCTTTGACCTGGTCACTTAGGGTTCTGGTCAAAAGTAGTGCACTAATTAGGGAATAGGGTGCCATTTGAGAAGCAGTCCTAACCTGCTGGTATACTGTTGTATGAAAAGTAAGTAGGTGTTTCAGTTAGACAACATCTCTGTAAAAGCCACACTGACTGAATGGAACACTACATCTCTACTAGACAGCTTCTCTTCAAGGTATTTTGTTGGCCTTTTGAATGTGCCTATAAAAATTACAATGTCTTTATTATCCCTGTGGGGAAACGTTGGTTGTGGCTCTGTGCATACATAAATACACATCATCTAACATATACAAGGACATACAGACAAAAAATACAGGCAGAAAAGGTGCAGTCCTGTGTGTGTTTTATTCCAGGACCTGTAGGTATATTGTACATTGACAATGATTTACAGGGATACTAGCTCAATGACATGCTCATCCATCATGCAAATGTCCCTGATTAGTTCGGCGCTTCATTAACATCGAAACGGCAGTTTCAAGTCATTTAAAAAAGACAAATGTAAATGTGTCTATTGTAATGGATTTTTGAATGCTTCCTATAGACGGGTTAGCTGAGAACGTCACAAAAAGGACACGCTCACTACGATGGGACAGAAGGCCGTGTGTTGTTGTCATTCTAAATGGCCAGATAGCAACAATGACAAGTGGGGAATCGTGTCTCGATTCAGCTAGTTTTATCTTGTTCTTATTTAACATTTGTTTAACTAGGCAAGTCAGTTAAGAACAAATTCGTATTTACAATGACAGCCTCCAGGGGAGAAGTGGGTTAACTGCCTTGTTCAGGAGCAGAATGCCAGATTTTTACCTTGCCAACGCTCTAACCACTAGGCCACCTGCTCTAACCACTAGGCTACCTGCTCTAACCACTAGGCCACCTGCTCTAACCACTAGGCCACCTGCTCTAACCACTAGGCCACCTGCTCTAACCACTAGGCCACCTGCTCTAACCACTAGGCCACCTGCTCTAACCACTAGGCTACCTGCTCTAACCACTAGGCCACCTGCCTCCCCATCTTGTTTTGTGGTGTTTTGATTAATGGCTAAAATTCTTTAGCTAGCTAACCAACAACTGTAACAATGTATTTACGAGACAACAAGTGCTCATTGTGCAACTTGACGTATGTTTTCAATAAACACAGGAGACTAAATATAGTTGACATGTTGTCAGCAGTCTAAGCCAAACGCGTCTGTTTTGCCCTAAAGTTGCGTAGGTGGCGCTTTTGTTGCTAAACAACCAACCCATCTCTGTGGGTGTTTGTATTAGTTGTGTATTTACTGTAGGCCTACTCTCAGTACTGTGTGTGTGTGTGTGTTTGTGTGTTTTGAGGGAGTTTCTCCTTGAGGCAGATGGGTTTTTCCTTTAGGCAGATGGGTCTCTCTCTCTCTCTCTCTCTCTCTCTCTCTCTCTCTCTCTCTCTCTCTCTCTCATTAACTAGTCCCAGAAGAGGGGGTGTTCGTGGGTAGCAGGCAGCTACACAGCAGGGGGGGAACCCCCACTCTGCTTGCCCAACCAGAGAGCACCTTGTGGGTGGAAGAAGTCTGTGCTGAGGGCATACTCCCTTCTGGGTCTCTGAGCCACAGCTGCACAACACGAGGTCAACAACAGACCTTTCTTGTGAATTTTACTGTCTTTCATTTCAGAGACAAATCACTCTCCAAGCATTTCACGCTTTCAATTTCAGTTGAGTTTTTCAGCACAGTTTTTTTTTCAAGATCTCCTATTCAATTTCAGTTGAGTTTTTAAGCAAAGTATTTTTCAAGATATCCTTTTCAATTTCTCAAGGCCTTAAATATTAAACAACATATTTCGACAATATGCACAAACTCTGATTGGTTATTTAGTTATTTACTTACGGCAAGACTGTTGGACTATTATCTCAACCTGTGTTATTTTACCACAACAAAAACAATATCAGTTGCAAAACAGAAAGCAAATACTTTGGATAAAGCTCAAGATCACTCACGGTAAGGTCTGCCCCCGGCCCTCACGGTAAGGTCTGCCCGGGGGCAGACCTTAGCCCCGGGGGCAGACCTTACCGCGAGGGCCGGGGGCAGACCTTACCGCGAGGGCCGGGGGCAGACCTTACCGCGAGGGCCGGGGGCAGACCTTACCGTGAGGGCCGGGGGCCCTGTAGCTTACTGTCAGCCAATCCACAGTTTCTGTAGAAAGTCATGAATATGAGCAATGCTCTGAATATGATGCATGCATATGGTAGCTTATATAGACCACCCCCTGTGGTGCATTCATTATAGAGCCCAACAGTGTAGGTGTCATAATACCCATAACACCTAGCAGTCAAACAGGGAAATGGTTCCAATTGTTTTTCCACCATTCATTTTTCCCCATAGGTAATTGTTTTAGAAACACTTAAAATAAGGGCTGTGTTTGGTGTAGGCTTACTCTGGCGTGACCTTTTGATAACTATGTCAATCTCTCGGACAAGATTACTTTTTATATATATATATATATATATATATATATATATATTCAGCTCTATTTACTCAGATTTGCTACGTGAGGCTTATTTGATCCAATATAAAGTTGTCACAAATGCACTGATATAAGTGGCAACTTTTTAAAAGACTATCAGAGTGTCGGTTGTCATAGAGATTGAGGACTCATGGATATAACCTGTTTTAACATGGACATTGCCATAGAGGGCTTCCACCATTTTAAAGTAGTCAACTGGGTGGGGATTCCTGAGTTGGGAGCAATCAAACAATGAAGAAAATGTACTATTATAAAATTGGAGATGGCCTCTAATGGCACTGCCCATGCTGTCAGACACTATAATGGCACAGATACAAAGATAAATCCGCCATCTCTATTGCCTGTTTACATGTACATCTGCCCTCACGTTGGCTAGAATGGTCCCACCTCTTCCCTTCCATCTTTGAGGACATGCATTTCCATTGTTAGAGTTGTCACTTGACCATCTTGTCAATATGATAAACAATCTTTGTGAACAATGACAAGAGGTTCAACGCAGAACCACGTCTTGAACCAAGATAGGCTGCCTTATTTATTCAAATAAAAGGGTTCACAAAAAGAATGATAAACTGTCAATCAAAACATTCCCACACACAGGGGATAAATTTAACTTAGGCTGGAACTTAACTTAAAGACTAAATAGCTGGGCTGATATCCAACCGATTGTCCTTTCCGGCTTTTCTGCAGTCAGAAGTCCATGTCCGTTTGCTTCCGCCAAATGTCAGGTAAGCTCAGCATCCAGCCAAGAGCTTCTCTTGTGCTGAACTGAAACATCCCCTTATACGGTCCAGGTGTGTTGCAGCCTAACAAGGCCGAGTGGCTTCAGGTACGGGGCGTGGCACTGCAGCCTAACAAGGCTGAGTGGCTTCAGGTACGGGGCGTGGCACTGCAGCCTAACAAAGCCGAGTGGCTTCAGGTATGGGGCGTGGCACTGCAGCCTAACAAGGCCGAGTGGCTTCAGGTACGGGGCGTGGCACTGCAGCCTAACAAGGCCGAGTGGCTTCAGGTATGGGGCGTGGCACTGCAGCCTAACAAGGCCGAGTGGCTTCAGGTACGAGGCGTGGCACTGCAGCCTAACAAGGCAGAGTGGCTTCAGGTACGGGGCGTGGCACTGCAGCCTAACAAGGCCGAGTGGCTTCAGGTATGGGGCGTGGCACTGCAGCCTAGCTTGCTGCAGCCTAAATATGCTGGTTGTGGGGCGTGGCTGATGCCTCAAACAGTGTCATTCCCTGGCCACACCACAAGGGGGCACAACACAGGTGTTCCTATAGTCCAGGTGGGAGAGGGCAGTGTGCAGTGAGATTGCGTAGTCCGTAGATCTATTGGGGCGGTATGCAAATCGTAGTGGGTCTAGGGTGTCAGGTAAGGTGGAGGTGATATGATCCTTAGCTACCTTCTCAAAGCACTTTATGATGACAGAAGTGAGTGCTATGGGGTGATAGTCATTTAGTTCAGTTACCTTCGCTTTCTTGGGTACAGGAATGATGGTGGATATTTTAAAGCAAGTGGGGATATCAGACACCACCTAATGTACCTCCTTCAGACACACACACACACACACACACACACACACACACACACACACATGCATTACACACGCATACACACACAATACTCCCCCTAGCATGGCCCAGTCAGACCCAAATCCTGAGTGCTTACAGTACTAATCCTAATTTGTATTTTGCATTTGTATTTATTATGGAATCCCCATTAGTTCCTGCCAAGGCAGCAGCTACTCTTCCTGTGGTTTATTATGGATCCCCATTAGTTCCTGCCAAGGCAGCAGCTACTCTTCCTGGGGTTTATTATGGATCCCCATTAATTCCTGCCGAGGCAGCAGCTACTCTTCCTGGGGTTTATTATGGATCCCCATTAGTTCCTGCCAAGGCAGCAGCTACTCTTCCTGGGGTTTATTATGGATCCCCATTAGTTCCTGCCAAGGCAGCAGCTACTCTTCCTGTGGTCCAGCAACATTAAGGCAGTTATACAATAAAAAATATTACATGACATTACATTTCATAACACTTTTCACAACACTTTACGTGTGTCCCACAGGCCACTACTCTTCTACTGTCACGACTTCCGCCGAAGTCGGTCGCTCTCCTTGTTCGTTCGGCGGTCGACGTCACCGGTTTTCTAGCCATCGCCGATCCACTTTTCATTTTCCATTGGTTTTGTCCTTGTTTTACACACCTGGTTTCAATCCCACAATTACCTGTTCATTATTTAACCCTCTGTTCCCCCATGTTTGTTTGTGAGTGTTTGTTTATTGTATTGTGGTCCGTTATGTTTGGCTTGGCATTATTTTGTAGTGTATTGTGATTATATTTGAGTAAATTGCTAATATTACTCATATCTGCTGTCCTGCGCCGGACTCCTCTACACCAGCTACACACAGACGCATTACGTCTTCCACATATCTACAATACAAAATCCATATGTACTTGTGTGCCTGTAACGCCCAGTCCTGGGTTTTCAGGCTGGAGCGTTTTGGGTTCATTTTGGTTTAGGGGTTTTCACAGTTCTATGGTGTCTAGTTCTATGTTAAAGAAGATGGCTCCCAATTAGAGGCAGCTGAGTCTCTGTTGTTCTAATTGGGAACCATTTATATGTTTGGGAATTGCACCTTAGTTTCGTGGGTTATTGTATGTTCATGTCAGGTTCAGCATGTTCAGTCGGGTTCTTGTCTAGTTAGGTTTCGCCAAGTTCGAGGTTTAGTTAGGTTTCTTCCGTCGTGGTTAGGCTTTAGTTCTCTTTGTGTATAGTTTAGCATTTAGCGTTAGGGCTCACGTCTTGTTTCTTCGTTTATTGTTTTGTTTTCGTTCTGTCCCGTGTATTGTCATTAAATCATGTATTCTGGCTACATCGTTGTGTCTTGGTCTGTCCCCTCAGAAGAGAAACGTGACAGAATAACCCACCAACAAAAGACCAAGCAGCGAGAGACCCGGGAGCTTAGCTCTGGGAAAGGAGCAGCGCAGGTGTGCGAGGACTGAGCGTGGAGCTATGAGGACTTATATGGCGTCTGGACCTCGGAGAGAGAAAGTTCATTGGAACTCGCCTGGCACGGAAGCCCGTAAGGCAGCCCCAAGAAACTTTTTGGGGCACACGAGTGGGGTTGGCCGGTTCAGAGGGACTCCTGAGCCAACTCCCTCGTGCTTTATGGAGAGAGCGTAGAGAGCGTCGCAGCGAAGGGAGGCCGTGCTATGCAGTGTTGCGCACGGTTTCTATAGGATTCAGGAGGCCGGTGCGAGTGATTCCCGCTCCACTCATCAGTCGGGGGAAAATATGCAGCCAGAAAGAGTGGTGCCATCGCTGCGCACTAAGTCCCCGGCACGCCTCCTGGGACCCGGATATCCTGCTCCAGTTCCGTGTGCGGTGTCTCCGGCACGTGTCCGCAGCCCAGTGCGAGAGATCCCAGCGCCACTCATTGGTCGGGCCGAGGTCTGTGTGCTACCTGGGAGAGTGGTGCCAGCTCTGCGAGCCAGGCCTCCAGTGCGCCTTTAGGACCAAGCTATCCTGTGGTCCCACGGGCAGAATCTCGCACGCATCCACAGCCCAGTGCGAGATTCCAGCTCCACTCACCCGTGAGGCCAGGGTTAGTGAGCTAGCTGGAGGTATGTCGCTTCTCCGATCAGGTCCCAGGTCCGGTGGAGGTTTCTACACGCCCAGTCCCGGTTCCATCGCCCAAGATCCCTGTTCCACGTTCCAAGATCCCTGTTCCACGCCTCCAAGATCCCTGTTCCACGCTCCAAGATCCCTGTTCCACGCTCCAAGATCCCTGTTCCACGCTCCAAGATCCCCGTTCCACGCCTCCAAGATTCCAGCCCGTTCCAAGATCCCAGTCCGCGGTAGTGGTTTCCGCACGTCCTGTCCCGCCCGCACTCAAGCTCCCTGCGGCGCTCCGGGAGTCCAGCACGCCCTGCCCGCCCGCACTCCAGCTCCCTCGCGGCGCTCCGAGTCCAGCACGCCCTGTTCCGCCCGCCGCACTGCAAGTTCCCCTCGGCTCCTCCGAGTCCAGCACGCCCTGTTCCGCCCGCCGCACTAAGCTCCCTCGCAGCCAGAGAGCCCAGTTCGCCTGTTCCCGCCCCCGCACCAGAGTGCGCGCGCCCCGAGCCCAGTTCGCCTGTTCCCGCCCTCGCACCAGAGTGCGCTGTCCCGAGCCCAGTTCGCCTGTTCCCGCCCACGCACTCAGAGTTCCAGTGAGCATCACGAGTCCGGCACTGCCAGTGCCCGCTCCACGCACCAGAGTCCCAGTGAGCATCATGAGTCCGGGTACTGCCAGTTCCTGCTCCACGCACCAGAGTTCCAGTGAGCATCACGAGTCCAGTACGACTCAGTTCCCTGCTCCACGCACCAGAGTCCCAGTGAGCATCATGAGTCCGGCACTGCCAGTTCCTGCTCCACGCACCAGAGTTCCAGTGAGCATCACGAGTCCAGTACGACCAGTTCCTGCTCCACGCACCAGAGTCCCAGTGAGCATCACGAGTCCGGTACTGCCAGTTCCTGCTCCACGCACCAGAGTTCCAGTGAGCATCACAAGTCCAGTACGACCAGTTCCTGCTCCACGCACCAGAGTTCCAGTGAGCATCACAAGTCCAGTACTGCCAGTTCCTGCTCCACGCACCAGAGTCCCAGTGAGCATCACGAGTCCGTAGGGCCAGCTTCTGCTCCACGCACCAGAGTTCCAAGAAAGGGTCCAGGGCCTCCGGCGTGACATCAGACCAGCACGGCCAGCACCGAGCCCCCACCTGGGACAAAAGGAACCCACCCTAGATCCCCTCACAGATTTTTAAAGGTCCGAGTCCGCGCGCTTTGGGGTACTGTAACGCCCAGTCCTGGGTTTTCAGGCTGGAGCGCTTTGGGTTCATTTTTGGTTTAGGGGTTTTCACAGTTCTATGGTGTCTAGTTCTATGTTGTTAATGGCTCCCAATTAGAGGCAGCTGAGTCTCGTTGTCTCTAATTGGGAACCATTTATATGTTTGGGAATTGCACCTTAGTTTCGTGGGTTATTGTATGTTCAAGTGTCAGGTTCAGCATGTTCAGTCGGGTTCTTGTCTAGTTAGGTTTCGCTGCTCGAGGTTTAGTTAGGTTTCTTCCAATGTGGTTAGGGTTTAGTTCTCTTGTGTATAGTTTAGCATTTAGCCGTTAGGGCTCACGCCTCTTGTTTCTTCGCTTATTGTTTTGTTTTCGCTCTGTCCCGTGTATTGTCATTAAATCATGTATTCTGGCTACATCGCTGCGTCTTGGTCTGTCCCCTCAGAAGAGAAACGTGACAGTGCCTGTGTGTGTGTCACTTGTTCTATAAGGTGTCTTTTTATCTGTTTTTTAAATCTGATTCTACTGCTTGCATCAGTTACCTGATGTGGAATAGAGTTCCATTTAGTCATGGCTCTATGTAGTACTGTGCACCTCCCATAGCCTGTTCTGGACTTGGGGATTGTGAAGAGACCTCTGGTGGCATGTCTTGTGGGGTATGCATGGATGTCTGAGCTGCGTGCTCGTGGTTTAGACAGACACCTCTGTGCATTCAGCTTGTCAACACTTATTACAAAAACAATTAGTGATGAAGTCACTCTCTCCTCCACTTTGAGCCATGAGAGATTTACATGCATATTGTTAATGTTCGCTCTTAGTGTATATTTAAGGGCCAACCGTGCTGCCCTGTTTTTAACCAATTGTCATTTTCCAAGGTCCCTCTTTGTGGCACCTGGCCACACGACTGAACAGTAGTCCGGTGCGACAAAACTAGGGCCTGTAGGACCTGCCTTGTTGATAGTGTTATTAAAAAGGCTGAGCTGCGCTTTATTATGAACAGACTTCTCCCCATCTTAGCTACTTTTGTATCAACATGTTTTGACAATGACAGTTGTCTTGCTCAATTGCCACATGATTTATTACAAGATTTAGTTGAGGTTTAGGGTTTAGTGAATGATTTGTCCCATATACAATGCTTTTTGTTTTTGGAATATTTAGGACTAATTTATTCCTTGCCACCCATTCTGAAACTAACTGCAGCTCTTTGTTAAGTAATGCAGTGATTTCACCCGCTGTAGTAGCTGACGTGTATAGTGTTGAGTCATCCGCATACATAGGCACACTGACTTTACTTAAAGCCAGTGGCTTGTCATTAGTAAAGATTGAAAAAAGTAAGGGGCCTAGACAGCTGCCCTGGGGAATTCCTGATTCTACCTGGATTATGTTGGAGAGGCTTCCATTAAAGAACAGCCTCTGTGTTCTGTTAGACAGGTAACTCTTTATCCACAATATAGCAGGGGATGTAAAGCCATAACACATACGTTTTTCAGGCAGAACATTATGATCGATAATGTCAAAAGTCGCACTGAAGTCTAACAAAACAGCTCCCACAACCTTTTTATTATCAATTTATCTCAGCCAATCAGTCATTTGTGTAAGTGCCTTCCTTGTTGAATGTCTTTCCCTATAAGCATGCTGAAAGTCTGTCATTAATTTGTTTACAGTAAAATAGCATTGAATCTGGTCAAACACAATTATTTCCCACAGTTTACTAAGGGTTGGTAACAGGCTGATTGGTCGGTTATTTGAGCCAGTAAAGGGGGCTTTACTATTCTTGGGTAGCGGAATTACTTTTGCTTCCCTCCAGGCATGAGGGCACACATTTTCTAGTAGGCTTAGATTGAAGATATGTAAAATAGGAGTGTCAATATCGTCTACTATTATCCTCAGTAATCTTCCATCCAAGTTGTCAGACCCCGTGGCTTGTCATTGTTGATAGATAACAATTGTTGAACCTCTTCCACACTCACTTTACAGAATTCAAAAGTACAATGCTTGTCTTTCATAATTTGATCAGTTATACTTGGATGTGTAGTGTCAGCGTTTGCTGCTGCCATGTTATGCCTAAGTTTTCTAGTCTTGCCAATGAAAAATAATTAAAGTAATTGGCAATATCAGTGGGTTTTGTGATGAATATTCTTTACATCAACAACATAGAAATCACTACAAAACGTTTTGTATGACCTCTTATACATTATATTTGTAAGGATCAATGCTGGAGACGAGAAGAAGGTACAGGGAGTGAACATTAAATGAAACACGGACATGAAACAGAACAGGAACAGCGTCTGGACAGGGGAAAAATAACGACATCAATGCTGACACAGGGAACAAACTGCGGAGCAGACAGAAATAAAGGGGGTAATCAACAAAGTAATGGAGTCCAGGTGAGTCCAATATTGCACAGCTGCACGTAATGATGGTGACAGGTGTGCGTAATGAAGGGCAGCCTGGCGCCCTCGAGTGCCAGAGAGGGAGAGCGGGGGTAGGCAGATGAACCTGTAGCCACATTACTTCAACAGTATTTATTGAATGAGTTCCTCTCTAAACGTTACAGGAATGTGGTTCTGAATAAAAACAGCAACACCTCCACCATTGGTATTTCTGTATTTTCTGTACCTGTTATAACCAGGTATTGCTACCACTGTATCAAAGGTATTCATCTAACTGAGTTTCAAAGATTGTCAGAATATGAATGTCATCTGTTACTAGCAAGTTATTGATTGTGGGCTATTTTTTTGCACTTTTCTGGGATACTTGATTGTTTTCATTGCTTTACTAGGAAGCTTAGCAGAAGTTGACATGCTCATGTTATTTATGTTAGTGCGGGGTGAGCTGCACACAGTGGACTTCATACTAGGGCACACCGCCTCAGTGCTAACAGCATGACGCTGGTTCATAGGCACATGATACTGTATACAATAGCTGTAAGATCAGCAGAGGCATCCAGGGCAGTTAGAGGGACATACAGTAAGTTAGGTTACTTACATTGTGTCTACTAACGCCCCTGGGATAATGTACATTTGCTAAAGCATTATGACAACTCAGCGACACCATGGTAGGGATTAGCTGAGCTGAGCTTGGGTCGTTGATAAGTCATTGTCTCAACACAGCCTTATAATGTTGTGAAAGGATCCAGGAACCCAGATTATTCGGGTGGATCCCATCCTCCTTATAAAACCTGTTTTATTTCCAAAAGGTATCAAAATTGCCAACAAATGTTGCATCAATTAAGCTGCAATAATCACATAGCCGTTGTGAAGAGAAAGAATCATCCTATAAAGCATTCAATGCGACAATTCAGAGAGGGCACAGGGCCAGATATGATGGCTCTTTTATTCGTTTCTAGCAGAGAAGCTCTTTAAAATCCAGTTTTAACTGTTCAGAGCTGCCCTACATAATGTCATTAAAACCCACATGCACTACGATAGAATCGATTTACATGTCCTGGCGTAGAACATTTGGGAGCAGCTTAGTAATGTAATTTACTCAAGTTCTAGGATAGGACAGTGTTTTTGCACCAGGAACAATGACATTTCTTACCATGGAGCTCCCCAAAATCTCTGCTGCGCTTCACAGGACTCGAAGAACCCTTTAAGGACGGGCGAGCGGCAGGATGACTTGAGCCCGTAGCTCCCAGCGCCTGGTGCAGGCGTCCGACAGATGGAGAAGCCCAGCTCAATCCAGAGCAGGGACGGAAGGTTGCCGACGTTGACTTTGAAATCATAGGGGAAGGAGTAGGCACTGCAGCCGCAGACACAGGTACCCCCATCAATGAAGGTGCAGGAAGATCAGTCTCCAGACACCGGTACCCCATCAATGAAGGTGCAGGAAGATCAGTCTCCAGACACCGGTACCCCATCGATGAAGGTGCAGGAAGATCAGTCTCCAGACTCCAGGGCAGCGAAACTATTTGTTGTTTGTATTTGCTTCGGGCCTCTTGTTGGGAGTGTAGCCTGGTTTGCGAGAGGCCGCTGTCTTCAGCTTCCACGGCTCGTAACACGTGACCATCGTTGATTGGCTCCTCTTGCTGTGCTCCTTTGACTCCGCTATCAGATGGGGGAAGAGAGGCAGGAGACCGGCTTCCCTGGCGAAAGAACTCTGGGCAACAACGGCCAGTTGGACAAGGACAAACGGCCAGTTGGACAAGGACAAACGGCCAGTTGGACAAGGACAAACGGCCAGGTGGACAAGGACAAACAGCCAGGTGGACAAGGACAAACGGCCAGGTGGAGATGCACCCAACAAGCGAGAACGCTGTCCAGCCACCGGCGTAGAAAAGGTAAACATTCCACTCTGCGTTATCCACAGTTTCTTACGTAGACTGGCAACCTGCTTGATCAAGGAAGCCACTTAAATCCTATAATCCCCCGCAAACAAACAATTGCCGCATTGGAACTCAGAGTGGTTCAGATTGTCCTGAAACAAAGCACAGTAGATACAGCTCCTACAGTACTGGAACCGTTCATTTACTTCTCCAGAATAAAGAGCTCCATTGCAAAACTCTTCTGGGACTAACTTCGTTAGCTTGATGGCTAGCAGCTTAACTATCAGCGGCTCTGTCAAGCAGGCTTCAACCTGTCTGTTCAGTGGGATCCCAGGACAAGAAATAGCGGTCCTAGCTGTTAAAAGCTAACCGCATTGCAGAATCCATGCAAATACAAGTTCACTATTTATATCTTACGAAGATTATTATTATTTTTTTTTCAAAAACAAGAAAAACAACAAACCTAGTGTTTCCAGCATACCATGTTCAGCTGTGAACTCTGATGACGTGATCTCTGACGTGATCTGTACGTTGGTTTGGTTGAATGAAGCTAACAAGACGTGCCGGCGAGACAATGGGCCTCGTTCTGGGTGGACAAGGGTAGACGGAGTGCCAGGACTCAGGTGTGTGTGTGTGCATGTGTGTTTCTGTGTGTGTGGACACAGGATACTGAGGGGTAAGCCTAATTGTGGCTGTGTGTACGTGGTTTGGAAGGATTATATGTGAGCAAGGGCTGCTGATTGGCTAATTATGAGGATTGTGACTGTGTGTGTGTGTGTGTGTGTGTGTGTGTGTGTGTGTGTGTGTGTGTTTGTGACACTGCATGTTGTTGGTGATTAGCTGACAGACAGAGAAAGAACCAGACACAGAGAACAGCTGTGTGTGAACCTACCAGCTGCAGCCCAGCCCACCTCACTCAAACACACACACACACCACACCCTTTGTTTGTGCCTGTTTACCACACGAACGGCTCTTCATCACGTTATGGCTTCATAGGAAACCTTGATCTTTGGACATTAAACAGAACCACAGGGCCTGTATCAGCCTGACAGAGATTATGTTTATACAGTCAATACCTTTGGATCAAGTACTTTCCACATCTCTTAATGAATGCTTTTAAGTCATCTGATATACACACACAATTGTACATCACTTGCAACGCCGGCATTGTGGGTTCGATTCCAGCAGGGACCACCCATATCGAAAATAATACTCAGGAAAGTCGCTTTGTATAAAAGTGTCAGCTAAATGGTATATATTACACAATTAAGCATGCTTAAAAAAAACTTCTTAAAGGGTTGTTTCCAGATGGGGATTGTTAGGAGAACCCACTGGTGTAAAAAATAAGTCACTATTGTGGCAACGTTTTTAGCTTCTGGGAAAACCTTCTTCCAGTTTCAGATAGGCACCCCTGACTACAAGGAAGTGACTCAGAATGCTGATAATCCTCTCTTCAATGGTAAACAGTAAGATCTTATGTTAACATTATAAATCACATGATTGACTTCGTTTGAAGAAGTGAGATAGAGTTTCTATTTTTTTATTTTATTGTTTAGTAAATGAAACTTGTATTAGGGCTGTTGCAGTGACCATATTACCTGGTACTCAGGGCTCTATTGTCCCTCCATCAGGTCCTAATAGTCTGGTACTCAGGGTTCTAATGTCCCTCCATCAGGTCCTAATGGCCTGGTACTCAGGGCTCTATTGTCCCTCCATCAGGTCCTAATGGCCTGGTACTCAAGGCTCTATTGTTCCTCCATCAGGTCCTAATGGCCTAGTACTCAAGGCTCTATTGTTCCTCCATCAGGTCCTAATGGCCTAGTACTCAGGGCTCTATTGTTCCTCCATCAGGTCCTAATGGCCTGGTACTCAAGGCTCTGTTGTTCCTCCATCAGGTCCTAATGGCCCGGTACTCAGGGCTCTATTGTTCCTCCATCAGGTCCTAATCGCCTGGTACTCAGGGCTCTATTGTTCCTCCATCAGGTCCTAATGGTCTGGTACTCAGGGCTCTAATTCTTAGTTTCAATGACGGCCTATGAACATTGGGTTAACTGCCTTGTTCAGCGGCAGAACGACAGATTTTTTACCTTGTCAGCTCGGGGATTCGATCTTGCAACCTTTCGGTTACTAGTCCAACGATCAATCAATCAAATGTATTTATAAAGCCCGTCTTACATCAGCTGATGTCACAGAGTGCTGTACAGAAACCCAGCCTAAAACACCAAACAGCAAGCAATGCAGGTGTAAAAGCATGGTGGCTAGGAAAAACTCCCTAGAAAGGCCAGAACCTAGGAAGAAACCTAGAGAGGAACCAGGCTGTGAGGGGTGGCCAGTCCTCTTCTGGCTGTGCCGGGTGCAACGCTCTAACCACTAGGCTACCTGCCGCCCAAGGCTACCTGCCGCCATCAAACACTGATCATCAAAACAGTATCATGCTTTTAAAACTCACCTCACTGTGATGATCAATTTGAAGAAAGAAGTTCAACAGCAGGTTGCAACTGAGTGTAAAACATGGTAATTGGACAACGCTTACTAAGGTGATGATTCATTCAGAACACCCATGCGCATATTATAGCTTATGCATATGTTACTATCGATGTTCACACTTGGTTTCCCAAATTGAGCTCTTGGTACAGTAGCTGCAGGAAAAGGGTTGGAGGGGACATGATACACAGAGTCTGGGCGGAATATCACCTGTCGCGCAGCAAGAACATGCTCCTCAAACAATGGTCGATACGTTATATTGCGTGGAAAGTGTTCCTATATTTATTTCTCAGCTGCTCATGTTAAGCAGGTGCTCCGCTATAAAACCGAAGTAGCCTACCCATCATCGTTGAAACACGGTGGGAAAGCGCGTGGCCTCTGTTTGCTATAGGACGATAATTTTCCCCCTGCCCTTGTTCCTCCCCATTTAATAATGGACCATTCTAAATGGAAACTCATTTGACACATTAGTAAAGACAAGATGAGAACAGTCTGAAGGGTGAAAATGTGATCACTTGATGAGAGAACAGCTGTTGCAGCCTGAGCCAATGAACAGAGCCCAATCTTTTTTCTTTCCTACTTTCTCAAGTCATCCATAGTCTATAGTCACATCATGCAGCCCATATATGTTGGGATTTCTAAGACATTCTGAGGTTTGTATCAGTCACAACTAAAGTTGCCAAATAACTCCAAGTCTAGCATATAGGACCAGTTTCAAATGATCACTTTTACACTAAACATAGAAACTTCATATGTGCACTCGCTCAAGAACGGAAAAACACATTTTCTATTTTATTCAGCTAAGTTAAATTATATTCTTCTTACTATAAAATCATATAAAATAAAATAATGGCATGGGACTTGAAAGCATATCTTGTCAGCTAAACAAGCCTACAGCCTATGAGATGGAGCATTGCCAGATAACATACAGTAGGCCAACTCATATTCTGTTCTTGGTGTGGGCCCTCAGATTCTCTAAAAGTTCTACAGCTGCACCATTGAGAGCATCTTGACTGTCTGCATCACTGCTTGGTACGGCAACTGCAGGGCAACCGACCAGAGGGCGCTACAGAGGGTGGTGAGCTCGGCACCAGTACAACTTTTACCCCTTCTGAGATGTCGGTCAGATGGCGAGAAGCCGAAGTGGTGAAACACGTCTCTCTCTCTCTCTGAAGGGGTTGAATTTGTGTCTCATATGGAACTCACAGTTCCTGCAGATCCTTTGTTGCCACTGGTAACATCACAAGGTCACTGAATTCAGCATGAATACACTGTCACCACGTGTGTGTTTACGTGGTGTGTTTAAAATACGAATATCCCCTCTGCCAGAAGAACAATAAAACTGCTGACCAGATAGACACTTTGGAAATATCGTCCCATAAAATTGGACATCCTTGACAGCCCTTTTTTTTCTAGCTGTCTGTCTTTGTTTACAGACCATTATCGGTCTGTGTTTGTGAAGGAGACGTACCTCTACCAGGACTTCAAATCGGGTTATGACCCTAAAGGTCCAGCCGTCTACAATATCCTCTGTGGTGTGAGCAGGCAGGGTCATTCCTCCCATTATCTCACTGTTAGCAGTTTATTGGGGTCTCCTTTGACTAACCGCAGGGGCCACTGAAGTGCTTTGGTTCCAGTTAAGGGTGAAACTCTATCTTGTAATTTTCTTTGTCAAACCAATCTGCCATTGACATAAAACTGTATATACACTGTATGCCTTTAACGGGTTGCTCTAGCTAGTATGAATCAACCCCTCTGATCCTGATGTTGTAAGCACCATGCTTTAACAACTGAGCCACACAGTTGGTGTCACCCACTGAAAAAAAGCACGACTTCTGAGTTGAGAAATAACTGTCATTTAAAAGGAATGATTCATACGTTGTTTTCTCAACAGTTTCTCTTACCTCACCAGAGTACAGCCAGACATGATGACCACCAGACCAAGGCAGACGTTTTGATTTGTTATGGTTTTTTAATATACATACAGTGAGGGAAAAAAGTATTTGATCCCCTGCTGATTTTGTACGTTTGCCCGCTGACAAAGAAATGATCAGTCTATAATTTTAATGGTAGGTTTATTTGAACAGTGAGAGACAGAATAACAACAAAAAAATCCAGAAAAACGCATGTGAAAAATGTTATAAATTGATTTGCATTTTAATAAGGGAAATATGTTTTTGACCCCCTCTCAATCAGAAAGATTTCTGGCTCCCAGGTGTCTTTTATACAGGTAACGAGCTGAGATTAGGAGCACACTCTTAAAGGGAGTGCTCCTAATCTCAGTTTGTTACCTGTATAAAAGACACCTGTCCACAGAAGCAATCAATCAATCAGATTCCAAACTCTCCACCATGACCAAAGAGCTCTCCAAGGATGTCAGGGACCAGATTGTAGACCTACACAAGGCTGGAATGGGCTACAAGACCATCGTTAAGCAGCTTGGTGAGAAGGTGACAACAGTTGGAAACTCAAAAACATATTTCCCTTATTAAAATGCAAATCAATTTATAACATTTTTCACATGCGTTTTTCTGGATTTTTTTGTTGTTATTCTGTCTCTCACTGTTCAAATAAACCTACCATTAAAATTATAGACTGATCATTTCTTTGTCAGTGGGCAAACGTACAAAATCAGCAGGGGATCAAATACTTTTTTCCCTCACTGTATATATCTTTATTGAACTTTTATTTAGACAGGAGGGTCACCATAGAGACCAGGGTGTCATTCTCAACGGAGCCCCTTTGAACATGAGTACAACATAGTTACATCCTCAACACAATACAATACACACAGCCAGATGAATCAAATCAAACACAAATATCATTTACTATCTCCCTCAAAATGTATCTGAACTGTCCAATGGAGACCAGGCTATTCCACGAGCTGGGGACATAAAAACTCAAATAATCCCCTCCCAGTTCAGTGGAGATCCGCGGGACCTCCAGAACTCCAGAGAGCGGGTCTGAAAATGGCTTGATCTCCAGTTAATACATGAGCTGCGGTAGTGGGGGGAGTCTCTGAAGAACCGCTTTGTAAACAAAAAGTAGTAATCAGAGACTCCCAGCCAACAGAACTATTCAGAATGCAGTGATGTGTATGGAAATTGTCACCAGTGATGTGTATGGAAATTGTCACCAGTGATGTGTATGGAAATTGTCACCAGTGATGTGTATGGAAATTGTCACCAGTGATGTGTATGTAAATTGTCACCAGTGATGTGTATGGAAATTGTCACCAGTGATGTGTATGGAAATTGTCACCAGTGATGTGTATGGAAATTGTCACCAGTGATGTGTATGGAAATTGTCACCAGTGATGTGTATGGAAATTGTCACCAGTGATGTGTATGGAAATTGTCACCAGTGATGAAGTGCAGTGCTGAAGGTCTCCTGCATGTACATAAAATCACCATAACTGAGATAAATGTTTCTTGAACAATCTTCCTTATACTTTCTATAAAAGAAACCAATCCTAATTCTCTGCTTGTCAGGTTTTCAATGTGTGTTTTAAAAGAGAGCTTGTCATCAATCCTACCCCCCAAAAGTGCTGTTAGGTTCTATTTTTTCAGGGTAAATAACTCACGGACACTAGAGAAGCTTAACCAAGTTGAATTCTTCCCAAAGGGTCGACACAGCTGTATTCAGACACAGACATGGCTTCCCTCCGGGTAGTATTAATACCCTACTCTGAGTGGAGTTTCCTCCTTTTCGCTAAACATTGCATCCTTCTTGCAAAGCAGGGAACTAAGTGATATGAGCCTTCAACGGTTTCTCCCCTTGTCAGTACTGTTACAAATGATCGTGTTCTCTGCACTCAGCCCCTCCCGAGCTTCATTATGGCACCCCTCATGTCTCTTTTGTAACTTATGTTCCTATTCTCTGAGTATAACAATGTTAAAAGTTTACACAAGAATCCAACAGTACTTATAATGGGGAACTTGCACAATTTAGGCTCCTTTCAATGTGAAAATACGCAGGTCCTCAGTGTCAATATGAGACATAGAGGTCAATCATCAAGTTTGCTGACAACACTACAGTGGTAAGCTTGATTACCAACAACGACGAGACGGCCTACAGGGAGGAGGTGAGGGCCCTCACTCAATGTCAACAAATCAAAGGAGATGATCGTGGACTTCAGGAAACAGCAGAGGGAGCACCCCCCTATCCACATCGACGAGACAGTAGTGGAGAAGGTGGAAAGTTTTAAGTTACTCGGCGTACACATCACGGACAAACTGAATTGGACCAACCACACAGACAGCATGCTGAAGAAGGCGCAGCAGCGCCTCTTCAACCTCAGGTGGCTGAAGAAATTTGGCTTGTCACCAAAATCACTCACAAACTTCTACAGATGCACAATCGAGAGCATCCTGTCGGGCTGTATCACCGCCTGGTACGGCAACTGCTCCGCCCACAATCGTAAGGCTCTCCAGAGGGTAGTGTAAAAAGATCATCAAGGACAACAACCACCCGAGCCACTGCCTGTTCACCCCGCTATCATCCAGAAGGCGAGATCAGTACAGGTGCATCAAAGCTGGGACCGAGAGACTGAAAAACAGCTTCTACCTCAAGGCCATCACACTGTTAAACAGCCATCACTAACATTGAGTGGCTGCTGCCAACATAACTGACTTAAATCTCTAGCCACTTTAAAAATAGGAATTGGATGTAACAAATGTATCACTAGCCACTTTAAATAATTTTGTATATAATGTATATAATGTTTACATATCCGACATTACTCATATCAAATGTATACACTGTACTCTAAACCATCTACTGAATCTTGCCTATGCCGTTCGGCCATCGACTCAATCTTTAATAATTATAATTGGATGAAATAAATTTATCACTAGCCACTTTAAACAATGCATTTATATAATGTTTACATATCCTACATTACTCATCTCATATGTATATACTGTACTCCGTACCATCTACTGCATCTTGCCTACGCCGATCAGCCATCGCTCATCCATATATTTATATGTACATACTCGTATTCATTCCTTTACACTTGTGTGTATAAGGTAGTTGTTGTGAAATTCTTAGACTACTTGTTAGATACTACTGCATGGTCGGAACTAGAGGCACAAGCATTTCGCTACACTCGCATTAACATCAGCTAACCATGTGTATGTGACAAATATCATTTGATTTGATTTGATTTGAGAGACCAACATACATTTAGTTTTATTAGCATTCAGCACTAGTTTAAGATCATTAAGCGATTTTTGAATTGAGTCTAAACCATGTTGAAGCTCATTAATGGCCTGCAGTAATGAGGGCTTATAGGAGTAAATAACTGTATCATCCACATAGAGATGAATGTTACAGGTTTTAACAGAGAGACCAATATTATTTATAGAAATAGTGAAGAGAACAGGGACCAAAATCGATCCCTGTGGCACACCTTTCCTAATATTGAGGAGACTACATTTGATACCGTCAGTAAGCACACATTGTGTCCTGTCTGTTAGATAATTGTTGATTCCTGATCTAGGCTTATTTCAAACAACCTTTGAACAAGTAAGAAATGGTCAACTGTATCAAATGCCCTTTGACAGGTCAATAAATCAGGCAGCACAATGATTTCTATGGTCTAAACAATGTAGCACATGGTCTAGTGTAGCTGCTGAAACAGTGCTGTGTCCAGGTCTAACACCAGACTGGTGCTCATTAAGAACACAATGACAAGTTCAAACAGTTCTAAACCGACAGGTGGCCAGGGATTCGAGAACTTTGGAAAGGCAAGATAACTTGGAAATTGGACGGTATTTATCCAAGTCAGAAGGATCTCCTCCTTTGTGTAAGGGGAGGACTTGTGTCATTTTCCATATCTTAGGGATAACCCCAGAAACAACTGTCAAGTTAAAATATAGGTTAATATAGGTTAATGATTCTGCAGTAAGTGGGGCAGAAAGCTGTAGCAGAAAGGGATCAAGTGAGTCAGCCACAGTGGGTTTGTTTTTCATCGATCTACAATAAGGCACTTAAGTACATCATAGACATCACATGGTTGACATGTGGAAGTGGGGAGAAGAAAAGCACAGACTGAAGCGACACGACAACACAAGACTGTTGACCTTTAAACAGGACAACATTCACAAGGCCGCTGGGCCGGACGGATTACCAGGACGTGTACTCCGAGCATGCGCTGACCAACTGGCAAGTGTCTTCACTGACATTTTCAACCTCTCCCTGTCTGAGTCTGTAATACCAACATGTTTCAAGCAGACCACCATAGTCCCTTTGCCCAAGAACACTAAGGTAACCTGCCTAAATGACTACCAACCCGTAGCACTCACGTCTGTAGCCATGAAGTGCTTTGAAAGGCTGGTCATGGCTTACATCAACACCATTATCCCAGAAACCCTAGACCCACTCCAATTTGCATACCGCCCAAACAGATGATGCAATCTCTATTGCACTCCACACTGCCCGTTCCCACCTGGACAAAAATAATACCTATGTGAGAATGCTATTCATTGACTACAGCTCAGCATTCAACACCCTAGTGCCCTAGTGCCCTCAAAGCTCATCACTAAGCTAGGGACCCTGGGACGAAACACCTCCCTCTGCAACTGAAAACCTGGACTTCCGCCACACTGGTTCTCAACACAAGGGCCCCTCAGGGGGGTGTGCTCAGTCCCCTCCTGTACTCCCTGCTCACTCATGACTGCATGGCCAGGCACGACTCCAACACCATCATTAAGTTTGCTGATGACACAACAGTGGTAGGCCTGATCACCGACAACAACGAGACAGCCTATAGGGAGGAGGTCAGAGACCTGACCGTGTGGTGCAAGGACAACAACCTCAACATGATCAAGACAAAGGAGATGATTGTGGACTACAGGAAAGGAGGGCCGAGCACGCTCCCATTCTCATCGAAGGGGCTGCAGTGGAGCAGGTTGAGAGCTTCAAGTGTCCACATCACCAACAAACTAACATGGTCCAAGCACACCATGACAGTTGTGAAGCGGGAACGACAAAACCTATTCCCCCTCAAGAGACTGAAAAGATTTGGCATGGGTCCTCAGATCCTCAAAAGGTTCTACAGTTACACCATCGAGAGCATCCAGACAGGTTGCATCACTGCCTGGTTGGCAACTGCTCGGCCTCAGACCGCAAGGCACTACAGAGGGTAGTGCACACGGCCCAGTACATCACCGGGGCCAAGCTTCTTGCCATCCAGGACTTCTATACCAGGCGGTGTCAGAGGAAGGCCCTAAAAATTGTCAAAGACTCCAGGCACCCTAGTCATAGACTGTTCTCTCTGCTACCGTACGGCAAGCGGTACCGGAGCATCAAGTCTAGGTCCTAGAGGCTTCTAAACAGCTTCTACCCCCAAACCATAAGACTCCTGAACAGCTAATCAAATGGCTACCCAGACTTTTTGGGGGTATTTTCTTAAAACTGCATTGTTGGTTAAGGGCTTGTAAGTCAGCATTTTACTGTAAGGCCTACACCTTTTGTATTCGGCTCATGTGACAAATAACATTTGATTTGATGCAACATGACATCACAAGACTGAAGCAACACGACATCACAAGACTGTGTCACAACGAGAAGAGGAACCATTGACAGATGTATAGACCCTTGACTCTGAACATTAAAACACTGACAGTCAGTCACCATGTCTGGCCTATTCAGTAACAAGGCTATAAGGAAGTGCTTTGTAACAATGCAATGAACTCTGAATTCCAGGGAAAATAATGCTTTACTCAGACCAAAGTCATCAGAGGGGTGCAGCATTACGATATGTTACTACTCAGGGTAATGATGCAGGGTAAGAGTCACAGTCTCTTGTTTTTGAGGGTGTGGACCGCATGGAGACGGCAAAGCATGTTTCAAAAATCGTTAAAGACAAATAATTTGAACCTAAAATGTTTAATAAAGACATTTATAGTAAAATATTATGAGGAATTGGAATGACATGACTTCAGTGCTGGACAGGCTCATCATGGATGGATGGTGTTGGAGAATAGCTCAACTCTACCACTGGGGACAGGACAGGCTCATTGTGGATGGATGGTGTTGGAGAATAGCTCGACTCTACCACTGAGGACAGGACAGGCTCATCATGGATGGATGGTGTTGGAGAATAGCTCAACTCTACCACTGGGGACAGGACAGGCTCATCATGGATGGATGGTGTTGGAGAATAGCTCAACTCTACCACTGAGGACAGGACAGGCTCATCATGGATGGATGGTGTTGGAGAATAGCTCAACTCTACCACTGAGGACAGGACAGGCTCATCATGGACGGATGGTGTTGGAGAATAGCTCAACTCTACCACTGAGGACAGGACAGGAGTTGACTGGGAAGACAAAAAACAAGAACACAACACAGTTAGACAAAAGAGCTAAGAATGATTTAGTCCAAGCAAGGATTCAAATCACATTTATGTGTAATAATGTTATTGTGTTTGTGTACTGTATGATATTGACTCTACAGAGAACATTGACAGGGCTTCTCACAGTGCTTGGAGAGGCAGCATTCAATGTGCCAGTGGATGAGAGGGCACATGAGACGTGGCTTCAGTTCATATCAGGAGAGAGTTGACACTGGTTGTGGAGTGGTAATCCACTCTTAATCAGGGAACAGGAGGGGACTAAGCTGTACATACAAAATAGAAGATACCTTCAATTACAGCAGTGCCATTGTAGGTTTGGGCAACATGTTTTAAACTCAGACATCTCAGAATTCACGAAGTCAAACACAGACTGCGCATCTCGCCCAATTGATACATCAAAGTATCCCAAGAAACGTTCCTGAATAAAGCCCTGATCATCGACATACCTGACGATAACCAACAACCGCGAGTGACAGCTGATGTCTGTGGTTTTCATCCATTTGCCAATGCGGGAAAAAGGTGCTGCATCAACCTCTGTTTTAATCTAACTTTTAATGGATGGTGTGATGGAAGCTATAACAGCATTCTGAATTGATTTCGAAACATCCCAGAGAAGACGATAGAGGCGTCCATATGCTCAGCAAGTAAAGCATTGTAACGTGCAATTACTCTGCGTGCTGCTTGCAGTTACCCTTGGTAGTGGAACTTTTCCTCACATTGTGATCCCTTGCTTCGTCCCCCAATGACCCACTGTTTATTGCAATGTGCCCCCTAAAAGCCAACTTCTTCCATTTCCCCAAAAAGCAGAACCCCTGTTTCTTCTGACCTCGTGGTGTTGCGCCGTTGTTTTAAAAACAAGAAAACATTATATAATCTCCCTCCTGTAGTTTGAAGAAACTAATTTGACTTGAATAATATGCTCAACTATCTCAATCTATCCAACAATGTCACCAACTTCTAAATCACACATGCATAGTACTAGGTTCATTCCCTGATCATTTGATTGGATGGACAACATGTCAGTTCATACTGCAAAAGCTTTGAATGTTCCGGAGGAGGTCCTCTGGAAGTCCTCATCATTACCAAGTGGAAGGGAGTGAGGAGCACGAGCCTCATAGGGTTTGTATTAAAGTGAGTGTAGCCAGAGGAGGATGGAAGCTAGCTGTCCTCCGGCTACACCATGGTGATCCACGGTGCTGTTGAGACTACTGTAGACCTTCATTGCAAAGCAGTGTGTTTTAATCTGTCACGTGTGCTCCCTCTCCGGCCTCTAGGTCACCAGGCTGCTGATTATTGCGCACGCCTGTCACCATTGTTACGCGTCTCATCAGACTTACCTGGACTCCATCACCTTAATTACCTTCCCTATATATGTCACTCCCTTTGGTTCCTTCCCCAGGCGTTATTGTTTCTGTTTCAGTTTCATGTCTGTGTGCTGTTAGTGTTTCTTGTTTTGGATTATGTTCCGTTTATTTATTAAATATTCCCTCCCTGTACTTGCTTCCCGACTCTCAGCGTACATTCATTACATAATCAGGTAAATATATTTAGTTTCACAGTTTTATCTAAAAGTAAACAGCAATAATGATCTAAATCTAACTAAATTACAACACTTTGAAATGTCTTTATGTAATGAGTAGCGCTATAAATGTTATACTATAAAAAGTATTTATTATTATTAAAAAAGAAAACGTTTTTAATTGTTCATTATTTTACATTTTATTGAAATTCACTGAGTAGAATGGTCCTACCCTTCCTCCTCTGAGGAACCTCCACACACACACACACACACACACACACACACACACACACACACACACACACACACACACACACATCCTCAAGCCAGAGGAAAAGGCACCCATCTAAATATCAGAACATTTGGTTATAGCCCCGAGGCAGATGTCAAAAAGTCTGTTGATATTTGCATTGTAAAAGTCGCATACAGGTTGGATAATCAGTTGCCAGGGAGACAGTGTGTATAGTATAGGGACACTGTCACACCAAAGTTGAGTAGTAGTTGGGGCGTCAGGGAAGGGGGCAGGGATGAAGACACGGAGGTCTCTGCTGTCACACAGCGGTCGCTGGCCGTAACCGTGTCAGGACACGGAGGTCTCTGCTGTCACACAGCGGTCGCTGGCCGTAACCGTGTCAGGACACAGGGCCATTGTGTGTCCATCACCGGATACAGGCAAACGCACCTCAGATCAGGTATCCTGTTATTCAACACACACACACACACACACACACACACACACACACACACACACACACACACACACACGGACAGACACATACTCTGTCACACACTCACATCCAGGACCTCTATACCAGGCGGAATCAGAGGAAGGCCCAAAACATGTTTAAACTCCAGCCACCCGAGTTAGAGACTGTTCTCTCTGCTACTGCTGGACTGGAACCAACAGGACTCTGAACAGACTCTACCCTCAAGATATGAGACTGTTAAACAAGACTGCTAAATATCTCATCAAATGACTACCTGGATTATCTATCCTGTTGTCTAGTCCCTTTACCCCTACCTACAGTATACTGATATTACTGTCTATTATCTATCCTGTTGTCTAGTCACTTTACCCCTACCTACAGTATACTGCTGTTACTGTCTATTATCTATCCTGTTGTCTAGTCACTTTACCCCTACCTACAGTATACTGCTGTTAGTGTCTATTATCTATCCTGTTGTCTAGTCCCTTTACCCCTACCTACAGTATACTGCTGTTACTGTCTATTATCTATCCTGTTGTCTAGTCACTTTACCCCTACCTACAGTATACTGCTGTTACTGTCTATTATCTATCCTGTTGTCTAGTCACTTTACCCCTACCTACAGTATACTGCTGTTACTGTCTATTATCTATCCTGTTGTCTAGTCACTTTATCCCTACCTACAGTATACTGCTGTTACTGTCTATTATCTATCCTGTTGTCTAGTCACTTTACCCCTACCTACAGTATACTGCTGTTACTGTCTATTATCTATCCTGTTGTCTAGTCACTTTACTCCTACCTACAGTATACTGCTGTTACTGTCTATTATCTATCCTGTTGTCTAGTCCCTTTACCCCTACCTACAGTATACTGCTCTTACTGTCTATTATCTATCCTGTTGTCTAGTCACTTTACCCCTACCTACAGTATACTGCTGTTACTGTCTATTATCTATCCTGTTGTCTAGTCACTTTACCCCTACCTACAGTATACTGCTGTTACTGTCTATTATCTATCCTGTTGTCTAGTCCCTTTACCCCTACCTACAGTATACTGCTGTTACCGTCTATTATCTATCCTGTTGTCTAGTCCCTTTACCCCTACCTACAGTATACTGCTGTTACCGTCTATTATCTATCCTGTTGTCTAGTCACTTTACCCCTACCTACAGTATACTGCTGTTACCGTCTATTATCTATCCTGTTGTCTAGTCCCTTTACCCCTACCTACAGTATACTGCTGTTACCGTCTATTATCTATCCTGTTGTCTAGTCACTTTACCCCTACCTACAGTATACTGCTGTTACCGTCTATTATCTATCCTGTTGTCTAGTCACTTTACCCCTACCTACAGTATAATGCTGTTACTGTCTATTATCTATCCTGTTGTCTAGTCACTTTACCCCTACCTATATGTATATAGCTACCTCAATTACCTCGTACCCTGCACATCAACTCAGTACTGGTACCTCCTGTATATAGCCATGTTATTACCTGGTTCTTCCTCTATATAGCCATGCTATTATCTGGTTCTTCCTCTATATAGCCATGTTATTACATGGTTCTTCCTCTATATAGCCATGTTATTACCTGGTTCTTCCTCCATGTAGCCATGTTATTACCTGGTTCTTCCTCCATATAGCCATGTTATTACCTGGTTCTTCCTCTATATAGCCATGTTATTACCTGGTTCTTCCTCTATATAGCCATGTTATTACCTGGTTCTTCCTCTATGTAGCCATGTTATTTTGTACTTATTATTCATTATACACCATGTATTTATTCTTTGTGTCACTATTTACATTTAAAAATATATTCTATCTTTACTCTGCATTGTTGGAAAAGAACCTTTCAGTAAACGTTTCACTGTTAGTCTACATCTGTTGTATAGGAATCATGTGACCAATAACATCAGATTGATTTGACACACACAACAAAAACTGCCAGAGGCAGTTGGCTCATTAACTAGCCTGGTCAGGAGGGTTGACCGTAACATAACCTTGAAACACTGTGTGTGTGTGTGTGTGTGCGCTTGGTAGCCCTGGGAGGGGGTTTGTTTCATCACCTGATCAACTGGGGGACTTGGAGCCAGTGGGAAGATACAGTCAATTAGATTATATCACCACCACATACTTATTCTCTCTCTCTCCCTTCCTTTCTCCTGCCCCCCTCCTCTCTCTCTCTCTCTCTCTCTCTCTCTCTCTCTCCCCTTCCTTTCTCCATGCCCCCCTCTTCTCTCTCCCTTCCTTTCTCTTTGCCCCCTTCCCCTCTCTCTCTCTCTCCCTTCCTCCATGCCCCCTCTCTCTCTCTCTCTCTCTCTCTCTCTCTCTCTCTCTCTCTCTCTCTCTCTCTCTCTCTCTCTCTCTCTCTCTCTCTCTCTCTCTCCCCTTCCTTTCTCCATGCCCCCCTCTTCTCTCTCCCTTCCTTTCTCTTTGCCCCCCCCCTCTCTCTCTCTCTCCCTTCCTCCATGCCCCCCTCCTCTCTCTCTCTCTCTCTCTCTCTCTCTCTCTCTCTCTCTCTCTCTCTCTCTCTCTCTCTCTCTCTCTCTCTCTCTCTCTCCCCCTTCCTCCATGCCCCCCTCCTCTCTCTCTCCCTTCCTCCATGTCTCTCTCTCTCTCTCTCTCCCTTTCTCCCCGCCCCCTCTCTAAAGGTCAAGGCTATGCTCACCGAGTTCGTACATATTCCAAAGCTTTCCTTTATTTTGGGTCAGTCACAGTGGTCAGGTATTCTTTCCAATGTGTCAAGTAATTATCTTTTTGTTATCTCATGATTTTGTTGGGTCTAATTGTGTTTCTGTCCTGGGGCTATGTGGAGTGTGTTTGTGTTTGTGAACAGAGCCCCAGGACCAGCTCGCTTAGGAGACTCTTCTCCAGGTTCATCTCTCTGTAGGTGATGGCTTTGTTATGGAAGGTTTGGGAATCGTTTCCTCTCATACACATTCTCTCCCTCCTTCTCTCTCTTTCCCTCTCTCTCTCGCTCTCTCTCTCTCACACTTTCTCTTCCTCCCTCTCTCTAATTAAGATAAGGCTGTCTGTTATTGAGGAAGGAGTCCGTCTCTGGTTTAAAGGAAGCACAGAGAGCTTTACCATATTACCATTATCTTCAATTAGATCAGACAGGAACAACATTGATTTAATGACTGCAATGACAGAACGTCTCTCTCTCTCTCTCTCTCTCTCTCTCTCTCTCTCTGTTTCTCCCTTTCTCTGGTCTCTGTCTCTCAATTCAACTCAAAAGGGCTTTATTGGCATGGGAAATGTGTTTAAATTGCGACAGCAAGTAAAATTAACAATAACTTAAAGTGAGAAGACACAAAACAACATCCACAAAAAACTATTTTGAATTCAACAGTAAATATTTAACTAAAAAAGGTTTCAAAAAGATAAAGACATTTCAGATGTTATATTATCAGCTATGTACAGTTGTTTAGCAATGTGCAAATAGTGGTAGTACGAATAGTAGGGGAAGACAAACAGGGAAATATTGATGGTATTTACAATTGTTGTTTGTGTTCCGCTGGCTGCAGTTTTCGCAGTATTCGCTATAGTCTCAATTCTGCTCTGCCTGCATTGTTTGGGGTTTTGCATTGTACACAACGTATATTTTTGCAGAATTCTGCATGCAGAGTCTCAATTGAGTGTCATTTTGTTCATTTTTGGTTGGTGAGTGGATCCCAGACCTCACAGCCATAGAGGGGAATGAATTATATAACGCTTGAAGTATTTTTAGCCAGATCCTAATTGGGATGTCGAATTTTATGTTCCTTTTGATGGCATAGAAAGGCCTTCTTGCCTTGTCTCTCAATTTGTTCACAGACTTGAGAAAATGAGCTGTGGTGTTGATATTTAGGCTGAGGTATGTATAGTTCTTTGTGTGCTAGATGTGTGCTAGACAGTGTCTAGATAGAATTTGTATGTGTTGTCCTGGCTACTGAACACCATTATTTCTGTTTTATTGAGATTCACTGTCAGGGCCCAAGTCTGACAGAATCTGTGCAAAATAGCTAGGTGCTGCTATAGGCCCTCCTTGGTTGGGGACAGAAGCACCAGATCATCTGTAAACAGTAGACACTTTATTTCTGAGTCCAGGGTGCTGCAAACTGTTCCAGTGCCCTCACCAATTTATTGATTTATATGTTGAAGAGGGGGGGGGGCTCAAGCTGCATCCCTGTCTCACCCCACGGCCCTGAGGGAATATGTGTGTTTATTTTAACTGCACACTTGTTGTTTGTGTACATAGATTTTTCCCCAACACCACTTTCCATCAATTTGTATATCAGACCCTCATGCCAAAGGTGGTCACTCTGTTTCTAGCCCCTAAGCAAGTTTTTATTATTACACTGTTGGAGACCCACAATAACATCTGCTAAATATGTGTATGCAACCAATACCATTTGATTTGATTAGAAATGTAGTCAAATGCTTTTTTTTTATCCACAAAGCATGAGAAGAATTAGCTTTCTTTTTGTTTACTTGTTTGTTTGTCAATAAGGGTGTGCAGTGTGTATACATGGTATGTCGTACGATATTTTGGTAAGAAGACAATTAGACATTTGCTTAGGACATTGAGGAAATGTACAAGTCTGCTGTTAATGATAATGCAGAGGATTTTCCCAAGGTTGCTGTTGACACATATCCCACGGTAGTTATTGGGGTCAAATTTGTCTCCACTTTTGTGGATTGGGGTGATCAGTCCTTGGTTCCAAATATTGGGGAAGATGCCAGAGCTAAGGATGATGTTAAAGAGTTTTAGTATAGTCAATTGGAATTGGTTGACTGTATGTTGGATTTGCATTGATCTTAGTGTATTTCTGAACGTGTTTTTTATAACACCATAGTGAAGGAGTAGGCTGAAGTTTTCTGGGTCTCTGTGTTTTTGTTTTTGGTTGGATAGGTTCCTCAATTCCTTTCTTAAGGTGTTGCATTCTTTGTCAAACCATTTGTCATTGTTATTCATTTTCTTATGTTGTCTGCTTGAAATGTTTCGATTAGATGGGGAAGCTGAATGGTCAGTTACTGCCTTCACTATTCCAGTGAAACATTTTGTCCAGGAAGTTGTCTAAAAGGGATTGGATTTGTTGTTGCCCAACAGTTTTTTTGGTTGGTTTCTACACTACTTTCCTGCCATCTGAAATCAAATCAAATATTATTAGTCACATGCGCCGAATACAACAGGTGTAGACCTTAGTGAAATCCTTACTTATGAGCCCCTAACCAACAGTGCAGTTTCAAAAATACTGATAAGAATAAGAGATAGAAGTAACAAGTAATTAAATAGCAGCAGTGAAATAACAATATATACAGGGGGGTGCCGGTACACAGTCAATGTGCGGGGGCACCGGTTAGTTGAGGTAGTATGTACAGTCGTGGCCAAAAGTTTTGAGAATGACACAAATATTAATTTCCACAAAGTTCGCTGCTTCAGTGTCTTTAGATATTTTTGTCAGATGTTACTATGGAATACTGAAGCATAATTACAAGCATTTCATAAGTGTCAAAGGCTTTTGTTGACAATTACATTAAGTTCAGTGTTGACCCTTCTTTTTTCAAGACCTCTGCAATCCGCCCTGGCATGCTGTCAATTAACCTCTGGGCCACATCCTGACTAATGGCAGCCCATTCTTGCATAATCAAATCTTGGGGTTTGCCAGAATTTGTGGGTTTTTGTTTGTCCACCCGTCTCTTGAGGATTGACCACAAGTTCTCAATGGGAATAAGGTCTGGGGAGTTTCCTGGCCATGGACCCAAAATATTGATGTTTTGTTCCACGAGCCACTTAGTTATCACTTTTGCCTTATGGCAAGGTGCTCCATCATGATGGAAAAGGCATTGTTCGTCACCAAACTGTTCCTGGATGGTTGGGAGAAGTTTCTCTCGGAGGATGTGTTGGTAACATTCTTTATTCATGGCTGTTCTTTATTCATGGCTGTGTTCTTAGGCAAAATTGTGAGTGAGCCCACTCCCTTGGCTGAGAAGCAACCCCACACATGAATGGTCTCAGGATGCTTTACTGTTGGCATGACACAGGACTGATGGTACTGCTCATCTTGTCTTCTCCGGACAAGCTTTTTTCCGGATGCCCCAAACAATCGGAAAGGGGATTCATCAGAGAAAATGACTTTACCCCAGTGATCAGCAGTCCAATCCCTGTACTTTTGCAGAATATAAGTCTGTCCCTGATGTTTTTCCTGGAGAGAAGTGGCTTCTTTGCTGCCCTTCTTGACACCAGGCCATCCTCCAAAAGTCTTCGCCTCACTGTGAGTGCAGATGTACTCACACCTGCCTGCTGCCATTCCTGAGCAAGCTCTGTACTGGTGGTGCCCCAATCCCGCAGCTGAAGGAGATGGTCCTGACGCTTGCTGGACTTCCTTGGGCGCCCTGAAGCCTTCTTCACAACAATTGAACCGTTCTCCTTGAATTTCTTGATGATCCGATAAATGGTTGATTTAGGTACTTACTGGCAGCAATATTGTCACGTTGGTATAAAGGGTCGGGAGACAGGCGCAGGAATGAGTAATATGGGTCTTTATTATGCCCATATTACGGCGTGCCGTGTATAGGCATGGGACGAAGACGAAACCAACACGTAACAAAAAAACACAGGGTTGAAATCCAAAACAAAAAAGCAAGGAGTACCTGGAATAAATACAGATGCGCACAATGATCAAAACACAGGACGAGGCCCGGAATCATGTGCGCTATCCACAATGGCAACAAGCCCAAACACAGCACAGGTACTCACATGCACCAACGGACATAGCACAACAATCAACAGCCCAATGGAGAACCAAAGGGCACATATATACAAACACTAATCATTGGTAATTGGGGCCAGGTGTGCGCAATGACAGTTCCCGGAGGGATTCGTGACAAATATCCTTGCCTGTGAAGCCCTTTTTGTGAAAAGCAATGATGACGGCACGTGTTTCCTTGCAGGTAACCATGGTTGGCAGAGGAAGAACAATGATTCCAAGCACCACCCTCCTTTTGAAGCTTCCAGTCTGTTATTTGAACTCAATCAGCATGACAGCCTTGTCCTCGTCAACACTCACACCTGTGTTAACGAGAGAATCACTGACATGATGTCAGCTGGTCCTTTTGTGGCAGGGCTGAAATGCAGTGGAAATGTTTTTGGGGATTCAGTTCATTTGCATGGCAAAGAGGGACTTTGCAATTAATTGCAATTCATCTGATCACTCTTCATGACATTCTTGTCACGGTTCATGAATTCACCGGCTCAATCTGTGTGTGTGTGTGTGAGTGTGGGTGTGGCCGCTGATTGCCACTCTGCTCGTTATCAGCGCCAGCTGATACTCATTGTGTGTGCCTATTTATACTCGTTGTCTTGGTCTTGTGTTTGTCAGTTCGTTGTCTTGTTTCCCTGTGCGTGTGTTTCTCTCCAGGCCGAGTTCTGTGTTCTCCTAGGGTTCTGTTCTCCGCTGGACTCTACGTTCGCTCTCTCTCCTGTGGAGGACTCTATGCTGGGCACGTTCAGGATCGCCAGTCTGGGAATTCCTTTTCGCTCACTGACATTACCGAGGATTGGGTTTCCCCTGCAGTCTCGGCGCTGCTAAGACCCAGAGACTTCCTGACACATTCTATTACCTGTACCTGTTACTTACCTCCTGGATTGCTGCAATAAATGTTGAACTATACTCGCTACTGAATCCTCCGTCCTTTTTACGTGACAATTCTGGAGTATATGCAAATTGCCATCATACAAACTGCGGCAGCAGACTTTGTGAAAATTTATATTTGTGCAATTCTCAAAACTTTTGGCCACGACTGTACATGTAGGTAGAGTTAATTAAAATGACTATGCATAGATAACAACATGGTGTGGAGGGGGAAGGGGGGCAATGCAAATAGTCTGGGTAGCCATTTGATTAGCTGTTCAGGAGTCTTATGGCTTGAGGGTAGAAGCTGTTTAGAAGACTCTTGGACCTAGACATGGCGCTCCGGTACCGCTTGCCGTGTGGTAGCAGAGAGAACAGTCTATGACTAGGGTGGCTGGAGTCTTTGACATTTTTAGGGCCTTCCTCTGACATCACCTGGTATAGAAGTCCTGGATGGCAGGAAGCTTGGCCCCAGTGATGTACTGGGCTGTTCTCACTACCCTCTGTAGTGCCTTGCGGTCTGAGGCCGAGCAGTTGCCATACCAGGCAGTGATGCAACCAGTCAGGATGCTCTCGATGGTGCAGCTGTAGAACCTTTTGAGGATCTGACGACCCCCTGAGGGGGAAAAGGTTTTGTCGTGCCCGCTTCACGACTGTCATGGTGTGCTTGGACCATGTTAGTTTGTTGGTGATGTGGACACCAAGGAACTTGAAGCTCTCAACCTGCTCCACTGCAGCCCCGTCGATGAGATTGGGGGCGTGCTCGGTCCTCTTTTTTCTGTAGTCCACAATAATCTCCTTTGTCTTGATCACGTTGAGGGAGAGGTTGTTGTCCTGGCACCACACGGCCAGGTCTCTGACCTCCTCCCTATAGGCTGTCTCGTTGTTGTCGATGATCAGGCCTACCACTGTTGTGTCATTGGCAAATGTAATGATGGTGTTGGAGTCGTCCCTGGCCGTGCAGTCATGAGCGAACAGGGAGTACATACAGTGGGGCAAAAAAGTATTTAGTCAGCCACCAATTGTGCAAGTTCTCCAACTTAAAAAGATGAGAGAGGCCTGTAATTTTCATCATAGGTACACTTCAACTATGACAGACAAAATGAGGAAAAAAAATCCAGAAAATCACATTGTAGGATTTTTAATGAATTTATTTGCAAATTATGGTGGAAAATAAGTATTTGGTCACATACAAACAAGCAAGATTTCTGGCTCTCACAGACCTGTAACTTCTTCTTTAAGAGGCTCCTCTGTCCTCCACTCGTTACCTGTATTAATGGCACCTGTTTGAACTTGTTATCAGTATAAAAGACACCTATCCACAACCTCAAACAGTCACACTCCAAACTCCACTATGGCCAAGACCAAAGAGCTGTCAAAGGACACCAGAAACAAAATTGTAGACCTGCACCAGGTTGGGAAGACTGAATCTGCAATAGGTAAGCAGCTTGGTTTGAAGAAATCAACTGTGGGAGCAATTATTAGGAAATGGAAGACATACAAGACCACTGATAATCTTCCTCGATCTGGGGCTCCACGCAAGATCTCACCCGTGGGGTCAAAATGATCACAAGAACGGTGAGCAAAAATCCCAGAACCACACGGGGGGACCTAGTGAATGACCTGCAGAGAGCTGGGACCAAAGTAACAAAGCCTACCAACAGTAACACACTACGCCGCCAGGGACTCAAATCCTGCAGTGCCAGATGTGTCCCCCTGCTTAAGCCAGTACATGTTCAGGCCCGTCTGAAGTTTGCTAGAGAGCATTTGGATGATCCAGATGAGGATTGGGAGAATGTCATATGGTCAGATGAAACCAAAATATAACTTTTTGGTAAAAACTCAACTCGTCGTGTTTGGAGGACAAAGAATGCTGAGTTGCATCCAAAGAACACCATACCTACTGTGAAGAATGGGGGTGGAAACATCATACTTTGGGGCTGTTTTTCTGCAAAGGGACCAGGACGACTGATCTGTGTAAAGGAAAGAATGAATGGGGCCATGTATCATGAGATTTTGAGTGAAAATCTCCTTCCATCAGCAAGGGCATTGAAGATGAAACGTGGCTGGGTCTTTCAGCATGACAATGATCCCAAACACACCGCCCGGGTAACGAAGGAGTGGCTTCGTAAAAAGCATTTCAAGGTCCTGGAGTGGCCTAGCCAGTCTCCAGATCTCAACCCCATAGAAAATATTTGGAGGGAGTTGAAAGTCTGTGTTGCCCGGCGACAGCCCCAAAACATCACTGCTCTAGAGGAGATCTGCATGGAGGAATGGGCCAAAATACCAGCAACAGTGTGTGAAAACCTTGTGAAGACTTACAGAAAATGTTTGACCTCTGTCATTGCCAACAAAGGGTATATAACAAAGTATTGAGATAAACTTTTGTTATTGACCAAATACTTATTTTCCACCATAATTTGCAAATAAATAAATTAAAAATCCTACAATGTGATTTTCTGGATTTTTTTTCCTCATTTTGTCTGTCATAGTTGAAGTGTACCTATGATGAAAATTACAGGCCTCTCTCATCTTTTTAAGTTGGAGAACTTGCACAATTGGTGGCTGACTAAATACTTTTTTGCCCCACTGTAAGGGGGCTGAGCACGCAACCCTGAGGGGCCCCTGTGTTGAGAATCAGCGTGGCGGATGTGTTGTTACCTACCCATACCATCTGGAGGCGGCCCGTCAGGAAGTCCAGGATCCAGTTGCAGAGGGAGGTGTTTAGTCCCAGGGTACGCATATTTGAGTGGGTCTAGGGTTTCTGGGATGATGGTGTTGATGTGAGCCATGACCAGCCTTTCAAAGCACTTCATGGCTACAGACGTGAGTGCTACAGGTCGGTAGTCATTTAGGCAGGTTACCTTAGTGTTCTTGGGCACAGGCACTATGGTGGTCTGCTTAAAACATGTTGGTATTACAGACTCGGACAGGGAGAGGTTGAAAATGTCAGTGAAGACACTTACTATATGGTCAGTGCATGCTCGCAGTACACGGCCTGGTAATCCGTCTGTCCCTGCGGCCTTGTGAATGTTGACCTGTCTTAAGGTCTTACTCACATCGGCTGTGGAGAGCGTGATCACACAGTTTTCCGGTGTTATTTGCTTCTAAGCGAGCATAGAAGTAGTTTAGCTCATCTGGTAGGCTCGTGTCACTGGGCAGCTCTTGGCTGTGCTTCCCTTTGTAGTCTGTAATGGTTTGCAGGCCCTGCCACTTCCGACGAGCGTCAGAGCCGGTGTAGTACGACTCGATCTTAGTCCTGTATAGACGCTTTTTCTGTTTGATGGTTCGTTGGAGGGCATAGCAGGATTTCTTATAAGCTTCCGGGTTAGAGTCCCGCTCCTTGAAAGCGGCAGCTCTAGCCTTTAGCTCAGTGCGGATGCTGCCTGTAATCCATGGCTTCTGGTTGGGGTATGTACTTACGGTCGCTGTGGGGACGACGTCATCAATGCACTTATTGATGAAGCCAATGACAGATGTGGTGTACTCCTCCACCTTGTGCTCGTCAGAGTCGTGAAAGAAGAAAAAAAAGTCTGCTAGTCCGTGGTGAGTAATCGCAGTCCTGATGTCTAGAAGTTATTTTCGGTCATAAGAGACGGTAGAGGCAACATCATGTACAAAATGAGTAAAAAAATAAGTTACAAACAACACAGATATACGAACAAAAACACAATCGGTTGGGGGCTTGTAAAACATCTGCCTTCTGCTCTGGCGCCATCTTACATTTATAGAATTTCTTAATAGTATGCAGTTTGTGACCCATTTTTACACAGACCCCTTAGCAAATCAGGGGGAGAAAAATATATTTATTCAAAGAGAACAGATCATAGTTGTTATGCTGGGAAGTAGATGGTAGATGTTAATTTTTCCCTGTCCTTAATGATTCTCTACAGAACAAAGGGCCAGGATGTCATTTATAACCCAACCCTAGCCTGTGGTTGACCAATTAGAATTCCTTGCAGTAAAATTGGGCCAATGACCATATAACAAGTATCCCATTTCAGACAAGTTGAACCAATGAGAACTTGCCACATGTACCTATGAGTCCCGCCCTGAAATTCCTCCTGTGTCTCTGAGGCATTAATCATTAATTCCCTATTACAGAAAAACAACTATTTCCATTGATCGTTAATTCCCTCTTGACTTTTGGTCCTCTGCTTTGTGCATTTATTTTAATTTAAAATATACTTACACTGAGAATGTCGGGTTCTTGTCCAGTTCTGGCATTTAGGTCCTCACAGACTAGTACTTGTCCCTGGGCCTGGAAATGATCTCCCCCTCTAGTTGTCATCATTAAAGTATGTGGATTCTAGTGTGGAGATATACAGTGCATTCGGGAAGTTTTCAGACCCCTTCCCTTTTTTCCACATTCTGTTAGGTTACAGCCTTATTCTAAAATGGCTTAAATAAAACATTTTCTTCATCAATCTACACACAAAACAACATAATGACAAAGCGAAAACTGATTTTTTTATTTCTTTAGCAAGTTTTACAAAAACAAAAAACAGAAATACCTTATTTACATAAGTATTCAGACCCTTTCCTATGAGACTCAAAATTGAGCTCAGGTGCATCCTGTTTCCATTGATCATCCTTGAGATGTTTCTACAACTTTATTGGAGTCCACCTGTGGTAAATTCAATTGATTGGACATGATTTGGAAAGGCACACACCTGTCTATATAAGGTCCCACAGTTGACAGTGCATGTCAGAGCAAAAACCAAGCCATGAGGTCAAAGGAATTGTCCATAGAGGTCCGAGACAGGATTGTGTCAAGGTACAGATCTGGGGAAGGGTACCAAAAAATGTCTGCAGCATTGAAGGTCCCCAAGACCACAGTGGCCTCCATCATTCTTAAATGGAAGAAGTTTGGAACCACCAATCAGGGGAGAAGGGCCTTGGTCAGGGGAGGTGACCAAGAATCTGATGGTCACTCTGACAGAGCTCCACGATTTCTCTGTGGAGATGGGAGAACTTTCCAGAAGGACAACAATCTCTGCAGCACTCTACCTATCAGGCCTTTATGGTAGAGTGGCCAGACGCAAGCCACTCCTCAGTCAAAGGCACATGATAGCCCATGTCATGACGTGGCCCTTTCTGGGTATAGATTGTGGCTTCCCCCTCTCTCTCACTCTCTCCTACACCCAGGTTCTGTTATCTCAGGCCATAAATGCCTGGCAGAGACTCTATCCCCATTTTCATGGGGAGAGACCACAAAATGAACAAAGGAGTTCACATGGCCGACCTCCTAAATCCCCAAAATGGGAAAATGAACCAAAATTCCCACTTGTGAGAAAGTGGGAATGGTCTGTGGACAACGGGTATGGGACGGGTATGACAAGGGACGGGTATGACAAGTGTGTTTAATTTGGTGATGTCAGAGAGGACAGAAAACACTATATCTCTGAATGTGTACATTTCTCAATGATGGGGTTTGCATCTAATTCTTGTATAAAATGAATGAGAAAAGATTAAACTATTTGTGAAAGTATGTAATGTGATATTAAACCTTTAATGTGAGAGAATTGTTTTCCCTTTACAGTTGAACTAAGTCATTGGCCCACCCCGTGAGCACAGACATGATCAGGTGTCATAGAACCGCCTTTTCTACTGTTACGAATAAAAGCCCCTCCTGAGAAAATCCTCTTCAGACCACGCATACCTCCGTGTAAACTGAGGTGGCACAGGCTTGAGTTTAGACTAAGCAAACCCACAGTGTGAGCTGTGATTGCGAATAGTTATTTAATTCCTAACCATACCACGTGGAGCGTTGGCTACACGGCTGGAAATGATTCAACTCTGAGACCATCAATCCCTACAGAATAAGTGTAAACAAATTATGTAAACCTGAGACGAGAATACAGACAACCGCCGAAACATCTATTCTATGACAACATTTCTAAATGGTACTCTGAAGTATCCATTCTAACCATTCTAACCACTTTGATCTTCAGGGAAACAGAAAGAGAGAGAGAGACTCGGATGAACTCTCCAGCAGACGGACTGACGATTCCAACAGAGATCACGACGAGACATGGGCGTAAATATATATTGATTGCAATTATCCCAAATGAGTGAGCGTTCATGTTTTTTTTTATTTAACCTTTATTTAACTAGGCAAGTCTGTTAAGAACAAATTCTTATTTACAATGACAACCTAGGAACAGTGGGTTAACTGCCTTGTTCAAGGACAGAATGACAGATTTTTACCTCGTCAGCTCAGGGATTCGATCTAGCAACCTTCAGTTACTAACACTCTAACCACTAGGCTACCCGGTTCTAACCACTAGGCTACCCGGTTCTAACCACTAGGCTACCCGGTTCTAACCACTAGGCTACCCGGTTCTAACCACTAGGCTACCCGGTTCTAACCACTAGGCTACCTGCCGCCCCAAGTGCAAAGGACTAGCATTTCTATTAATATAATGATCAACTGTGTAGTGATCCCTGATGTCTTTCCTGCTCTTTCTCAGTCCACGCCCACTTCCCTTTGTCCACCAAGCCGTCATACCGGCTTAGCCCACTAGGGGATCTTCCCTATCCTTGTAACCAATGTCTACTGTTTGTTTGTTTGTTGATTTCTGTGATTATTTAGTTAGTTAGTAAATAAAATGATTAAGCCAATTGGTGTATGGATGATTCACAGTAAATGCTGGGTTCGTTATTTTGGGAAAATTATAACTTTGTAATCTGAAGATTTTCCGTGGTGCCCAGACTTCCTAGTTAATTAAATGTACATGATTAGTTTAATCACGTAATAATAATTACAGAGAATTGATTTGATAAAATAACAGTCTTCACTTTTAATGACGCCAAAGACACAACACCCACTTGGAGTTTGCCAAAAGCCACCTAAAGACTCTCAGACCATGTGAAACCAGATTCTCTGGTCTGATGAAACCAAGATTGAACTCTTTGGCCAGAATGCTAAGCGTCACGTCTGGAGGAAACCTGGCATCATCCCTACGGTGAAGCATGGTGGTGGCGGCATCATGCTGTGGGGATGTATTTTAGTGGCAGGGACTGGGAGACTAGTCAGGATCAAGGGAAAGATGAACGGAGCAAAGTACAGAGAGATGAAAACCTACTCCGGAGCAACCAGGACGTCAGGCTGGGGCGAAGGTTCACCTTCCAAACTGGACAACGACCCTAAGCACACAGCCAAGACAATGCAGGAGTGGCTTCAGGACAAGTCTCTGAATGTCCTTGAATGGCCCAGGCAGATCCCGGACTTGAACCCGATCAAACATCTCTGGAGAGACCTGAAAATAGCTGTGCAGAAACGCTCCCCATCCAACCTGACAGAGCTTGAGAGGATCTGCAGATAAGAATGGGAGAAACTCTCCAAATACAGGTGTGCCAAGCTTGTAGCGTCATACCCAAGAAGACTCGATGCTGTAATTGCTGCCAAAGGTTCTTCAACAAATTACTGAATACTTATGTAAATTTGATATTTCAATTGTAAAAAAAAATAATACATTGCAAAAATGTCTAAAAACCTGTTTTTGCTTCGTCATTATGAGTTATTGTGTGTAGACTGATGAGGGGGAAAAAACAATTTAATCCATTTTAGAATAAGGCTGTAAGGTAAAAAGTCAAGGGGTAGGAATACCTTCCCAAAGGACTGGACCTATCACACAGGAGGATATTTCTCTCTGTTGAGATCATTTCCTATAGAATTTCTAGCCAAATGTAAAATGTTCTTGTTTTGATTAATTTAATGGAGTGGGTTAAGTGTTATCTATTCACAATTAGCATACCCCCTTAGTCTCTTCCCTGTTTCACACCTGGTAGTTTGGTGGATGGGACTACCAGCTCTCTGTAACCTAGAGGGCAACCAGTGGATCCATCTCCTCTATGCCATGTTTCTTGCAGTATGATAATGTCTTTATTCATGATTTCTTTGGTGAAGTCTGGGTTCCTGCTCTTTAGGCCAAAAACAGATGACCTCAGACCTTGTATATTCCAGGATGAGCAGTGGAGGCTGCTGAGGGCAGGACGGCTCATCATAATGGCTGGAATGGAGTCAATGGAATGGTATCAAGCACATCAAGCGGTATCAAACACATCCATGTGGTTGATACCATTCCATAGACTCCATTCCAGCCATTATGATGAGCCGTCCTCCCCTCAGCAGCCTCCACTGAGGATGAGATAGTAGAGCATGCTGATGATCTGATACACGCCTCTCTCTCTCTCTCTCTCCCTCTCTCCTCCCTCTCTCCCTCTCTCTCTCTCTCTCTCTCTCTCTCTCTCTCTGCTTGTTGGTTGGGTGGGAAGGTGGGTGGTTGTTGTGGCTGGGGGGTTTCCACCCGTTGAGATACTGACTGATTGACCTCTTGATCATCTCTCTCCTACACAGGAATATCCAGCATTTACTGAAACACTGTCTGATTGAACCCAGTGACATGGTTCTAATGAAACCTTCAGTTTCAACTTCTGTAATCAGTAACATAGTGACGTAACCTCCACCACCACTGATTTGTGCCACCTGAGGTATTGTGTTGTTAAGAACCCTGTACTCGGTATGTACATTTTACCTCAACCCAGGTCAGGTTGACCTCTTCATGACCTTTACACATACAAGTATGTCTTGTTTTTATTTGGAATGTGTATATACTAGGAACATCCGTTTTGTATTGCCAATGATTTTAAATGTGCAGGATAAATTCCCTCTCAAGGATAAATAAAGTTATATTCTATTCTATACATTGTTTATTTTGTATAACAATAAACCATATACAGAAACAGGTCAACGTAACGCTGCTCTGAAGCATACCTCAGGCTCCACTAGGGTGTGCTCAGCCAGCTGGCTCCACTAGGGCGCGCTCAGCCAGCTGGCTCCACTAGGGCGCGCTCAGCCAGCTGGCTCCTCTAGGGCGCGCTCAGCCAGCTGGCTCCTCTAGGGCGCGCTCAGCCAGCTGGCTCCTCTAGGGCGCGCTCAGCCAGCTGGCTCCTCTAGGGCGCGCTCAGCCAGCTGGCTCCACTAGGGCGCGCTCAGCCAGCTGGCTCCACTAGGGCGCGCTCAGCCAGCTGGCTCCACTAGGGCGCGCTCAGCCAGCTGGCTCCACTAGGGCGCGCTCAGCCAGCTGGCTCCTCTAGGGCGCGCTCAGCCAGCTGGCTCCTCTAGGGCGCGCTCAGCCAGCTGGCTCCTCTAGGGCGCGCTCAGCCAGCTGGCTCCTCTAGGGCGCGCTCAGCCAGCTGGCTCCTCTAGGGCGCGCTCAGCCAGCTGGCTCCACTAGGGCGCGCTCAGCCAGCTGGCTCCACTAGGGCGCGCTCAGCCAGCTGGCTCCTCTAGGGCGCGCTCAGCCAGCTGGCTCCACTAGGGCGCGCTAAGCCAGCTGGCTCCTCTAGGGCGTGCTCAGCCAGCTGGCTCCACTAGCGAACTTTATTTCCCTAGCTAGTAGTTTCTTATACTTTTTGCACACACACAGTGACATCACATGCTCTGAGGGTAACAACTAGCTAGAGAAATAAATACACATAAATACAGCCCTTTATTTACAGCGGAGGGAACAGCAGCTATATAATGTAAAGTAACACATGCTCAGAAGCTAAGGTTGTTTAGCTATGGGGAAGAGGAGTCCTGAGATAAGTCTGTTATTGTCTGTTCCAATGAACCAAAACCAAGATGAGGATTATTCATCAGGTCCCTGGCGATTATTCATTCTCTCATTGGGGAACAATAAACCACAATATATTATAAAGACACTGGAACTTCTAGATAATAGCTCACTGTCATTTGATAGAGGAAGTGTGAGGGGAAATAGGGTAGATGGTTACACAGGCCAACCACAGTCAAGTCCTATTGGGACAGATACAGGATGCGACATCACAGAACTGAAACTCAAAAGGCACTCATTTCCTCTGACTAGGGAAGGGGTGTGGTTTGTGTGTGAGTCAAAGTCACCATTATTAGTCAGTTGTACAACCGAATGCCTTCAACCGAAATGTGTCTTCTGCATTTAACCCAACCCCTCTGAATCAGAGAGGTGCGGGGGGCTGCCTTAATCGACTTCCACGTCTTCGGCGCCCGGGGAACAGTGGGTTAACTGCCTTGTTCAGGGGCAGAACGACAGATTTTTTCCCTTGTCAGCTCGGGGATTCAAACTTGCAACCCTCCGGTTACAAGTCCAACGCTCTAACCACTAGGCTACCTGCCACCCCCTGTGAGTGTGTGAGTGTGTGTGTAAACATTGTGTTATTGAGATTACAGAGATCTGAAGAACTAAGAGACTTGGGGACTGAACAGACGCTTGATCATCATTGATCATTATCCGGAGGTTACTTTGACCAGAACCAGAGCAGCAAACATGAAGACACTCACACACAGAGGACGCAGTGACACCCACATACACCCACACCCAATTAGGAGAAAGAGAGAGAGAGAGAGAGAGAGAGAGAGAGAGAGAGAGAGAGAGAGAGAGAGAGAGAGAGAGAGAGAGAGAGAGAGAGAGAGAGAGAGAGAGAGAGAGAGAGAGAGAGAGAGATGAGACTCCGCATGCAGAATTTTACGTCCGTGTACAACGTAAAACACCAAATAATGTATGCAGGGCAGAATTAGGCCGAAACCTGCTAATTTTCAAAATCCAGAAAAGAGACGTTGAATTCTACGACCACCTAAAAGGAAGCGATTCCCAAACCTTCCAAAACGAAGCCATCACCTACAGAGAGATGAACCTGGAGAAGAGTCTCCTAATCGAGCTGGTCCTGGGGCTCTGTTCACAAACACAAACACACCCCACATAGCCCCAGGACAGAAACACAATTAGACCCAACCAAATCATGAAAAAACAAAAAGAGAATTACTTGACACATTAAAAATAATTAACAAAAAAACTAAGCAAACTAGAATGCTATTTGGCCCTAAACAGAGAGTACACAGTGACAGATCCACAAAGAATTTGAAAACAAACCCAATTTTGATTAACTCCCATATCTACTGGGTGAAATACCACAGTGTGCCATCACAGTAGCAAGATGTGTGACCTGTTGCCACAAGAAAAGGGCAACCAGTGAAGAACAAACACCAATGTAAATACAACCCATGTTTATTTTTATTTATTTTCCCTTTTGCACTTTAGTTATTTGCACATCATTACAACACTGTATATAGACATAATATGACATTTGAAATGTCTCTATTCTTTTGCAATTTCTGTGAGTGTAATGTTTACTGTTAATTTGCATTGTTTATTTAACTTTTGTTTATTATCTACTTCAATTGCTTGGCAATGATAACATATGTTTCCCATGCAAATAAAGTCCTTAACCTGAAATTAAATTGAGAGATAAAGATATATATATATAAGAGAGAGAGAGAGAGAGAGAGAGAGAGAGAGAGAGAGAGAGAGAGAGAGAGAGAGAGAGAGAGAGAGAGAGAGAGAGCATCCTGTGTCCTGTTAATGTGCGCTGTCAGAACCAACCAAGCAACCAAGCAAACAAAAATAAACATATATATATATATATATATATATATATCTAGAGAGAGAGAGAGACACACACACAGACAGAGAGAGAGAGAGAGAGAGAGAGAGAGAGAGAGAGAGAGAGAGAGAGAGAGAGAGAGAGAGAGAGAGAGAGAGAGAGAGAGAGAGGCCATCCTGTGTCCTGTTAATGTGCGCTGTCAGAATTTAAAGGGACACTTACTATAGCTACAGAGGACTTGGTTTAGCTTCGGTCTCCTGTCAGAGCAACTAGAAAACATCTCTCCCTTTAAAGGAATAGAGAGAATCTTCTAGTCATCAGCTGTTGGATGGCCTGGAATCCAAACTGATTATGCTCCTTCTCAAGTTTCAGTTTTAATTTCAGGCTTGTTCTTGGAAGCTCTTAATGGACTATGGGGGAAAATTAGTGGAGTGAATCTATTAGAGCACAACGTGGAATTATGAAACATGGCGTCAGCATGGTTGCACGAAACAACATTGAACCCCATTGCATTCGGGCAATACTAGACTAACAGCTTGTGGTGGCTGTAGAGTAATAGAAAGTAATGGCAGGCTAACTACAGCTGTAGTTACTGTACTCCTGCCCCATAGATGACTTTCAAGGTAAAAATATATTACACGTCATGAAGTTTATGTGGTGAATTAAAGAGAGCCTGCATTACAAAGATATCCTCCAGATAATTAGACAAAGACTGGGGGAGTTATGCTTGAGAGTTATTGATGAGCTGGAGGAAGGAGTTAGTGATGATCTAACTGGAGGAAGGAGTTAGTGATGATATAACTGGAGGAAGGAGTTAGTGATGATATAACTGGAGGAAGGAGTTAGTGATGATATAACTGAAGGAAGGAGTTAGTGATGATATAACTGGAGGGAGGAGTTAGTGATGATATAACTGGAGGAAGGAGTTAGTGATGATATAACTGGAGGAAGGAGTTAGTGACGATATAACTGAAGGAAGGAGTTAGTGACGATATAACTGGAAGAAGGAGTTAGTGACGATATATCTGGAGGAAGGAGTTAGTGATGATATAACTGGAGGAAGGAGTTAGTGATGATATAACTGGAGGAAGGAGTTAGTGATGATATATCTGGAGGAAGGAGTTAGTGATGATATAACTGGAGGAAGGAGTTAGTGACGATCTATCTGGAGGAAGGAGTTAGTGACGATATAACTGGAGGAAGGAGAAAGTGATGATATAACTGGAGGAAGGAGTTAGTGACGATCTATCTGGAGGAAGGAGTTAGTGACGATATAACTGGAGGAAGGAGTTAGTGACGATATATCTGGAGGAAGGAGTTAGTGATGATATAACTGGAGGAAGGAGTTAGTGATGATATATCAGGAGGAAGGAGTTAGTGATGATATAACTGGAGGAAGGAGTTAGTGATGATATAACTGGAGGAAGGAGTTAGTGATGATATAACTGGAGGAAGGAGTTAGTGATGATATAACTGGAGGAAGGAGTTAGTGATGATATAACTGGAGGAAGGAGTTAGTGACGATCTATCTGGAGGAAGGAGTTAGTGATGATATAACTGGAGGAAGGAGTTAGTGATGATATAACTGGAGGAAGGAGTTAGTGACGATCTATCTGGAGGAAGGAGTTAGTGACAATATAACTGGAGGAAGGAGTTAGTGACGATATAACTGGAGGAAGGAGTTAGTGACGATATAACTGGAGGAAGGAGTTAGTGACGATATAACTGGAGGAAGGAGTTAGTGATGATATAACTGGAGGAAGGAGTTAGTGATGATATAACTGGAGGAAGGAGTTAGTGACGATCTATCTGGAGGAAGGAGTTAGTGATTATATAACTGGAGGAAGGAGTTAGTGATGATATAACTGGAGGAAGGAGTTAGTGATGATATAACTGGAGGAAGGAGTTAGTGACGATCTATCTGGAGGAAGGAGTTAGTGATGATATAACTGGAGGAAGGAGTTAGTGATGATATAACTGGAGGAAGGAGTTAGTGATGATATAACTGGAGGAAGGAGTTAGTGATTATATAACTGGAGGAAGGAGTTAGTGATTATATAACTGGAGGAAGGAGTTAGTGACGATCTATCTGGAGGAAGGAGTTAGTGATGATATAACTGGAGGAAGGAGTTAGTGATGATATAACTGGAGGAAGGAGTTAGTGACAATCTATCTGGAGGAAGGAGTTAGTGACGATATAACTGGAGGAAGGAGTTAGTGATGATATAACTGGAGGAAGGAGTTAGTGACGATCTATCTGGAGGAAGGAGTTAGTGACGATATAACTGGAGGAAGGAGTTAGTGATGATATAACTGGAGGAAGGAGTTAGTGATGATATAACTGGAGGAAGGAGTTAGTGATGATATAACTGGAGGAAGGAGTTAGTCATTATATAACTGGAGGAAGGAGTTAGTGATGATATAACTGGAGGAAGGAGTTAGTGACGATCTATCTGGAGGAAGGAGTTAGTGATCATATAACTGGAGGAAGGAGTTAGTGATGATATAACTGGAGGAAGGAGTTAGTGATGATATAACTGGAGGAAGGAGTTAGTGACGATCTATCTGGAGGAAGGAGTTAGTGACGATATAACTGGAGGAAGGAGTTAGTGATGATATAACTGGAGGAAGGAGTTAGTGACGATCTATCTGGAGGAAGGAGTTAGTGACGATATAACTGGAGGAAGGAGTTAGTGACGATATAACTGGAGGGAGGAGTTAGTGATGATATAACTGGAGGGAGGAGTTAGTGACGATATAACTGAAGGAAGGAGTTAGTGACGATATAACTGGAGGGAGGAGTTAGTGATGATATAACTGGAGGAAGGAGTTAGTGACGATATAACTGGAGGGAGGAGTTAGTGATGATATAACTGGAGGAAGGAGTTAGTGACGATATAACTGGAGGAAGGAGTTAGTGATGATATAACTGGAGGAAGGAGTTAGTGATGATATAACTGGAGGAAGGAGTTAGTGACGATATAACTGGAGGAAGGAGTTAGTGATGATATAACTGGAGGAAGGAGTTAGTGACGATATAACTGGAGGAAGGAGTTAGTGATTATATAACTGGAGGAAGGAGTTAGTGATGATCTATCTGGAGGAAGGAGTTAGTGATGATATAACTGGAGGAAGGAGTTAGTGATGATCTAACTGGAGGAAGGAGTTAGTGATGATATAACTGGAGGAAGGAGTTAGTGATGATATAACTGGAGGAAGGAGTTAGTGATGATATAACTGGAGGAAGGAGTTAGAGATGATATAACTGGAGGAAGGAGTTAGTGACGATATATCTGGAGGAAGGAGTTAGTGATGATATAACTGGAGGAAGGAGTTAGTGATGATATAACTGGAGGAAGGAGTTAGTGATGATATATCTGGAGGAAGGAGTTAGTGATGATATAACTGGAGGAAGGAGTTAGTGACGATCTATCTGGAGGAAGGAGTTAGTGACGATATAACTGGAGGAAGGAGAAAGTGATGATATAACTGGAGGAAGGAGTTAGTGACGATCTATCTGGAGGAAGGAGTTAGTGACGATATAACTGGAGGAAGGAGTTAGTGACGATATATCTGGAGGAAGGAGTTAGTGATGATATAACTGGAGGAAGGAGTTAGTGATGATATATCAGGAGGAAGGAGTTAGTGATGATATAACTGGAGGAAGGAGTTAGTGATGATATAACTGGAGGAAGGAGTTAGTGATGATATAACTGGAGGAAGGAGTTAGTGATGATATAACTGGAGGAAGGAGTTAGTGATGATATAACTGGAGGAAGGAGTTAGTGACGATCTATCTGGAGGAAGGAGTTAGTGATGATATAACTGGAGGAAGGAGTTAGTGATGATATAACTGGAGGAAGGAGTTAGTGACGATCTATCTGGAGGAAGGAGTTAGTGACAATATAACTGGAGGAAGGAGTTAGTGACGATATAACTGGAGGAAGGAGTTAGTGACGATATAACTGGAGGAAGGAGTTAGTGACGATATAACTGGAGGAAGGAGTTAGTGATGATATAACTGGAGGAAGGAGTTAGTGATGATATAACTGGAGGAAGGAGTTAGTGACGATCTATCTGGAGGAAGGAGTTAGTGATTATATAACTGGAGGAAGGAGTTAGTGATGATATAACTGGAGGAAGGAGTTAGTGATGATATAACTGGAGGAAGGAGTTAGTGACGATCTATCTGGAGGAAGGAGTTAGTGATGATATAACTGGAGGAAGGAGTTAGTGATGATATAACTGGAGGAAGGAGTTAGTGATGATATAACTGGAGGAAGGAGTTAGTGATTATATAACTGGAGGAAGGAGTTAGTGATTATATAACTGGAGGAAGGAGTTAGTGACGATCTATCTGGAGGAAGGAGTTAGTGATGATATAACTGGAGGAAGGAGTTAGTGATGATATAACTGGAGGAAGGAGTTAGTGACAATCTATCTGGAGGAAGGAGTTAGTGACGATATAACTGGAGGAAGGAGTTAGTGATGATATAACTGGAGGAAGGAGTTAGTGACGATCTATCTGGAGGAAGGAGTTAGTGACGATATAACTGGAGGAAGGAGTTAGTGATGATATAACTGGAGGAAGGAGTTAGTGATGATATAACTGGAGGAAGGAGTTAGTGATGATATAACTGGAGGAAGGAGTTAGTCATTATATAACTGGAGGAAGGAGTTAGTGATGATATAACTGGAGGAAGGAGTTAGTGACGATCTATCTGGAGGAAGGAGTTAGTGATCATATAACTGGAGGAAGGAGTTAGTGATGATATAACTGGAGGAAGGAGTTAGTGATGATATAACTGGAGGAAGGAGTTAGTGACGATCTATCTGGAGGAAGGAGTTAGTGGCGATATAACTGGAGGAAGGAGTTAGTGATGATATAACTGGAGGAAGGAGTTAGTGACGATCTATCTGGAGGAAGGAGTTAGTGACGATATAACTGGAGGAAGGAGTTAGTGTGATATAACTGGAGGGAGGAGTTAGTGATGATATAACTGGAGGGAGGAGTTAGTGACGATATAACTGAAGGAAGGAGTTAGTGACGATATAACTGGAGGGAGGAGTTAGTGATGATATAACTGGAGGAAGGAGTTAGTGACGATATAACTGGAGGGAGGAGTTAGTGATGATATAACTGGAGGAAGGAGTTAGTGACGATATAACTGGAGGAAGGAGTTAGTGATGATATAACTGGAGGAAGGAGTTAGTGATGATATAACTGGAGGAAGGAGTTAGTGACGATATAACTGGAGGAAGGAGTTAGTGATGATATAACTGGAGGAAGGAGTTAGTGACGATATAACTGGAGGAAGGAGTTAGTGATTATATAACTGGAGGAAGGAGTTAGTGATGATCTATCTGGAGGAAGGAGTTAGTGATGATATAACTGGAGGAAGGAGTTAGTGATGATCTAACTGGAGGAAGGAGTTAGTGATGATATAACTGGAGGAAGGAGTTAGTGATGATATAACTGGAGGAAGGAGTTAGTGATGATATAACTGGAGGAAGGAGTTAGAGATGATATAACTGGAGGAAGGAGTTAGTGATGATCTATCTGGAGGAAGGAGCTAGTGATGATATAACTGGAGGAAGGAGTTAGTTCCTAGCAGCAACAGACAAGCCAAAGGGCAGTTTTGGGCAAATTCCAGATGGGCTGGTCCATATTTAGCTCAGTGATAATTGGGGCCTCAAATGAAAAAATGGCCGGTGTGTTAGAAAGGCCTTGGGCTGATTTCTGGTCCCAGTTCGCCCCTGTCATCCAGATATGTAAACAAAGGCTGGGAGGGCGATTGTTGAGCGTTATTGATGAACTGGAGGAAGGAGGTAGAGCCCGGAGCACTGGATTGTGTTCCAAATGATTGTGCTATAATGCCCTATGAGCCCTGGTCAAAAGTAGTGCACTACATAGGGAATAGGGAGCCATTTGGGATGGATATTTGGACTGCACTTTAAGTGTGTTTAGTTCAGATCTTTAGACATCCAGGCCTTGTGACTATAAAAGGCAAAGGGAAAGGCAAAGGGTTAGACTCTCTCTCTCTCTCTCTCTCTCTCTCTCTCTCTCTCTCTCTCTCTCTCTCTCTCTCTCTCTCTCTCTCTCTCTCTCTCTCTCTCATTGGAATGAATTAACAAAAAAACAGAGAAAACTAGAATGCTATTTGGCCCTAAACAGAGAGTACACAGTGGCAGAATACCTGACCACTGTGACTGACCCAAACTTAAGGAAAGATTTGACTATGTACAGACTCAGTGAGCAAAGCCTTGCTTTTGAGAGAGGCCGCCGTAGGCAGTCCTGGCTCTCAAGAGAAGACAGGCTATGTGCACACTGCCCACAAAATGAGGTGGAAGCTGAGCTGCACTTCCTGACCTCCTGCCAAATGTATGACCATATTAGAGACACAAATGTCTTATCGTTGCCTCCGTCCCCAAAGTCCTGTCCCTCTGTTTTCAATTCAGCTCAGCTCTCCACCCCTCTGTGTATGAATGTGTGTGTGTGTGTTTGTGTCTTCACTGGTCAGTTCAGTGGGTTTCTCAGCCCCATAGGAAGAGACTGAGCCTAAGTCCCAAATGACACCCTATTCCCTATATAGTGCACTATGGGCCCAGGTCAAAAGTAGTGCACTATAGGCTCCGGTCAAAAGCAGTGCACTATACATATCCTATAGGCCCTGGTCAAAAGTAGTGCACTATAGGCCCTGGTCAAAAGTAGTGCACTATGTAGGGAATAGGGCTCCAGGGGGGCACATATACAGAAACAAATAGTTTCACATGATGACAGAGAGTGTAGAGCAGGGGTTCTCAAATACTGAAAAGGTCTGGTCACGCCAGGGCCCAGATGGATAAAGTCATTTATTGGCGTAGTACCAACCCCCCCACCTCACAAGCCATTTGACCCCAAACTGTTCAAACTGTTCAAACATTTGCAGTTTTAAAGCTAATTTCCTGTAATTCTACACATTTTCCATGTCTTATGTGTGTTCATTTGATACCAGGAGTCGAATCCCGAACAAATTCATTTTTTTCCTTTCTTTTACAACTAAATAAATAAATATTTGGTCGTATTGACCCCGTTCTGGGTCCGGCCCGCGGTCCGCTTATTGAATATGTCTAGAGCAGGCCTGGGCAACTCCAGTCCTCGGGGGCCTGATTGGTGTCACACTTTTCCCCCATCCTAGTAAACACACCTGATTTAAACTAATTGCATTCTAAACTGAACATCATGATTAGTTGATTATTGAAGTCAGGTGTGTTAGCTGGGACTGGGGCAAAAGCGTGACACCAATCAGGCCCCTGAGGACTGGAGTTGCCCACCCCTGCTCTACAGCAACAAGAGAAAGGGTAAGTGAGAGAAGCCATCAGTACTGTCAACTCCACATCTGTTTACAGAAACTGTGTGCAGTTCAGTTAACCAGTCTCCAATTCAAAGAGCAACAATCAGAAACGGATGTGGTTTTAGGACAGTCAACTGATGAGTTCACATTGGATGAGTGCAAATGTGGCCGACTAGACTGTTATCCTGTTGAATCTCGCAGTTGTAAATGAGAACTTGTTCTCAACTTGCCTACCTGGTTAAATAAAGGTGGAATAAATAATATAAATAAATAAATAAAAATCTAAACCCATGCAGGACAGTCCCAAGCCATTGTTATCCTGTTGAATCTAAACCCATGCAGGACAGTCCCAAGCCATTGTTATCCTGTTGAATCTAAACCCATGCAGGACAGTCCCAAGCCATTGTTATCCTGTTGAATCTAAACCCATGCAGGACAGTCCCAAGCCATTGTTATCCTGTTGAATCTAAACCCATGCAGGACAGTCCCAAGCCATTGTTATCCTGTTGAATCTAAACCCATGCAGGACAGTCCCAAGCCATTGTTATCCTGATGAATCTAAACCCATGCAGGACAGTCCCAAGCCATTGTTATCCTGTTGAATCTAAACCCATGCAGGACAGTCCCAAGCCATTGTTATCCTGTTGAATCTAAACCCATGCAGGACAGTCCCAAGCCATTGTTATCCTGTTGAATCTAAACCCATGCAGGACAGTCCCAAGCCATTGTTATCCTGTTGAATCTAAACCCATGCAGGACAGTCCCAAGCCATTGTTATCCTGTTGAATCTAAACCCATGCAGGACAGTCCCAAGCCATTGTTATCCTGTTGAATCTAAACCCATGCAGGACAGTCCCAAGCCATTGTTATCCTGTTGAATCTAAACCCATGCAGGACAGTCCCAAGCCATTGTTATCCTGTTGAATCTAAACCCATGCAGGACAGTCCCAAGCCATTGTTATCCTGATGAATCTAAACCCATGCAGGACAGTACCAAGCCATTGTTATCCTGTTGAATCTAAACCCATGCAGGACAGTCCCAAGCCATTGTTATCCTGTTGAATCTAAACCCATGCAGGACAGTCCCAAGCCATTGTTATCCTGTTGAATCTAAACCCATGCAGGACAGTCCCAAGCCATTGTTATCCTGTTGAATCTAAACCCATGCAGGACAGTCCCAAGCCATTGTTATCCTGTTGAATCTAAACCCATGCAGGACAGTACCAAGCCATTGTTATCCTGTTGAATCTAAACCCATGCAGGACAGTCCCAAGCCATTGTTATCCTGTTGAATCTAAACCCATGCAGGACAGTACCAAGCCATTGTTATCCTGTTGAATCTAAACCCATGCAGGACAGTCCCAAGCCATTGTTATCCTGTTGAATCTAAACCCATGCAGGACAGTCCCAAGCCATTGTTATCCTGTTGAACCTAAACCCATGCAGGACAGTCCCAAGCCATTGTTATCCTGTTGAATCTAAACCCATGCAGGACAGTCCCAAGCCATTGTTATCCTGTTGAATCTAAACCCATGCAGGACAGTCCCAAGCCATTGTTATCCTGTTGAATCTAAACCCATGCAGGACAGTCCCAAGCCATTGTTATCCTGTTGAATCTAAACCCATGCAGGACAGTCCCAAGCCATTGTTATCCTGTTGAATCTAAACCCATGCAGGACAGTCCCAAGCCATTGTTATCCTGTTGAACCTAAACCCATGCAGGACAGTCCCAAGCCATTGTTATCCTGTTGAATCTAAACCCATGCAGGACAGTCCCAAGCCATTGTTATCCTGTTGAATCTAAACCCATGCAGGACAGTCCCAAGCCATTGTTATCCTGTTGAATCTAAACCCATGCAGGACAGTCCCAAGCCATTGTTATCCTGTTGAATCTAAACCCATGCAGGACAGTCCCAAGCCATTGTTATCCTGTTGAATCTAAACCCATGCAGGACAGTCCCAAGCCATTGTTATCCTGTTGAATCTAAACCCATGCAGGACAGTCCCAAGCCATTGTTATCCTGTTGAATCTAAACCCATGCAGGACAGTCCCAAGCCATTGTTATCCTGATGAATCTAAACCCATGCAGGACAGTCCCAAGCCATTGTTATCCTGTTGAATCTAAACCCATGCAGGACAGTCCCAAGCTATTTTACATATCAGGAGTCAGCCGTTTACATGAAAAAAGTATAAACATTTTTACACAATCTAAATGTAGCCTTGAATTTCAATTGATTTTGCTGTAATACAGGTGTGTGTTTGCATGGCTTTGTGTGTCCCCATCCGTGTATCCACGCGTGCCTGTGATATGTGTGTGATTAAGATGACCATCTGCTGAGTCTGGTACTGAGATCTGATGGCATGATTACACACAAGCAGACAGGCAGACGGACAGACATGCGTCTGTCTCTGTCCGTCTGCCTGTCTGTCTGCCTGTCTGCTTGTCTGCTTGCCTGTCTGCCCATCTGTCCGTGTCTGTCTGTCTACCTTCCCTTCTGTCTCTTCGTCCATCTATCTGTCCGTATGTCCATCTGTCTGACTACCTTCCTGTCTGTCTCTTCGTCCGTCCATCTGTCCATCTGTCTGTCTGCCTTGTTTGCCTGTCTGTAAGGCTGCGTTTACACAGGAATCCCAATTCTATATTTTTCCCCCCACTAATTGGTCTTTTGACCAATCAGATCAGCCTCTTTTGCCAATAATTGGGCAAAAGATAAAAACTGGGCTGCCTGTGTGAATGCAGCCTGAGCTTCTAAGAAGAGAGGTATTCATCTGAGAAGAGTTACGTGTTGTGTTCTATTTTGTGCTCTGTAAAACACTGCTAGCGTTCTCAGTCCATGACACTTCTCTACCAGAGAAAAACAAGCAAGCTCATTCACGTTCAGGCTGGAGGGCCGTACATGTATTTTCCCCTTGTGACATCCAGACTGCGGACTGCCTGTTAGTTGTTTACTGTAGTCTGTGTTTGGCTAAAGGCTGTTCCTGTACTAGACTAACGTAGTCTATAGGGAACCAGGCAGGAGGGCCACAAACAAAGACAACCTTTCTGACTCCAGAGTGGTGTGTGTTTGTGTGTGTGTGTATTTAGGCGTGTGTGTGTGTGAACTTGCGTGCGTACATGCGTGTGCGCTTCCGTTTGCGTGTGTGGCTAGTAGTGTCCCATGCTAAGGCCAACAAGCTCTCACAGTCTCGCTACAGAATTAGACGTTTTTGCACTTTTCTACAAACTTAAAATATCGAGGTTTCTCCAAACGTCAAATTTAGAAGTTGAGAGTTAAGGTTTTGGATAGGGTCAAAACGTTCGATAATCATTCATTGCCAACACACGCGATCATCTGATCCGGGGTCATGGAATTACGCCCATCTACCACCCCGTCTACAACGCCCTAGCAAAACCCAAACCTACTTGATGGCAATAGCGCTCACTGTTGTCCCCTAGTGGCTGGTTTTGAAGGAATTTGATGTCAGTCTTGTGCGATCTGCCTGGCTTTGGCACACTGGCTTTATTTAGCCTATAATACAATCAGCCTCTCATTTCCCCCCAGGCTCTGTAATGGAGCTTGTTGGAGGGAGTTAACAAGTCTGGCTTGTTGATGAGCGACAGGCTGGAATATCCGTATATAACAAACAAACATGTATTACTGGGCTCCCGAGTGACGCAGCAGTCTAAGGCACTGTATCTCACTACAAACCCTGGTTCAATTCCAGGTTGTATCACAACCGGCCGTGATTGGGAGACCCATAGGGCGGCGCACAATTGGTCCAGCGTTGTCCGGGTTAGGGTTTGGCCAGGGGAAGGCCGTCATTGTGAATACGAATTTGTTCTTAACTGACTTGCCTAGTTCAATAAAAATGTCATAAAGAAATGGTTTACCTGGGAGGGGAGACACCTTGATCACCCAGGAGAGCCAGCCAGGGTGAGGCTCGGCCAGATGTGGGAATCTAGACCGCATCATTTGTGGTGAAGGGTGGTAGGTAGCCTAGCGGTTAGAGTATCGGGCCAGTAGTGAAACGTTGCTAGTTGGAATAGCCTAGTAGACAAATGGAAAATATCTATGTGCCCTTGAGCAAGGCACTTAACCCTAATTATGAGGTACTTTGTAATTTTAAGCACATGACCAGTTGATGGGATGATCTGAACAGAGTGTAAGGTATAGAAGTAGTGGTAGGTAGTGCTGGGAGAGCATGTGGTGAGTCTGGAGCCTGTTACACTGTAGGTTCCTATTATGCAACATTGTGCAGACATACAGGCGTTAACCACGTTCTCCAAACTGTGGTAGGTTTAACTATACAGCAGACACATATGCCTGCCAGCTGCAACCATCCATCAATCGATCAAATGTATTTATAGAGCCCTTTTTACAACAGCCGCTGTCACAAAGTGCCTATAGAGAAACCAAGCCTAAAACCCCAGAGAGCAAGCAATGCAGTTGTAGAGGCACGGTGGTTAAGAAAAGCAGGAACCTAGGAAGAAACCTAGAGAGGAACCAGGCTCTGAGGGGTGGCCAGTCCTCTCCTGGCTGTACTGGGTAGAGAGGAACCAGGCTCTGAGGGGTGGCCAGTCCTCTCCTGGCTGTACTGGGTAGAGAGGAACCAGGCTCTGAGGGGTGGCCAGTCCTCTCCTGGCTGTACTGGGTAGAGAGGAACCAGGCTCTGAGGGTGGCCAGTCCTCTCCTGGCTGTACTGGGTAGAGAGGAACCAGGCTCTGAGGGGTGGCCAGTCCTCTCCTGGCTGTACTGGGTAGAGAGGAACCAGGCTCTGAGGGGTGGCCAGTCCTCTCCTGGCTGTACTGGGTAGAGAGGAACCAGGCTCTGAGGGGTGGCCAGTCCTCTTCTGGTTGTGCCGGAGATTATAAGAGTACATGGCCATTAAGGCCAGATCGTTTTTCAAGATGTTCAAACGTTCATAGAAAACCAACGGGGTCAAATGATAATCACAGTGGTTGTAGATGGTGTAAGAGGTCGGCACCTCAAGAGTTAATGCCAGTTGGCTTTTTCTCCTTAACACCTGCCCCTCTCTCTGAATCACTCTGTGTGTGTGTGTGTGTGTGTGTGTGTGTGTGTGTGTGTGTGTGTGTGTGTGTGTGTGTGTGTGTGTGTGTGTGTGTGTGTGTGTGTGTGTGTGTGTGTGTGTGTGTGTGTGTGTGTGTGTGTGTGTGTGTGTGTGCGTGTGAATCACTCTGTGTGTATGGTGTGGTTGAAGGGGGTTTCCTCTTCTTGAGAAACAGAAACATACCTGCTACCCAACTTCTGTAGAAGCTCTGCAAACACACACACACACACAGCTAGATTCCCAGAAGTGGAGGCAAAGCTGAAGATATACCGTTTTTTTTGTCACCTTGGTGCTTTTTTCATATGTAAGTGGTGTATACTGACTGTACAAAACAACAGGTACACCTTCCTAATATTGACTGGCACCCCATTTTGCCCTCAGAACAGCCTCAGCATGGAACAGCATCCCTGTGGAACTCTTCTGATCAAACTCAGAACTAGGAACACTTGGTAATGCTTATGTGGAGAACCATTGATTGAGTCATTCATGCAGAACCAATGTTTTTAGTGAAATACCATGAGAACACTTAGTCTAGAAATCAATACAAACATAATGCTCATTGTTTTTGTCCTTTACCATTTAATCCAAAAGCAAACAATACAAGGTACCATTTTAAAAATTGATCTTTTTGAAGTCCTGGATAGAATGAATAATATATGGTAAATACCATTTTCAGACAGTATTTAACTATAACTAAAGCTATGTGTGGTACCTGTTGTTTCCAGCTCAATGTGACAAATACAATTTCATTGGATTTGAGATATAGAGGTATTGTGGCACGTACTGTAAAGCAGAAGCCTACAGTTAACATGTATTGGTGAATCCCGGTACATGTCTGCTATTTCTGCAGGACTTTTCCCTGTGACTTTGTGACTGTAACTGTTACAGTCTGGTCACCGTAAAGCATCAGCTTTTCATTACCACTGAAACTCAGATAATTAGTGGAATAAAGTGGAATTTACAACCCGAGGATTTTAGCAGTGCATTGCACTCTGCATCATCATGTCAAACGGCAGCATGCACTGTAGAGTGGCTATTTCCTCTTTTGTCCTATTGAAGCGCGCTGGCTGATGACGGAGGATGTAGTATTTACAGCCACATCCATATATTATTTGGTTTTACCTTCCAACCTAAATGTGTGTCAATAGATACGTTTATGACGTAGAAATATAGCATTTAAATTCAAATCAAATTGTTTTTGTCACATTTTGTCACTTACGAGCCCTTAATTAACAAACAATGCAGTTTTAAGAAAAATACCTACAAGAAATAAAAGTAACAAATAATTAGAGAGCAACAGTAAAATTACAATAGCAGGGCTTTATACAGTGGGTATCGGTACAGAGTCAATGTGGAGGCTATGTACAGGGGGTAACGGTACAGAGTCAATGTGGAGGCTATGTACAGGGGGTACCGCTACAGAGTCAATGTGGAGGCTATATACAGGGGGTACCAGTACAGAGTCAATGTGGAGGCTATATACAGGGTGTACCGGTACAGAGTCAATGTGGAGGCTATATACAGGGTGTACCGGTACAGAGTCAATGTGGAGGCTATATACAGGGGGTACCAGTACAGAGTCAATGTGGAGGCTATATACAGAGGGTATCGGTACAGAGTCAATGTGGAGACTATATACAGGGGGGTACCGGTACAGAGTCAATGTGGAGGCTATATACAGGGGGTATCGGTACAGAGTCAATGTGGAGGCTATATACAGGGGGTATCGGTACAGAGTCAATGTGGAGGCTATATACAGGGGGTACCGGTACAGAGTCAATGTGGAGGCTATATACAGGGGGTACCGGTACAGAGTCAATGTGGAGGCTATATACAGGGGGTATCGGTACAGAGTCAATGTGGAGGCTATATACAGGGGGTATCGGTACAGAGTCAATGTGGAGGCTATATACAGGGGGTATCGGTACAGAGTCAATGTGGAGGCTTTATACAGGGGGTATCGGTACAGAGTCAATGTGGAGGCTATATACAGGGGGTATCGGTACAGAGTCAATGTGGAGGCTATATACAGGGGGTACCGGTACAGAGTCAATGTGGAGGCTAAATACAGGGGGTACCGGTACAGAGTCAATGTGCGGGGGCACCGGTTAGTCAAGGTAATTGAGGTAATATGTTCATGTAGGTAGAGTAGCTGAGAATGGGGGCGTGCTCGGTCCTCTTTTTCCTGTAGTCCACAATCATCTCCTTAGTCTTGGTTACGTTGAGGGAGAGGTTGTTGTCCTGGCACCACCACTTGTATCGAAGCGCCATGCTTTTAAGAAGTCCCTATTGCCGAAGTATCGTGGAAGATCCAAGTTAAAATGTAAAGGTAATTTCCTATTAAGACGAAATATGCAGCGTTTACCGTGAATCCAGTCTCTGCACGGTGGGAACACTGCCTTTAATTGTCAGTCGCGTTATAAAGTGGATATTTAGCGCCGCGGATGGTACAGAACCCTTAGAGTTTTGAAACATCAGCCATTTTGATGATCTAATTAGATTTCTGTACTAAAGGTCGGAATAATGTGCCACATACTGGTAAAAACTGCACCGAGGTGATTTAAAACAAACTGTAGCACTAGCCTGGTTTCCATCCCATTGGCAACATATGCTCATTTTCCCACCAGTGGTACGTTTCCACCAAAACGGACTTGTTGAGGATAAAAACCAGTGCGTGATGATGTAGTGCACACAAAATGTACTTTTTCGCTTAAGTTTTTTCATGTACCGAATAACAATCTTAAGCACCATTGCATGATAGTTTTGTCACAGTAACTGTTGCGTTAAATAGCGAAGGTGCCTCCTCTGGTCTTGGCACAGCCTACCTGCGCTGTATCTGCAGCTGTTGGCTAGAGGGCACTTGCCAAGACCAGAGGAGGCACATTTGCTATTTAACACAACAGTTACTGTGACAAAATCAGTAGAGTTGAAAATGCCATGGAAACACATTGAACTTTAACATTGAACCTTAACATTGAGTTTAAATCGAGAATTATTTAAGAAATGTCGGTAGAAATGTTTTTATGCACAAATATTGATATAATAACCATCATATCGAAAGTAAACTTGGAGTCACCAATGGCAGCACATTGAACTTTCTATATTTTATTCAGTACATGAAAACTTAAACAATAAAGTACATTTTGTGTTCACTGTAGTATATGGAGCTATACACCTTTTTAATGACAGTCATAATACCTTTGTGTTTAACAGCCAATCAGTATCACTCTTGAGGTTAAAAGTAAAGGGGATATGCAAATGAGCTGTCTTGCAGTTTGAAGTGTGCCTGCATGTGCAGTTTGAAGTGTGCAGTTTGAAGTGTGCAGTTTGAAGTGTGCCTGCGTGTGCAGTTTGAAGTGTGCAGTTTGAAGTGTGCAGTTTGAAGTGTGCAGTTTGAAGTGTGCCTGCGTGTGCAGTTTGAAGTGTGCCTGCATGTGCAGTTTGAAGTGTGCCTGCATGTGCAGTTTGAAGTGTGCAGTTTGAAGTGTGCAGTTTGAAGTGTGCCTGCGTGTGCAGTTTGAAGTGTGCAGTTTGAAGTGTGCCTGCATGTGCAGTTTGAAGTGTGCAGTTTGAAGTGTGCAGTTTGAAGTGTGCCTGCGTGTGCAGTTTGAAGTGTGCAGTTTGAAGTGTGCCTGCGTGTGCAGTTTGAAGTGTGCCTGCATGTGCAGTTTGAAGTGTGCAGTTTGAAGTGTGCAGTTTGAAGTGTGCCTGCGTGTGCAGTTTGAAGTGTGCCTGCGTGTGCAGTGTGTTACTTGGTAAAGTAACAGTACTTCAGTCTCCGCTTGACTGCCTTTTGACAAATACAAATAATCTCATCATGTAGGCCACGTGTTTTTACTCCTTACTTGACTGATGAAATAAGGTCACTAATTAGTAAAGAAATCCCCTCATCTGGTCATCTAGGCCTTAATTGAAAGGAAAACCCCAAATTTTGCTGACACTAGGCCCTCCATAGTATGAGTTTGACACCCCTGATGTAGGCTGTACCTGCACTGTATCTGCCAGCTGTTGGCTAGAGTGCACGTGCCAATACAGTCTGTTGGCTAGAGCGCACGTGCCAATACAGTCTGTTGGCTAGAGCGCACGTGCCAATACAGTCTGTTGGCTAGAGTGCACGTGCCAATACAGTCTGTTGGCAAGAGCGCACGTGCAAATACAGTCTGTTGGCTAGAGCGCACGTGCCAATACAGTCTGTTGGCTAGAGCGCACGTGCCAATACAGTCTGTTGGCAACAGAGTGCACGTGCCAATACAGTCTGTTGGCAACAGAGTGCACGTGCCAATACAGTCTGTTGGCTAGAGCGCACGTGCAAATACAGTCTGTTGGCTAGAGTGCACGTGCCAATACAGTCTGTTGGCTAGAGCGCACGTGCCAATACAGTCTGTTGGCTAGAGCGCACGTGCAAATACAGTCTGTTGGCTAGAGCGCACGTGCCAATACAGTCTGTTGGCTAGAGCGCACGTGCAAATACAGTCTGTTGGCTAGAGTGCACGTGCCAATACAGTCTGTTGGCTAGAGTGCACGTGCCAATACAGTCTGTTGGCTAGAGTGCACGTGCCAATACAGTCTGTTGGCTAGAGTGCACGTGCCAATACAGTCGGCACACTCAGTAGTGGTGTCAATACAGTCAGCACACTCAGTAGTGGTGCCTGGGTAAAATCACTGGGGAAACCAAGCCAGAAAAAAAAGCCACATTACAACCTGTGTGTTGTGATAATTGCTTTGTTTGCTCTATAACCTGTTAGTTCATATGCCTTGCGACTCTGTTATATAGGCCTAAAGCTGAGACATTAAGAAGACACAGTGGCAGAATACATTCAACCATCACAAAACCAGAGAGCAACATCTGTCTGGTGAAGTCCACAAAGCATATTGCAAACAGTTACATGACCTACAGCTTGGTCAAGCAAGGTAATGTTTCTGACATTTTCAGACCACTAAACAACTATTGATTTAGAACCACAGAGAGTTACCGCAAGTCGCAAAGGAAAACAGGAGCTGCCTCCACTATTCCAGGATCATTCCAACTGAAACATTTCAACATCATCAAATCACAAATGCTTAGTCTAATACAGTGACAACTAAAAGATACCAAAAACAATTTAGTCCAATCAACGTAAACTAAATATAACTAAATGTGTGTGTGCCACCAATGCCATCCTCCTCTCTTTCATCTTGATAAAACTGTCTATCCATGAATACACGCCACTGGGCACACTCGCTATATAACGCAGTATGTTTTGGGGGAAGCCTGTCTTCCCTTGGTATCCATGAATACACGCCACTGGGCACACTCGCTATATAACGCAGTATGTTTTGGTGAGAAACCCTTTAAACTTTTTATTCGATACACAGGAATTTAACAGCAAAAGTTATTTTAATGTGCACTATGTCATCACGCACAGACTTTTATCCACAAGTCAATTTTTTGGAAAATGCGCATATTGTTTTTATGCAGATTTTTTAAATATTCGCATTGAAAATCTGTCGCTACTGTCACCATTCATTCATCCCAGCCAAGTCTCAGGAGGAACTTTAAAAAAAAAACAGACACTGACCCCTACTGATGTGTGAATACCTTTATATCTAATTCACACTATAGGCCAAACTGACTGACGTTAATATTTTCTTCCATATATACAGTTTGTTCCATTTAGAAGACAATTCTAAAAAAGGCTTTTTTTAGTCATAAAAATATGTTTTACATTTTATGTATGGGTGGTTCCAAGAATTAAACCCACTATCTTGGCTTTGGAAGCACCATGCTCTACCAACTGAGCTACAGAGCTGTTTCCACATGATCCTTTTTAGCAGGGTTCCACCCACTGTGTTGGATAACTCAACCTGGTCTCAGAGCATTCCGTATTATCCTGTACGGAAATCCAGGAAGCTCCGCTCTGTATGTATTAATCTGTGGACATCCATTACCCATTTTAAATGATATGTTATGAATTGCAATTCGTACTATATGTTACGAATTTGTAAAATGTACAATATGTTATGAATTCGCAAAACATATGATATGTTACGAATTCTAGCTAGGTGGCTAATTGTAAGGGTTAGGCTGGGCTAGGGGTTAAGTTTAGGAGTTAGGTTAAAGAGTTAAGGTTAGGGTTAGGGGAAGGGTTAGTTAAGTAGTTGCAAAGTAACTAAAAAGTAGTAAGTAGTTGAAAAGTTGTTAATTAGGTAAAATGCTAAAGTTGTCTGTGATGAGATTTGAACTCGCAACCCTTGGGTTGCTAGACATTCGCATTATATCATTCGCACCCACACTTTTTTATTATTATACATACACCAACCACCCTCTGTCTTATTTGACCATACCAAACGTAACATATCATACTAAATGGAAAGTGTCATATTTTCGGATTTACGTACAGAATAATACGAAATGCTCTGAGACCAGGCTGGCTGACTATGCAGGTGGTTTGAGTCAGCTTGGTTCATCTCAGTAGGGTGAAAAGCCCTCTTTGGTCACTGGTCGACTGTGTCATCGACTGACAGATTGCTATAACATGTGATGTGGTTAGCTGATAGGTAAAATACCTATCCAGGTGTTGTAAGATCTGGCATGCGTCAGAAAAGCCTAGGCAGAGGAACGTGCACACTCTCTCTCCTCTTTCTATATGACTCAAGGCTCCACACCAAAGCCCACTTCCTGCTGAAACTACACTGAACAAAAATATAAACTCAACATGTAAAATGTTGGTCGCATGTTTCATTAGCTGAAATAAAAGATCTCAGAAACATTCCATACACATAAAAAGCTTATTTCTCTTCAACTTTGTGTACAAATGAATTTACATCCTTGTTAGTGAGCATTTCTTCTGTGTCAAGATAATCCATCCACATGACAGGTGTGGCCTATCAAGAAGCTGATTAAACGGCGTGATCATTACACAGGTGCACCTTTTGCTTTGGACAATAAAAGGCCACTCTAATATGTGCAGTTTTGTCACACAACACACAGCCACAGATGTCTCAAGTTTTGAGGGAGCGTGCAATTGGCATGCTGACTGCACGAATGTCCACAAGAGCTGTTGTCAGAGAATTTTATGTTCATTTCTCTACCATAAGCCACTTCCAACGTTGTTTTAGAGAATTTGGCCATACGTCTGACAGGCCTCACAACCGCAGACCATGTGTATGGCGTCATGTGGCCGAGCGGTTTTCTGATGTCCACGTTGTGAACAGAGTGCCCCAACCGGCCTCACAACCGCAGACCACGTGTTCGGTGTCATGTGGCCGAGCGGTTTTCTGATGTCTACATTGTGAACAGAGTGCACCATGGTGGCGGTGGGATTATGGTATGGGCAGGCATAAGCTACGGACAACAAACACAATTGCAGTTTTTTATTGGTGGCATTTTTAATGCACAGCGATTCCATAATGAGATCCTGAGGCCCATTGTGAGGCCCCTTTTGTTTAAGGTATCTGTGACCAACAGATGCATATCTCTATTCCCAGTCATGTGAAATCCATGGGTTAGTGTCTAATGAATTTATTTCAATTGACTGATTTCCTTACATGAACTGAAATTGTTGCATGATGTGTTTATATTTTTGTTCAGTTTAGTTCACTGAGAGTGAAGCAGCTATAGAGGGAGAGAGTTTGGGGCACACACACACAGGCGTACTAGTAATCACAGAGCGTTAGTCTAAGAGTTTATCCTCGTATATAGCATCACATAAAGTCATCATTCAGCCATATCTTTCTTATGATGATTGATCTTGTTAGCAAGTCTCCTCGTGGAGTCTGACACGTTGTCTACCAGGTAGTGGAGTGCATGGTGAATGGCTTCACCATGTGGCTGGTTCTGCCATTGCAACCCCATCCATTGTTGAATAGCAGAGGAAGATAATACAGAGGCCAGTCAGTGCGAGTCTGTCTGGTGGAGCAACGTTTCCACCAGGAGTAGCAAATTAAACTGGTGTAACTCCCCCATTTACCTCTCTCTCTCTCTACCTTCCTCTGTCTCTCTCTCTCCCTTCCTCTGTCTCTCTCTCTCTGTCTCTCTCTCTCTCTCTCTCTCTCTCTCTCTCTCTCTCTCTCTCTCTCTCTCTCTCTCTCTCCCCTCCCCCTCCCTCTGTCACTCTCCTCTCTCTCTCTCTCTATCTCAGAATTGATTGACATATTCCATAAAGCTACGAGACTGGACCCAGATGGACAGAGACGTTGCTGTAAAGAGATTAGTTGTGACACCCATCCGCCTGGTTTACATCCATCAGACTAGTTGAATTACTGTGACTGAGCTGAGTAGCCTTGGCAGGCTCTGCTAACTGAGTAGCCTTGGTAGGCCCTGGTAACTGAGTAGTCCCTGGTAACTGAGTATCCTCTGGTAACTGAGTAGTCCCTGGTAACTGGGTAGTCCCTGGTAACTGGGTAGTCCCTGGTAACTGAGTAGCCCCTGGTAACTGAGTAGCCCCTGGTAACTGGGTAGTCCCTGGTAACTGAGTAGTCCCTGGTAACTGAGTAGCCCCTGGTAACTGCGTAGTCCCTGGTAACTGAGTAGCCTTGGCAGGTCCTGGTAACTGAGTAGCCTTGGCAGGTCCTGGTAACTGAGTAGTCTTGGCAGGTCCTGGTAACTGAGTAGCCTTGGCAGGTCCTGGTAACTGAGTAGCCCCTGGTAGGTCCTGGTAACTGAGTAGCCCCTGGCAGGTCCTGGTAACTGAGTAGCCTTGGCAGGTCCTGGTAACTGAGTAGCCTTGGCAGGTCCTGGTAACTGAGTAGCCTTGGCATGTCCTGGTAACTGAGTAGCCCCTGGCAGGTCCTGGTAACTGAGTAGCCTTGGCAGGCCCTGGTAACTGAGTAGCCTTGGCAGGTCCTGGTAACTGAGTAGTCTTGGCAGGTCCTGGTAACTGAGTAGCCTTGGCAGGTCCTGGTAACTGAGTAGCCCCTGGCAGGTCCTGGTAACTGAGTAGCCTTGGCAGGTCCTGGTAACTGAGTAGCCTTGGCAGGTCCTGGTAACTGGGTAGCCTTGGCAGGTCCTGGTAACTGAGTAGCCCCTGGCAGGTCCTGGTATCTGAGTAGCCTTGGCAAGCCCTGGTAACTGAGTAGCCTTGGAAGGTCCTGGTAACTGAGTAGCCCCTGGCAGGTCCTGGTAACTGAGTAGCCTTGGCAGGTCCTGGTAACTGAGTAGCCTTGGCAGGTCCTAGTAACTGGGTAGCCTTGGCAGGTCCTGGTAACTGAGTAGCCCCTGGCAGGTCCTGGTAACTGACTAGCCCCTGGCAGGTCCTGGTAACTGAGTAGCCCCTGGCAGGTCCTGGTAACTGAGTAGCCCCTGGCAGGTCCTGGTAACTGAGTAGCCCCTGCCAGGTCCTGGTAACTGAGTAGCCCCTGGCAGGTCCTGGTAACTGAGTAGCCCCTGGCAGGTCCTGGTAACTGAGTAGCCCCTGGCAGGTCCTGGTAACTGAGTATCCCCTGGCAGGTCCTGGTAACTGAGTATCCCCTGGCAGGTCCTGGTAACTGAGTAGCCTTGGCAGGTCCTGGAACACTCTTATAAAATAGGGTTCCAAAAGTGTGCTTCGCCTGTCTGCATAGGAGAACTCTTTTTGGTTCCAGGTAGAGCTCTTTCTGGTTCCAGGTAGAACTCTTTCTGGTTCCAGGTAGAACCCTTTTGGGTTCCATGTAGAACCCTCTGTAGAAAGGGTTGTACCTAGAAACAACAAGGGTTGTACCCGGAACCAAAAATACTTATTGAAAGGGTTCTCATATGGGGACAGTCGAAGAACACTTTTAGGTTCTAGATAGCACCTTTCCTTCTGTGTAGCTCAGTAGCCCCTGGCACTGTCATCTGGGGTGAATCAACCTAACCATTCTGCAGGGTTTTGTTCCAGCCCTAAACTGGACTTATGCTTCACGAGGGTCTTACTGCCACAGCAACAGAACGGAAGGTGTGTCTATATACTGCCTAGTTGACATCTATCAGCCTGGGGTAATTAGTGTACAGTGAGTAGGCCCTGGCAGCTTTCACTGTCGTCTGGGTACAATCAACACACAGGAGGAGAACTATACATGAGGTGTCCAACAGTGATGGACGCTAGTGGAGGATAAACTGGAGTGGCCTCAGGAAAACGCAGGTAAACTCAGGTCAACTCAGGCAAATCCAAGTCAACTCAGAAAAAGTCAACTCAGATAAAGTCAAGTCAACTCAGGTAAAGTCAAGTCAACTCAGGTAAAGTCAGGTCAACTCAGGCAACGTCAGGTCAACTCAGGTAAAGTCAGGTCAACTCAGGCAACGTCAGGTCAACTCAGGCAACGTCAGGTCAACTCAGGTAAAGTCCAGTCAACTCAGGTAAAGTCCAGTCAACTCAGGTAAAGTCAGGTCAACTCAGGTAAAGTCAGGTCAACTCAGGTAAAGTCAGGTCAACTCAGTTAAAGTCCAGTCAACTCAGGTAAAGTCCAGTCAACTCAGGTAAAGTCCAGTCAACTCAGGTAAAGTCCAGTCAACTCAGGTAAAGTCAGGTCAACTCAGGTAAAGTCAGGTCAACTCAGGTAAAGTCCAGTCAACTCAGGTAAAGTCAGGTCAACTCAGGTAAAGTCAGGTCAACTCAGTTAAAGTCCAGTCAACTCAGGTAAAGTCAGGTCAACTCAGGTAAAATCCAGTCAACTCAGGCAACGTCAGGTCAACTCAGGTAAAGTCCAGTCAACTCAGTTAAAGTCCAGTCAACTCAGGTAAAGTCAGGTCAACTCAGGTAAAATCCAGTCAACTCAGGCAACGTCAGGTCAACTCAGGTAAAGTCCAGTCAACTCAGGTAAAGTCCAGTCAACTCAGGTAAAGTCCAGTCAACTCAGGTAAAGTCAGGTCAACTCAGGTAAAGTCAGGTCAACTCAGGTAAAGTCAGGTCAACTCAGGTAAAATCCAGTCAACTCAGGCAACGTCAGGTCAACTCAGGCAACGTCAGGTCAACTCAGGTAAAGTCAGGTCAACTCAGGCAACGTCAGGTCAACTCAGGTAAAGTCCAGTCAACTCAGGTAAAGTCCAGTCAACTCAGGTAAAGTCAGGTCAACTCAGGTAAAATCCAGTCAACTCAGGTAAAGTCCAGTCAACTCAGGTAAAGTCCAGTCAACTCAGGTAAAGTCAGGTCAACTCAGGTAAAGTCAGGTCAACTCAGGTAAAGTCAGGTCAACTCAGGTAAAGTCCAGTCAACTCAGTTAAAGTCCAGTCAACTCAGGTAAAGTCAGGTCAACTCAGGTAAAATCCAGTCAACTCAGGCAACGTCCGGTCAACTCAGGTAAAGTCCAGTCAACTCAGGTAAAGTCCAGTCAACTCAGGTAAAGTCCGGTCAACTCAGGTAAAGTCAGGTCAACTCAGGTAAAGTCAGGTCAACTCAGGTAAAATCCAGTCAACTCAGGCAACGTCAGGTCAACTCAGGTAAAGTCAGGTCAGCTCAGGTAAAGTCCAGTCAACTCAGGCAACGCGTCAGGTCAGCTCAGGTAAAGTCCAGTCAACTCAGGTAAAGTCCAGTCAACTCAGGTAAAGTCAGGTCAACTCAGGTAAAATCCAGTCAACTCAGGCAACGTCAGGTCAACTCAGGTAAAGTCAGGTCAACTCAGGTAAAGTCCAGTCAACTCAGTTAAAGTCCAGTCAACTCAGGTAAAGTCAGGTCAACTCAGGTAAAATCCAGTCAACTCAGGCAACGTCAGGTCAACTCAGGTAAAGTCAGGTCAACTCAGGCAACGTCAGGTCAACTCAGGTAAAGTCAGGTCAACTCAGGTAAAGTCAGGTCAACTCAGGTAAAGTCAGGTCAACTCAGGTAAAGTCCAGTCAACTCAGTTAAAGTCCAGTCAACTCAGGTAAAGTCAGGTCAACTCAGGTAAAATCCAGTCAACTCAGGCAATGTCAGGTCAACTCAGGTAAAGTCCAGTCAACTCAGGTAAAGTCCAGTCAACTCAGGTAAAGTCAGGTCAACTCAGGTAAAGTCAGGTCAACTCAGGTAAAGTCAGGTCAACTCAGGTAAAATCCAGTCAACTCAGGCAACGTCAGGTCAACTCAGGTAAAGTCAGGTCAACTCAGGTAAAGTCCAGTCAACTCAGGCAACGTCAGGTCAACTCAGGTAAAGTCAGGTCAACTCAGGTAAAGTCCAGTCAACTCAGGCAACGTCAGGTCAACTCAGGTAAAGTCCAGTCAACTCAGGTAAAGTCCAGTCAACTCAGGTAAAGTCAGGTCAACTCAGGTAAAATCCAGTCAACTCAGGCAACGTCAGGTCAACTCAGGTAAAGTACAGTCAACTCAGGTAAAGTCCAGTCAACTCAGGTAAAGTCAGGTCAACTCAGGTAAAGTCCAGTCAACTCAGGTAAAGTCAGGGTTTTGTTCAAGGCATACTCTAAAGAATTCTACTAAATCTGCCTGCTAGGACCTTGATTGGCTGAATCAGTTGTGTTTGTGTAGAGTAGCTCTGGAATTTCATTTTGGAATTCAAATTGGTCTGTGTCTAACATGACACCCTAGTCCCTATATAGTGCACTACTTTTGACCAGAGCCTTATATAGGTGGAATAGGGTGCCACTTCAGAGGCAATTTTTGCTTCCTGACTTTCTGTTTACCACGGCAACAGAGCAGAAGGTGTGTCTACATGCTGCCTCCCTCCTAAACCAGATCCAATCAGATCAACACTTCAACTGTAATTAAGTGTGTTTGTTAATCTGCAAATCTGATTGGAGACGTTGACTGTCTGGACACATACAGGCTGGATATTTCACTGGGAATCATGTCTGTAGGCCTTATAGTGCGGTTAAGTCCTAACTCGGCCATATGGAGAACAGCTTGTGAATTTCATTCAATCTGTGTGTTCTGTGTCACTCCTGCCACAGTAAAATCATGATCACATGCAGGCTTTAAGACTGAGGATCATCTCGTTTTGTGTGTGTGTGTGTGTGTGTGTGTGACTTCTTGACTCCAGTCAGTGTGCCATTCCCTTGTGAGATCAGCTGCACACTAAATAGTGATGCAACCCGGTGGTACGAGACATGCTTTTGGAATAAAATAACTGACATCGAATAATATAAGACAACAGCAACAGCAACAGCAGGAGAAGTAACAGGCTTGGACAGGAGGAACACAGAGATGGCTGTGCTGTACCATTCACCTTCACTGCAGAGCAGCGAGCTCCTGGCGCTGTACGGACGAGAAGCGGACCCTTACAGGGGAAGAGAACGGGGCCATGGCTATGAGGTGAGGAGACAACAAGTTGAAACTTGTGGGGTATACTACGAAGCAGGTTGAATGAGTTAGCCAGCTAACTATTCAGAAGTACATACAGAGCCCTCTGTAATTACTGGGACAGTGCAGCATGTTTTCTTCTTTGGGCTCTATACTCCAACAGTTTGGATTTGAAATCAAACAATTACCATGTTAAAGTGTACACTGTCAGCTTCCATTTTTGGGCATTTTCATCCATATCGGGTGAACCGTTACAGCACTTTTTGTACATAGTCCCCCCCCACATTTTAGCGGGGCAAAAATACTTGGACAAATTCACTTCTGTGTACAAAAACCATCGAGCGCTGTGATGAAACTGGATCTCGTGAGGACCACATTTGAGATTTTTGGTTTCAACCGGCGTGTCTTTGTGAGACGCAGAGTTGTGGAACGGATGATCTCCGCATGTGTGATTCCCATCGTGAAGCATGGAGTAGGAGGTGTGATGGTCCGGGGGTGCTTTGCTGGTGATACTGTCAGTGTTTCATGAGCTGAAATAAAAGATACCAGAAATGTTTCATACGCATGAAAAGCTTATTTCTCTCAAATTTTGTGCACACATTTGTTTACATTCTTGTTAGTGAGCATGTTTTCTTTGCCAAGATAATCCATCCACCTGACAGGTGTGGCATATCAAGAAGCTGATTAAACAGCATGATTATTACACAGGTGCACCTTGTGCTGGGGACAATAAAAGGCCACTCTAAAATGTACAGTTTTGTCACACAACACAATGCCACAGATTTGAAGGAGCATGTAATTGGCATGCTGACTGCAGGAATGTCCACCACAGCCCCATGTCTCAAGGATCTGTACACAAAATGCACCAGTTCTTCCATGGCCTGCATACTCACCAAACATGTCACCCATTGAGCATGTTTGGGATGCTCTGTATTGACGTGTACGGCAGCGTGTTCCCGGTTTCCCGCAAATATCCAGCAACTTCGCACAGCTATTGAAGAGGAGTGGGACGACATTCCACAGGCCACAATCAACAGCCTCATCAACTCTATGTGAAGGAGATGTGTCGCGCTGCATCAGGTAAATGGTGGTCACACCAGATACTGACTGGTTTTCTGATCCACTCCCCTACCTTTTTTTTTAAGGTATCTGTGACCAACAGATGCATATCTGTATTCCCAGTCATGTGAAATCCATAGAGTACGGCCTAGTGAATATATTTCAATTGACTGATTTCCTTATATGAACTGTAACTCAGTAAAATCTGTGAAATTGTTTCATGTTGCGTTTATATATTTTTTAAGAAGTGCTTTTGAAATGGTCAAATTGACTCAACAACCAAAAACACATATTTAGGTTTAGCTTTCTTATTGAATCAGAAAATCTATCGTTTCTGGCTGTTTATCAAAGTTAGCTATTTTTCCAACACAAATTGTTAGCGGGTGTTTATTCATGTTAAATCTTCACTGTAGCAGGTGTTAATTCATGTTAAATCTTCACTGTAGCGGGTGTTAATTCATGTTAAATCTTCACTGTAGCGGGTGTTAATTCATGTTAAATATTCACTGTAGCGGGTGTTAATTCATGTTAAATCTTCACTGTAGTGGGTGTTTATTCATGTTAAATCTTCACTGTAGCGGGTGTTAATTCATGTTAAATCTTCACTGTAGCAGGTGTTTATTCATGTTAAATCTTCACTGTAGTGGGTGTTTATTCATGTTAAATCTTCACTGTAGCGGGTGTTTATTAATGACTTAGGAGTCTAATACAGAACTATAAGGTCTTATTGTGTGTGTACTGTACATAATATTCTGAATACATTTTTCAGTATGATGATGTGGATTCAGAGGGCAGCGAGGAGGGGAGAGACAACATGCAGAGCTCTCTCTCTCAGGAGGAAGGATACGGGGTGGAGAGAGGGGAGCGCTCAGGCCTGAGACGTGTCTACTTCTCCAACCAGGTAGCCTAGAATAGATACTGCTCCGTGCTCTTTGCACCTGTGTCCCTTTTACTGTAAATTCATGACCATTCCTTTACTGTTCCTCTGTATATGCGTAGGCTTTGCCTGTTGTTTCATTAACAACTGATGTTGACACTAAATTGCTGTGATGGGACAGTAGTGCCTGGTTCACACTACCACGTCAACCCAAACTTTAATGTTCTGGCTTGGCAATTTTTATCTTTATCTGATCCTTTCTAGCACGGTTCCAGCTACAATGGCTTGGTTTGGTTTGGCTTGGTTTGGTTTGGTTTGGCTTGGTAGTGTGAAAAGGGTCAAAAGATTGTCTGAATCAAAAGGTTTGGATTCTATCCGATCGGTGCGCGCTTGACGTATGAGGTCATTTCAGATTGAGCCAACAAATGCAGAGTTTACCATGAATGTGGTCTCCGCGACCATGGGAACATTGCCTTTATAAGGTGCATAGCCGAGCGATCGGATTGAATCCCGGTCCTAAATGTGGGTGTTCCTCTTCCCACACCAGGACTACTACCAGAGGCTGGAGCAGCTGCAGAGAACCCACCTGAGGAACATGGCTGAGCTGGAGAAGATGTATATCTGTAAAAGGTCAAAGGTCAACAAGAAGGACGATGAAGAGGACAAGTGTTTGGAGAGAGAGGGCAGAGACATACAGAATCTCCAACCCAGGTCTGATCTCATGACTTTTAGTACTGTACCTTTTGAAATGGAATTTAGTTTTTCGTTAAGTAGTTGTAGGCTATGTAACCTTGTGCTACCTTTTTACAAGACAGCGAAAATTGTAAAGTGTTGATTCCATGTTTCATGAGCTGAAATAAAAAAAATCCCAGAAATGTTCTATATTAACAAAAAGCTTATTTCTCTCAAATTTTGTGCACAAATTTGTTTACATCCCTGTTAGTGAGCATTTCTCCTTTTCCAAGATAGTCCTGACAGGTGTGGCATATCAAGAAGCTGATTAAACAGCATGATCATTACACAGTTGCAGGGGACAATAAAAGGCCACTCTAAAATGTGCAGCACAATGCCACAGTTGTCTCAAGTTTTGAGGGAGCGTGCAATTGGCATGCTGACTGCAGGAATGTCCACCAGAGCTGTTGCCAGATAACTTTATTTTAATTTCTCTACCATAAGCCGCCTCCAACGTCATTTTAGAGAATTTGGCAGTACGTCCAACCGGCCTCACAACCGCAGACCACGTGTAACCACACAAGCCCAGGACCACCACATCTGGCTTCTTCACCTGTGGGATTGTCTGAGACCAGCCACCCGGACCGCTGATGAAACTGAGGAGTATTTATTTCTGGAATAAAGCACTTTTGTGGGGAAAAACTCATTCTGATTGGCTGTGTCTGGCTCCCAAGTGGGTGGGCCTATGCCCTCCCAGGCCCACCCATGGTTGCACCCCTGTCCAGTCATGCGAAATCCATAGATTAGGGCCTAAGGAATTTATTTCACTTGACTGATTTCCACTTGACTGATTTCCTATAACTCAGTAAAATCGTTGAAATTGTTGCATGTTGCATTTATATTTTTGTCCGTATAGATTTGGGGGAACAAAAACATCAGTGTTTGTTTTGTTGTGCTTTTGAAGAAGGTATTTTAGTGTTTCACACCATAAGGGGGGGCTTTAACCGTGATGCGCTTGATACCTTTTTCACAGTAGCAACACTGAAAGCTCATCTCAAATTATGCTCAATCTCTCCTGTCTCTCAGTGTCACGTCGGAAAGCCAGAGCTCTGGCTCTATGCCAGTGAGGCGACTGCAGAGAATCCTTTCAGACGAGGAGCTTAACTTCCACGAGGAGACGTCCAGCGACGTGTCTGACCAATCAGGAGACGGTGATGGTGGAGACGGAGAAGAGGAGGATAACCATCATGAGCTGCTGCTGGAAGAGAGAGAAGGTCCGTGGGGAAAAGAGCCATGAACAGCATGTCATAAATATGCCACCTGCTGTAACATAATATGCTAATCTTCTCCTACCGTTGTATACATTTTTGTAAATAATTCAGCAAATGGTTCACTAAATGGAAATACAGTAAGTCTCTGACTTTATTGTGAAATCCTGGTTACGTTTAAAAAAAAAAAAGAAATAGGGACTGTGTACAGTCGTGGCCAAAAGCTTTGAGAATGACACAAATATTAATTTCCACAAAGTTTGCTGCTTCAGTGTCTTTAGATATTTTTGTCAGATGTTATTATGGAATACTGAAGTATAATTACAAGCATTTCATAAGTGTCCACGGCTTTTGTTGACAATTACATGAAGTTGATGCAAAGAGTCAATATTTGCAGTTGACCCTTCATTTTCAAGACCTCTGCAATCCGCCCTGGCATGCTGTCAATTAACTTCTGGGCCACATCCTGACTGATGGCAGCCCATTCTTGCGTAATCAATGCTTGGAGTTTGTCCGAATTTGTGGGGTTTTGTTTGTCCACCTGCCTCCTTGAAGATTGACCACAAGTTCTCAATGGGATTAAGGTCTGGGGAGTTTCCTGGCCATGGACCCAAAATATCGATGTTTTGTTCCCCGAGCCACTTAGTTATCACTTTTGCCTTATGGCAAGGTGCTACATCATGCTGTAAAAAGCATTGTTCATCGCCAAACTGTTCCTGGATGGTTGGGAGAAGTTGCTCTCAGAGGATGTGTTGGTACCATTCTTTATTCATGGCTGTGTTTTTAGGCAAAATTGTGAGAAGCAACCCCACACATGAGTGGTCTCATGATGCTTTACTGTTGGCATGACACAGGACTGATGGTAGCGTTCACCTCGTCTTCTCCGGACAAGCTTTTTTCTGGATGCCCCAAACAATCGGAAAGGGGATTCATCAGAGATGACTTTACCCCAGTCCTCAGCAGTCCAATCCCTGTACCTTTCGCAGAATATCAGTCTGTCCCTGATGTTTTTTCAGGAGAGAAGTGGCTTCTTTGCTGCCCTTCTTGACACCAGGCCATCCTCCAAAAGTCTTCGCCTCACTGTGCGTGCAGATGCACTCATAGCTGCCTGCTGCCATTCCTGAGCAAGCTCTGTACTGGTGGTGCCCCGATCCCGCAGCTGAATCAACTTTAGGAGACGGTCCTGGCTCTTGCTGGACTTTCTTGGGCGCCCTAAAGCCTTCTTCACAACAATTGAACCGCTCTCCTTGAAGTTCTTGATGATCCAATAAATGATTGATTTAGGTGAAATCTTACTGGCAGCAATATCCTTGCCTGTGAAGCCCTTTTTGTAAAAAGCAATGATAACTGCACGTGTTAGCTTGCAGGCAACCATGGTTCACAGAGGAAGAACAATGATTCCAAGCCCCACCCTCCTTTTGAAGTTTCCAGTCTGTTATTCGAACTCAATCAGCATGACAGAGTGATCTCCAGCCTTGTCCTCGTCAGCACTCACACCTGTGTTAACGAAAGAATCACTGACATGATGTCAGCTGGTCCTTTTGTGGCAGGGTTGAAATACAGTGGAAATGTTTTTGGGTGGATTCAGTTCATTTGCATGGCAAAGAGGGACTTTGCAATTAATTGCAATTCATCTGATCACTCTTCATGACATTCTGGAGTATATGCAAATTGCCATCATACAAACTGAGGCAGCAGACTTTGTGATAATTAATATTTGTTTCATTCTCAAAACTTTTGGCCACGACTGTATAAACAGTGCCTTCAGAAAGCATTCATATCCCTTAACTCATTCCACATTTTGCTGTGTTGCAGCCTGAATTCAAAAAGTATTAACTTCACCCGTCTACACACAATACCCCATAACGACAAAGTAAAAACATGTTTATATATATTTTTTTAAATGTATTGGAAATTAAATACAGAAATACAGTATCTCATTTAAATAAGTATTCACACCCCTTTCTGGGTAAGTCTCTAAGAACTTTGCACACCTGGATTGTATAATATCTTCTTGGTAGGCAACTCCAGTGTAGATTTGGCGGTGTGTTTTAGGTTATTGTCCTGCTGAAAGGTGAATTCATCTCCCAGTGTCTGGTGGAAAGCAGACTGAACCAGGTTTCCACTAGGATATCCATTTTGTTTCTTTTTTTTATCCTGAAAAACTACCTACAACATGATGCAGCCACTACTAGGCTTGAAAATATATAATGTGTTGTATTTGCCCCAAACACAACACTTGTTGCAAACAGGATGCATGTTTTGGAATATTTATATTCTATACAGGCTTCTTATTTTTCACTCTTTCATTTAGGTTAGTATTGTGGAGTAGCTACCATGTTGTTGATCCATCCTCAGTTTTCTCCTATCACAGCCATTCAACTCTGTAACTGTTTTAAAGTCACCATTGGCCTCATGGTGAAATCCCTGAGAGGTTTCCATCCTCTCATGTATCATTGTGGTGACTGGGTGTATTGATACACCATCTAAAGTGTGATTAATAACTTCACCTGCTTAAAGGAATATTCTGCTTTTGAATTTTTACCCATCTACCAATAGGTGCCCTTCGTTGTGAGGCATTGGGAAACTTTCCTGGTCTTCGTGGTTGAATCTGTGTTTAAAATTCACTGCTCGACTGAGGGACCTTACAGATAATTGTATGGGGTACAGAGATGATTAGTAATTAAAAAATCTACGTTAAACACTATTTTTGCAGACAGTGAGTCCATGGAACTTATTATGTGACTTGTTAAACACTCCTGAACTTATTTAGGCTTGCCATAACTAATGGGTTGAATACTTATTGACTCAAGACATTTCAGCTTTTCATTTTTAATGAATTAGTAAAAAGTGTGGAAAAAAACATAATTCCACTTTGACATTAAGGGTTATTGTGTGGGCCAGTGACCAAAAAAATCTAAACTTAATCCATTTTAAATTTAGGCGGTAACAACAAAATGTGGAACAAGTCAAGGGGTGTGAATACTTTCTGAAGTTTCTGAATGTACACACAGAATCACTCAATCCATCCATCAAGGTCACATTTTTAATAGTTCACTATTTTGTCTCTTTCTGATTGTAGAGGACAGCCACAGCCCCAGGGCCTGGAGCAGGAAGGACAAACCCCTCAGGAACAGTCTCAGGTAAAGAGGGAGAATGTGACTTCCTCTGCGGTTCTTTGTACTTTCAAATTGTTTTTAAGTGTATGAATTATTTTTTCAAAACAAATCGATCAATGTGCTCAACTCTTATCCTCTTGCATAAATACATGAAAGGGTGCTTGGAGCCAACAGTCGATCACATCAAAAAATGAAACAAGGTCTCAAAGCATTCACTAGACGATACCTACGTTGCAGTTGAAGCTTTGTTTTCCTTTTGTTCCCCAACAGGGACAGACAGTCCTGCTGTCCAGAGAGTGTGACCACCACCACCACCACCGCCCGTAAGCAGCCATCATGCACTTCATCATCCAGGAGCCAGCTCCAGATCCAGCTCCAGCTGAGAGGCTGCTGCCCCAAGAGCCAGGGCAGAAACCAGGGAGGAAACCTGAGCAAGACAGGGAGGAGAACCATAGGCGAGAGGGGGACTGTGACCGTCCCCGAGCCGTTCAGGATGATGATGAGGGAGGAGGAGAAGAAGAGGAGGAAGGTGTGGAGGCTTTGTTTAGTTGTAATGTTCCCTAAAGAGTCTTCAATGAATAATGTAACATAGCATCCCATAGGGAATGTACTACGTGTCACAAATACCTTATATGTATGCCAGACGTGCTGAACAAATGTCCCTCTGGGTGTTTGGGTTAAAAGTACTATATAAAACTAATGTAATATTGATGTATTATTGTTATTAAGGTGAGGACGCGTTCAGAGGTGGAGCTGGAGAACTTGCTGTTGCGCCGAGAGCTGGACGAGCTGAGGGAGTGTGGCATGAAGTTCAGGGCCTCGCCGGCCCCCGCCCACACTCGCCTGCCGCTCTACGACGTCATCAGCCACCGCCTCAGCCAGCGGCCCAGTTACCATCCCGGTAACCACGGAGTTAACCTTGGTAATTATCGGTGTGTCTCGGTCAGCGGTGGCAACCAGCAGGCCTCCTCCTGCTCACCCCAGAGACCGTTCAGCTTCCTGGAGAGAGAGAGGAGGAAGAGGGAGCAGAGGATTGAAGCGGAACTGGCGAACCTGGTGGCCAAAGAGGAGAGCAGGGCATTCAAGGCCAGGCCGGTGCCCAGGTCTGTGTACTACAGCCACAGCGCCACCCACAGGCTGGAGAGCAAATTGCAGCAGCAGCTGACAAGTCAAAAGATGAAACTGAAGAATATGACCCACCACCACAGCAAGCGATCTACACCAGGCTTGCAGGCCGAGGGTCCAGGAGAGAAGAGGGGGGACACAGAGGGGGGCGAGGACCAGGGCCTAACGCTTGTGGAGAAAGAGGAAAAGAGGTTTTGCCTAAAAAAAGAGGGACTACCGTCCTACGACAGCAATAGCTATTGGAGGTCTCAGAGTCGGAGCAGGCGTCCGTCGATCAAGATGGGGATGGGGGGACCTAGGAAGCAGCTTGAGCTCCAGATAGAGATGGAGTCGGAGAGGAGGAAGGGGAAGGAGAGAGAGAGGGAGTTGTCTTACATCGACCCGCTCTGCACCCCTGGCGGCCCCTACAACCTCTGTTCGTCTCTCGTCAGTCAGGAGGACCTCCCTCTCCCAGCCAGCAAAACAGACTACATCAGTGTGTGTAAAAGCCGTGATCAAGTCGTCGAAAGGGTTCTGTAAAGGGTTCATTCATTTTGGTAAAAGTCAAGACCTGTATCAAGTGTTCTGTAAAGGGTTCATTCATTTTGGTCCAAGTCAAGACCTGTATCAAGTGTTCTGTAAAGGGTTCATCCATTTTGGTCCAAGTCAAGACCTGCATCATCTACCACTAAACATGTTAACTCATGTCTCCCTGGCTCATCTTTTAAATGTACAGAGCCTTCAGAAAGCATTCATACCACTTGACTTATTCCACATTTTGTTGTGTTACATACTGAATTAAAAATGTATTAAATAGATGTATTTTTCCACCCATCTACACACAAAACCCCATAATGACAAAATGGAAAAATGTTTTTCTAAATGTTTGCAAATTTATTGAAAATGAAATACAGAAATATCTAATTTGTAAAAAAACAAACAAAAAAAAAAAACTAATTCCACTTTGACATTGAGATATTGTGTGTAGGTCAGTGACAAAACTATCTAAATGTCATCCATTTTAAATTCAGGCTGAAACACAAAACGTGGAATTAGTCAAGGGGTGCTAATACTTTCTGTAGGCTCGGTCTCTAATAATGTAACAGATAGGTGATACACGACAGATCATTATATCACACGGGTTTCATACATAAACTAGATGTTTTGGAGATATCTGAGACTGTACTTGTGTTCGAATAATGATACTAATCATGTTTCGATAAACTGTCTTGAATTTCAATGTTTGAATGAAGCCCTTGTTTTGTTTTTGGCAGTGTCTTTCCCCACTACTCTCAGGTGTATGACAATGCATCTATGAGAAAACAAACAATTCTAAAACACACAAAAGTAGAATCAATTTAGGGTAACATTGGCATATATTGTAAGCCTATCTCCCTAATTCGACACCAAATGAAGTTGTCGAGTAACGTGACATACACCAGACATTAAATTGGGATGTCTGATATTGTGTATGTATATATATATATATATATATATATATATATATATATGTATCTCTATAATGGCAAAATGATTGAGTCCTGCCCAATTCTATCATAAAAGTGACCATGTATGAAGCAGTATTTAGCTCTATCAATAAAGACTTCACAATGATGATGATCATTCAATAGTAACTTTAATTCAGTCCAACTGGGGTTGCAGAATACTGGTAACTTTCCCAAAATTCACAGGTATTCCCGGAAATCCTGGATAGAGGATTCCGGATTTCATGCTTAATCCCTTCTGATTCTGTGAATATTTCAACCAGGATTTCTGGAAAACCTGTGAATTTTGGGAAAGTTAGTGGAATTTTGCTAACCTTAGCCCAACAGCGAGCTAAGGAAAACAGTTTGTAATGTAGTAGTTGTAGTAAATGGTTTCATCCATGTAACATTTCATTGATCATGTCCTTAGAGGCAGACCTACAACTGGAAAGTCACTGGTTTGAATCCCAAGTCTGAATGGAACAATTCTGGTAGGCTTCTGGGTATCCTAGACGCCGTCACCTGCGGTTGTGCCCTTGAGCAAGGCACAGAACCACTAACCTGCTCCAGGGACACTTCAGTAACTGTTTGTTTCTCGGGGGTTGAAAAACAATTTTAAAAAAGGGGCCATTTTCCCACGACTTCAAATTGTTATGTTTTGTCTGTAGAAATATTTTATTCAATATTTAAATAATCAAATGATTATTCCATTCTCTTAATGTTGGAGTATAATTTGACTTCCAGTATTTAAGTAATATCTTCTTCAATATTAGTGACAAAAATAATATTGTCCAACCCATTAGTTATCTAACGGCACCCCGACATGCCATGTCTTGAAATAGGCATATAGACTGATTAAAAAGTAAACTTACATTGTAAAACTGACAGATTTCTAACTCTGCCCATAACTTCTGAACTTTATAGCACTCCCAGAAGGCATGAATTATTGAGTCATTGTTAGTTTTACACTGAAGACACTAACATGGTGCTCTTCAAAAGAGGCCAATTTCCTATAACCAAAAAAAAAAAGACAATGAACAATAACATTTTGTTTGGCTAAGGTGGTTTGATTCCCTGGCTGGTTCGAAGTCTGACTGGGAAACACAATGTCTAAGGTGTTGGGTTGCCAGTCTCTGGACCCGAGTTTGAGTCCCGGTCAGGGCTGCTGCCCCCTGAATTCCCTACAGTACTCTATCTTCGTTTTAGTCTGTTATTTACATAGAACTTAATGCCCGACCAGCTTCTGCTTTTCAGCGCCACAGATTCTGACTGGAGGCATTTGAGGCAGTCCCTCTTTCCAGGAACTCGGCCACTCTTTATGAAAGACATCATGTGTTTCTCTACTGCTGCTACCTCATCAATGGTCCACTTTAATCTCACAGTGTGTCTTTGGGTTGGCTGGGCGCTTGTATGACGGGTCGGCTGGGTGCGTGTGCGACGGATCGGCTGGGCCCGTGTGCGACGGGTTGTCTGGCTGGGCGCCTGTGTGACGGAGGTCGGCTGGCTCGGCGCCTGTGTGACGGAGGTCGGCTGGCCGGGCGCCTGTGCGACGGAGGTCAGCTGGCCGGGCACCTGTGTGACGGGGTTCGGCAGGCTGGGCGCCTGTGTGACGGGTCGGCTGGCTGGGCGCCTGTGTGACGGGTCGGCTGGTTGGGCGCCTGTGTGATGGGTCGGCTGGTTGGGCGCCTGTGTGATGGGTCGGCTGGGCACCTGTTGAGAAAAGATTGCAAAAATAACAGAAAGAAGATAAAGAATAGGTTAAATAAACATGACCATTTCCAGGCAAATTTCCTGTATAAAAAATCCAATATTATTAGGGATGGCTGGCAAACCATCCACTTGGAGAGCTAGCCTGACCTACTAGGTGTAACAAACCATCCACTTGGAGAGCTAGTCTGACCTACTAGGTGTAACAAACCATCCACTTGGAGAGCTAGCCTGACCTACTAGGTGTAACAAACCATCCACTTGGAGAGCTAGTCTGACCTACTAGGTGTAACAAACCATCCACTTGGAGAGCTAGTCTGACCTACTAGGTGTAACAAACCATCCACTTGGAGAGCTAGCCTGACCTACTAGGTGTGACATTTGACTTACATTTCTTTTTGGGTTCACTGAGAGTGGACAGTGCTCCAGCCAAAACAACCTCATTCCACTTGAAACTTTTGAATTTGCCAGCAGACTCCGCGACTTTGTGTTGTCCTGATTTCAGTGCACAGGATTCCACAGCGCTGCCAATGTTCATTAAACTGTATCCCATTTGAACAGCCAGCGTCGGACGGTCGTACGTTTTGTTCTCCTCGTTGTAGCCAGCAACAGCTCTCACTGCCGTGATGACGTGAGGTAAATTACTAGGAATGACCAAGTCCTCAAAGCACATCAGAGGTGTACACGTCCTGGCCGTGATGAGGAGTCTTGCCACCTCTCTCATTCTTTGTTGAATGTTTTTATTTCTTCTGTCATCTGGCTGTAGTTTGTTGTACATCTCTTCTCCCATGAGGAGGATATATTTGTCATTTCTTACCACAAATGAAACTTGGCTGGGGTTCATACCACAAACTATCTTCCAAAGACCTGTGCTGACGTAATCGGGTTGAGAACACAACTGAAACGCCATTGCTGACTGAATCCTCATCTTTTGTCCAGGTTTTGGTTCTTCAGCTTTGGGGTTCAGAGGGCAGTATCTGACATGCTTCCATAGTGACTTTTGAATGTACAGACCTTGACAGTGCATGCAGTGGGTGTAATCTGGAGTGGATCCTGGCGCTTTGGGACGGGAACAGGAGACCATCTCTCCACTCCCACGTCTTGCTACAGCAACATTATGCACCCTCTGACATATTCTCTTAGCTGGATTATGAGCCCCAGAGTCTGTTTGGATGTTCATGTCTTTGTTGCTGTCTGAAGGGCTGATCTCAGTCCCTGGGTTGTTTTCATCACATAAGTTAGTCATATCAGATGGTTCATTCACCACACCACTAGAATGGCATGTTCTCTTTGCTGGTTTACGTGCCTCAGAGTCTTCTTTAGTGCAGGAGCTACTGTCTGAAGAGTTGCGGTCAGTAACTGGGATGTTTTCGTCACTCCAGGTACAGAAATTAGACGCTTCATTTGATTCCACGTTACTAGAATCCTACGGGGGAAACAAAAAGGAAAGATGAATGTAATATGAAAACTCACAGACAGCAGAGATCCTGTTTTGGAACTTTGATATGGTCATAGAGTTTAGCACTTTAAACAATGTATATCCTTCATATTTAAATAACTTTACATTTATTCATATATTCATGTTTATATTTTTCAGTATTCATTTTCTATAAGGAAATTGCTATCAAAATCTCATGTAGTCTCTGGAATTAAATGCAGTTTTTTTTGTGCTGAGTGCCTTTGAACATGTTAACTAATAAATTAAATATTACTTGTTCTGAAGAAGTGCTGGGACTCTGATGAACTTTACGGTTTTCACTCTGAGCTGCAGAACAGTCTGGATTTACTGCAGAGAGGAGCTGAGAGTCACTGGTTGGTTCTGATACTCTGTTTTCACTCTGAGCTGCAGAACAGTCTGGATTTACTGCAGAGAGGAGCTGAGAGTCACTGGTTGATTCTGATACTCTGCTGGCAGATTCCAGCTGCTGTTCCTCCTGATTCGTCCAGAGTTCCTCTTGTTTTGTGGGCTCTGGGTCGTCCAGACCCAGACTGGGGCTTCTCTCCTGCTGCTCTGAGGGAACCTCCTCTTTAGAGACAGGGAGTTCTGGAGGGTAGGAAGGTAGAATGGGTCTCTCCAACCCATCAACATATTCTTCTATCTTTTCACTCTGAGCTGCAGAACAGTCTGGATTTGCTACAGACGTTGAATCTAATATTTTGCAAAGACTGGTTGGTTCTGATACTCTGCTGGCAGATTCCAGCTGCTGTTCCTCCTGATTCGTCCAGAGTTCCTCTTGTTTTGTGGGCTCTGGGTCGTCCAGACCCAGACTGGGGCTTCTCTCCTGCTGCTCTGAGGGAACCTCCTCTTTAGAGACAGGGAGTTCTGGAGGGTAGGAAGGTAGAATGGGTCTCTCCAACCCATCAACATATTCTTCTATCTTTTCACTCTGAGCTGCAGAACAGTCTGGATTTGCTACAGACGTTGAATCTAATATTTTGCAAAGACTGGTTGGTTCTGATACTCTGCTGGCAGATTCCAGCTGCTGTTCCTCCTGATTCGCCCAGAGTTCCTCTTGTTTTGTGGGCTCTGGGTCGCCCAGACCCAGACTGGGGCTTCTCTCCTGCTGCTCTGAGGGAACCTCCTCTTTAGAGACAGGGAGTTCTGGAGGGTAGGAAGGTAGAATGGGTCTCTCCAACCCATCAACATATTCTTCTATCTTTTTCACTCTGAGCTGCAGAACAGTCTGGATTTGCTACAGACGTTGAATCTAATATTTTGCAAAGACTGGTTGGTTCTGATACTCTGCTGGCAGATTCCAGCTGCTGTTCCTCCTGATTCGTCCAGAGTTCTTCTTGTTTTGTGGGCTCTGGGTCGTCCAGACCCAGACTGGGGCTTCTCTCCTGCTGCTCTGAGGGAACCTCCTCTTTAGAGACAGGGAGTTCTGGAGGGTAGGAAGGTAGAATGGGTCTCTCCAACCCATCAACATATTCTTCTATCTTTTCACTCTGAGCTGCAGAACAGTCTGGATTTGCTACAGACGTTGAATCTAATATTTTGCAAAGACTGGTTGGTTCTGATACTCTGCTGGCAGATTCCAGCTGCTGTTCCTCCTGATTCGTCCAGAGTTCCTCTTGTTTTGTGGGCTCTGGGTCGTCCAGACCCAGACTGGGGCTTCTCTCCTGCTGCTCTGAGGGAACCTCCTCTTTAGAGACAGGGAGTTCTGGAGGGTAGGAAGGTAGAATGGGTCTCTCCAACCCATCAACATATTCTTCTATCTTTTCACTCTGAGCTGCAGAACAGTCTGGATTTGCTACAGACGTTGAATCTAATATTTTGCGAAGACTGGTTGGTTCTGATACTCTGATTTCAGACTCCAGACCTTGAGGCTGGTCTTCATCCTGACTGGTCCTGAGTTCCTCCTGTTCTTCTTTAATCTGTGTGGGCTCTGGGTCCTCCTGCCCCAGACTGGGGCTCCTCTCCTGCTGACAGTGCTGCTGTTCAGGGGGAACCTCCTCTTCAGAGACAGGAAGAGAGAGCTGCTGGGAGTCTGGAGGGAAGAAAAGGAGAATAAGCATATCCACCGCCCCATCAACACATTTTCTGTTTTCACCCGGAGCTGCAGAACAGTCTGGATTTACTGCAGAGAGGAGCTGAGAGTTACTGGTTGGTTCTGATACGCTGCTGTCAGATTCCAGCTGCTGTTCCTCCTGATTCGTCCAGAGTTCCTCTTGTTTTGTGGGCTCTGGGTCATCCAGACCCAGACTGGGGCTTCCCTCCTGCTGCTCTGGGGGAACCTCCTCTTTAGAGACAGGGAGAGAGGGCTGCTGGGAGTCTGGAGAGAAGGGAGGGAGAATGGGTCTCTCCACCCAATAAACACGGTCTTCTATCTGGCCTTCAGAGAGGAGCTGAGAGTCCCTGGTTGGTTCTGATCCTCTATAGTCCACTCCATCAGGTTCTGTTTTGATCTGTTCAGTTGTGTAGGTGGGTTGAGAGTCCCTCTCTCTATTCTCCAAGGTTTGGTCAAGATGTGACGGCAGAGGTGGGTCCTGTTCATAGTCACTTTTCACACAGGCAGGAATCAATAGGTCTTTGGTATCAGGTTCCAGCCCTTGAGGCTGGTCTTCCTCCTGACTGGTCCTGAATTCCTCCTGTTCCTCTTTAATCTGTGTGGGCTCTGGGTCCTCCTGCTCCAGACTGGGGCTCCAATCCTGCTGACAGTGCTGCTGTTCAGGGGGAACCTGTTCTGAGACAGGGAGAGAGAGCTGCTGGGAGTCTGGCGGGAGGGGGGGAAAAAAACAATAATGATTACATTTGTATTATTATTTGATCAATAAGTGTTGCCCACAGTAACTATATGATTCGTGCATTCTGAGTTGGCATTATATAATTGCAAACCTTCTCTGTGTAACTTGCTTTCGGAGCTGAAAACCAAATCCAACAGCCTCTGTAGACGTTTGTTCTCCTCATTTGAACGGGAGATTTCTACCTGGTACTCGCCTATCTTTTGTTCAAGTACAACGGATATCTCCATTGCTACCGCTGTTAATCGTTCGGTAAGAAACACATTCAAGAACTGTAAATGTGACATTTTATATCCACGACGTAAACAAACCCAAAGCACTAGAATTCACGTTCTGCTTCTTCTTCTTCTTCTTCTAATGTTTTAAGGCATTTGGTACACAATTTCAATGGTGTACCACCACCTACTGGAAGTAAATATGCCTCCAACTTCAAAACCTTTCTTTCACACGGTGTGACATTCGTTCAAATTTCATTCCCCGGTATTCGTTAACGTCAGGTGGATCGTCCATAAGGGGTTGATGGGTTACTGCAGGTAGCTAGCGTTCTACCAAATATACAAAAGAGCACAGGAAGCCGCACTGCCAGTAGGTGGCGGAAGTGCAACATTGAAGCTAGGTTCCAAAACACCATAGAAGAATAGAAGAAGGAGCAAAAAACAGGAAATTTGTTTAGAGTGAGGGTGTCTCCTTCCACCCAGGGAGAGAGGGCGCTCTGGATTACCAGAGTGAGGGTGTCTCCTTCCACCCAGGGGGAGAGGGCGCTCTGGATTACCAGAGTGAGGGTGTCTCCCTCCACCCAGGCGGAGAGGGCGCTCTGGATTACCAGAGTGAGGGTGTCTCCTTCCACCCAGGGGGAGAGGGCGCTCCGGATTACCAGAGTGAGGGTGTCTCCTTCCACCCAGGGGAGAGGCGCTCCCGGATTACCAGAGTGAGGGTGTCTCCTTCCACCCAGGGGGAGAGGGCGCTCCGGATTACCAGAGTGAGGGTGTCTCCTTCCACCCAGGGGGAGAGGGCGCTCCGGATTACCAGAGTGAGGGTGTCTTCTTCCACCCAGGGGGAGAGGGCGCTCCGGATTACCAGAGTGAGGGTGTCTTCTTCCACCCAGGGGGAGAGGGCGCCCTGGATTACCAGAGTGAGGGTGTCTCCTTCCACCCAGGGGGAGAGGGCGCCCTGGATTACCAGAGTGAGGGTGTCTCCCTCCACCCAGGGGGAGAGGGCGCTCTGGTTATGAGATAAGGGACAAGGATTGTGCCCGGATTTTCTCTCTGGAGCATGGCGCTGTTGAAAGGATGGATAACGGTGGGTGGCACAACCTCAGGAGGCTGAATAAATGTGGCTTGTCACCTAAAACTCTCACAAACTTATACAGATGCACAATTGAGAGCATCCTGTCGAGCTGTATCACCGCCTGGTACGGCAACTGCACCGCCCACAACCACAGGGCTCTCCAGAGGGTGGTGCGGTCTGCACAGCGCATCCCCAGGGACAAACTACCTGCCGTCCAAGACACCTACAGCACCCGATGTCACAGGAAGGCCAAAAATATCATCAAGGACAACAACCACCGCTCCGAGCCACTGCCTGTTCACCCTGCTATCATCCAGAAGGCGAGGTCAGTTTTCCCAATTGTGTGTTATTGCATCAAAGAATGTAACGTAGGTAGGCCGTGAATGCCCTCACACACCACTGCAGTAGGTGGCGGTGTATGCACCTTAACGTTGGATGCAATCCGACAACCAAATCCCAAAGAAGAAGCAGAAGAAGCAGGAAGTGAATAGCTGTAGCGTTTCTTTATTTATCTCGTTGACATGTGGCTCTACAGACCCTAAAACCCCCAAATTACAGATGGAGTTGAATGCGTTTCTCACTCAGCGTTTAACAGCGGCTGCTGTGGAGATATCGGCTGTCTTTGAACAAAAGATAGGCGAGTACCAGGCAGAAATCTCCCGTTCGAAGGAGGAGAACAAACGTCTACAGAGGCTGTTGGATTTGGTTTTCCACCCAGAAATCAAGTTACATCGAGCAGGTTGGTAATAATATTTACTGTGGGAAACGAAATGATTTATCAAATAAATATACTCATGTAGTCATTCACACACACAGTTACGCTGCAGTACATTAACCCGTCTGTCTCCACACCCGGGGGACCCTAACAAGCATGTTTCCTGTAGTAATTTAGCAAAATCACCACTCCCATCATTTTTTTAGTGTTTTTTATTCTATTAAATAGTGTAACAACGACCCTGGGTTTTTAAGCGCGAATTCCGACACTTCCGCATGAGCATGGTTTTTGAGGCACAGTCGATAGCGCGCTGGACTTCTGGGTTCGAGGCCTGCTCCCTGCCTGTTTCATTACATTACGTCTTATACTGGAATGATTAGGGGTAAAATATGATTCAACCCTGCTTTGAGTGTCTATGGGACTTTATAAATCTTTACAATCTAAAAACCTTTTATTGATGTGACAGTAGCTCTATTCTACCTTAAACAGTGAGTTTGGGGATCTGTACTAACGCTTCACTCAGTCTTATCTGTTTAACTCTCAATATGAAATTATTTCAAGTAGTATTTGAACCCAGGTCTGAAGAGCACTCAGATCACTAGCCAGAGGGAACAAGAAGCATCAAAAGCATGTGTCTGTGCACCAGCCTCAGGAGTGATAGAATCCGGAAACATCCTGTTGCCAGGGATACAGGATCTTCAACCTATCACCCCCATGTTTTATTTACGTGTATTACTTTGTATGACTAGTATAACTGCATCAGAGGAGGCTGGTGGGACGAGCTCTAGGAGGATGGGCTTATTGGAATGGCTGGAATGGAATGAATGGAACGGTATTAATCATATGGAAACCACATGTCGGACTCAGTTCCCTTGATTCCTCCTATAGCTTCCCCCACCAGCCTCCTCTGAGCTGCATTGTTACGGAAGAGCTTGCAAACTGTTTACACCTGCTGTATCCTGGTGAATAAACTCTGATTGGATTGTTTTCCCTTCCTTCTCTCTAGACTCCCAGCAGCTCTCTCTTCCTGTCTCTGAAGAAGAGGTTCCCCCTGAGCAGCAGCACTGTGAGCAGGACAGGAGCCCCAGTCTGGGGCAAGAGGACCCAGAGCCCACACAGATTAAAGAGGAACTCCGGACCAGTCAGGAGGAGGAGCAGCTTCAAGGTCTGGAATCTGATACCAAATATTTCTTCTTGATTCCTGCCTGTGTGAAAAGTGACTATGAACAGAACACACCTCTGCCCTCACATCTTTACCAAACCTTGGGGAATAGAGTGAGGGACTCTCTACCCACCTACACAACTGAACAGATCAAAACAGAACCTGATGGAGTGGACTATAGAGGATCAGAACCAACCAGGGTCTCTCAGCTCCTCTCTGAAGGCCAGATAGAAGACCGTGTTGATGGGGTGGAGAGACCCATTCTCCCTCCCTTCTCTCCAGACTCCCAGCAGCCCTCTCTCCCTGTCTCTAAAGGGGAGGTTCCCCCAGAGCAGCAGGAGAGAAGCCCCAGTCTGGGTCTGGACGACCCAGAGCCCACAAAACAAGAGGAACTCTGGACGAATCAGGAGGAACAGCGGCTGGAATCTGCCAGCAGACTATCAGAACCAACCAGTGACTCTCAGCTCCTCTCTGCAATACATCCAGACTGTTCTGCAGCTCAGAGTGAAAACAGAGTATCAGAACCAACCAGTGACTCTCAGCTCCTCTCTGCAGTAAATCCAGACTGTTCTGCAGCTCATAGTGAAAACAGAGTATCAGAACCAACCAGTGACTCTCAGCTCCTCTCTGCAGTAAATCCAGACTGTTCTGCAGCTCAGAGTGAAAACAGAGTATCAGAACCAACCAGTGACTCTCAGCTCCTCTCTGCAGTAAATCCAGACTGTTCTGCAGCTCAGAGTGAAAACAGAGTATCAGAACCAACCAGTGACTCTCAGCTCCTCTCTGCAGTAAATCCAGACTGTTCTGCAGCTCAGAGTGAAAACAGAGTATCAGAACCAACCAGTGACTCTCAGCTCCTCTCTGCAGTAAATCCAGACTGTTCTGCAGCTCAGAGTGAAAACAGAGTATCAGAACCAACCAGTGACTCTCAGCTCCTCTCTGCAGTAAATCCAGACTGTTCTGCAGCTCAGAGTGAAAACCATAAAGTTCATCAGAGTCCCAGCACTTCTTCAGAACAAGTAAGATTATATTTAATTTATTTCTTAGTAAACATGTAGAACAGCACAACAAGGCAGCATTTAATTGTAGAGAAAACAGCCAAGTGACTACATGAGATTTTGAAAGAAATTTCCTTACAGAAAATGAATACAAAAAAAAACATGAACATGAATATATACATTTTAAAGTACATTTTAAATATAAAGTATATGGGCGATTCCAGCGTTATGGACATTACATTTGCAAGCAAAATCACAACCTTAATGTCTCACACTCACAGAATGGACAAACACATTAGAATGATGTGTGTCTATAGTACTCCTTGGGTATACCCAAAACAGAAGACTTCTAAGTACTGACAAGTTGGAGAAATAAATCAGATGCGTTATGAATGTTACATGAAATGGACAAGCTTTTTAGGGAGGCTGTTATAGCAGCAAAGGGGGGACCAACTCCATATTAATGCCCATGATTTAGGAATGAGATGTTGGATGAGCAGGTGCCCACATATATTTTTGATCTCATTCCCACCGAATGGCCCACGTACAGTGCATTGGTAAAGTATTCCGGACCCTCACGTTACAGCCATATTCTACAATGGATTACATTTGTTTTCCCCCCTCATCAATCTACACACAATACCCCATAATGACAAAGCAAAAACAGGTTTTATAAATTTGTGCAACTTTATAAAAATAGATATCACATTTACACAAGTATTCAGACCTTTTACTCAGTACTTTGTTGAAGCACCTTTGGCAGCGATTACAGCCTCGAGTCTTCTTGGGTATGATGCTACAAGCGTGGCACACCTGAATTGTGGGAGTTTTTCTCATTCTTCTCTGCAGATCCTCTCAAGCTCTGTCAGGTTGGATGGGGAGCGTCGCTTTACAGCTATTTTCAGGTCTCTCCTGAGATGTTTGATCAGGTTCAATTCCAGACTCTGTCTGGGCCACTCAAGGACATTCAGAGACTTGTCCCCAAGCCACTCCTGCATTGTCTTGGCTGTGTGCTTAGGGTGGTTGTTCTGTTGGAAGGTGAACCTTCGCCCCAGTCTGAGGTCCGTTCATCTTTCCCTCGATCCTGACTAGTCTTCCAGTCCCTGCCACCACCATGCTTCAGCGTAGGGACGGTGCCAGGTTTCCAGACGAGAAGCTTGGCATTCAGGCCATAGAGTTCAATCTTGGTTTCATCAGACCAGAGAATCTTGTTTCTCATGGTCTGAGAGTTTTTAAGTGCCTTTTGGCAAACTCCAAGCGGGCTTTCATGTGCCCTTTACTGAGGAGTGGCTTCCGTCTGGCCACTCTACCATAAAGGCCTGATTGGTGGAGTGCTGCAGAGATGGTTGTCCTTCTGGAAGGTTGTCCCATCTCCAGAGAGGAACTTTGGAGCTCTGTCAGAGTGACCATTGGGTTCTTGGTCACCTCCCTGACCAAAGCCCTTCTCCCCCAATTGCTCAGTTTGGCCGGGTGGCCAGCTCTAGGAAGAGTTTTAGTGGTTTCAAAGTTATTCCATTTAAGAATGATGGAGGCCACTGTGTTCTTGAGAACCTTCAATGCTGCAGAAATGTTTTGGTACCCTTCCCCAGATCTATGCCTCAACACGATCCTGTCTCTGAGCTCTACGGACAATTCCTTTCGACCTCATGGCTTGGTTTTTGCTCTGACAATTTCGAGTCTCATAGCAAAGTGTCTGAATACTTATGTAAATAAGATGTTTATTTTTCTTATACATTTGCAAAAATGTATAAACCTGTTTTTGCTTTGTCATTATGGGTTATTGTGTGTAGATTGATGAGGGGGGGAAAAAGTATTTTACCAATTTTAGAATAAGGCTGTAACGTGTAAAAAAACAAACCAAGTAAAGGGGTCTGAATACTTTCTGAATGCACTGTACATTGTTTAATATAATAACTCTACGACCACATCTAAGTTCCAAAACAGGATCTCTGCTGGCCGTGAGTTTTCATATTACATTAATCTTTCCTTTTTGTTTCCCCTGTAGGATTCTAGTAACGTGGAATCAAATGAAGCGTCTAATTTCTGTACCTGGAGTGACGAAAACATCCCAGTTACTGACCGCAACTCTTCAGACAGTAGCTCCTGCACTAAAGAAGACTCTGAGGCACGTAAACCAGCAAAGAGAACATGCCATTCTAGTGGTGTGGTGAATGAACCATCTGATATGACTAACTTATGTGATGAAAACAACCCAGGGACTGAGATCATTCCTTCAGACAGCAACAAAGACATGAACATCCAAACAGACTCTGGGGCTCATAATCCAGCTAAGAGAATATGTCAGAGGGTGCATAATGTTGCTGTAGCAAGACGTGGGAGTGGAGAGATGGTCTCCTGTTCCCGTCCCAAAGCGCCAGGATCCACTCCAGATTACACCCACTGCATGCACTGTCAAGGTCTGTACATTCAAAAGTCACTATGGAAGCATGTCAGATACTGCCCTCTGAACCCCAAAGCTGAAGAACCAAAACCTGGACAAAAGATGAGGATTCAGTCAGCAATGGCGTTTCAGTTGTGTCCTCAACCCGATTACGTCAGCACAGGTCTTTGGAAGATAGTTTGTGGTATGAACCCCAGCCAAGTTTCATTTGTGGTAAGAAATGACAAATATATCCTCCTCATGGGAGAAGAGATGTACAACAAACTACAGCCAGATGACAGAAGAAATAAAAACATTCAACAAAGAATGAGAGAGGTGGCAAGACTCCTCATCACGGCCAGGACGTGTACACCTCTGATGTGCTTTGAGGACTTGGTCATTCCTAGTAATTTACCTCACGTCATCACGGCAGTGAGAGCTGTTGCTGGCTACAACGAGGAGAACAAAACGTACGACCGTTCAGCGCTGGCTGTTCAAATGGGATACAATTTAATGAACATTGGCAGCGCCGTGGAATCCTTTGCACTGAAATCAGGACAACACAAAATCGCGGAGTCTGCTGGCAAATTCAAAAGTTTCAAGTGGAATGAGGTTGTTTTGGCTGGAGCACTGTCCACTCTCAGTGAACCCAAAAAGAAATGTAAGTCAAATGTCACACCTAGTAGGTCAGACTAGCTCTCCAAGTGGATGGTTTGTTACACCTAGTAGGTCAGGCTAGCTCTCCAAGTGGATGGTTTGTTACACCTAGTAGGTCAGGCTAGTTCTCCAAGTGGATGGTTTGTTACACCTAGTAGGTCAGGCTAGCTCTCCAAGTGGATGGTTTGTTACACCTAGTAGGTCAGGCTAGCTCTCCAAGTGGATGGTTTGTTACACCTAGTAGGTCAGACTAGCTCTCCAAGTGGATGGTTTGTTACACCTAGTAGGTCAGACTAGCTCTCCAAGTGGATGGTTTGTTACACCTAGTAGGTCAGACTAGCTCTCCAAGTGGATGGTTTGTTACACCTAGTAGGTCAGACTAGCTCTCCAAGTGGATGGTTTGCCAGCATGGAGTTTTTATACAGGAATTTTGCCTGGAAATGGTCATGTTTATTTAGTCTTTTCATTTTGTCTCTCTTTCTACGGTTGTTTCAGCTGCAAAGATGTCAACTCCTGTTGAGCCACAAAGTGACATATTAAAGTGTTACAGTAGTGTAAAAGAAGCTGGGATTTGCATTGTGAAAATATTTTCCATTCTTTGATGCCGTTTTTGCAATCTATTAAGCAACCTTTTCTCAACAGGCGCCCAGCCGACCCGTCGCACAGGCGCCCAGGCAACCCAGCGCCTAGGCGACCCGGTGCAGAGGCGCCCAGCCAATTCAAAGAAACACTGTAAGATTAAAGTGGACCATTGATGAAGTAGCAGCAGTAGCGAATCATATGATGCCGTTCATAAAGAGTGGCCGAGTTCCTGGAAAGAGAGAACTGCCTCTAGTCAGAACCTGTGGCGCTCAGAAGCAGAAACTGGTCTGGCATTTAGTTCTATGTAAATAGAATCAAAAGGAGTACTGCAGCGAATATGGGAGACCTCTGTCTCCTTTCGATTCTATTTACATAGAATTTAATGCCTGACCCTGAGACTGTCAACGCTACACCTTAGCCATTGTGTTTCCCAGTCAGACTTCCAACCAGCCAGGGATTCGAACCAGCGACTTTGTGTGTGGTGGGGGGGTTACAGGTACAATATTTAAATTCAGATTCATATTCTGTTCATATATTTTATATTCATTATTTCACACATTGTACCTGTGGGCTGCTGCTAAAAAAATAGAAGAAAAAATTCACTCCGCCATTTCCTGGTTGCTAAAATTCTAATAGTTTGTCTAATTTCAGTTTGTGACAAAACAAGCTGTCATAGTGTAGAGAATCATTGTCCCATCTAAACCGCTGTGAAATATATTTTCCATAACCAAACATATTGTATTTTCAACTGTTTGAAGCTGGTGTACAAAACTGAAAGTAAAAGACGCAACAAAAAAAAAATTAAGAACGGGAAGCATAGAAATTTTGAACATAGAACAGATCTACCACTTCCTAGACTTTGCTTTTAATGAGAGTGACAGATCTATAACTAAGTAGAGATGGAGCCCTCCGTGGGGATCTTGAGAGGCAGTAGGGCTGATTTGGTTAGATACATTTTGTCATTTGAGATTGAGCTGAATTTATCTATGATCTTCAATGCATTTGGGAGCAATAGAGATACATTGTCTAGATATAGTACAATATCGTCTGCGTATTGGTGTTATTTCCTTTGATTGATGAATTGCCTGGGCCAGGGGTTCCATGGATACAAAAGAGAAATTGATCGCCTTGTCTGCTGCTTCTAGTGATTCTGAACAGAGCAGATATTACCTGTTATAACTATGGCTGAGGGATTGGCATATTTATGAAATTGGAGCCAATTCCAATATATGTTCCAAGAAAGACCAGAGACCTGACCATTCTAGTCTATCAAAAGCTTTTTCTGCCTGGAGAGATAATACATCCCAAGGACCTGTTGATTCTGACGAAGCGTCAAAGAGATGGAATAGTCGACGGAAGTAATCAGAGGATAAACGTTTTTTTTTTAACAAACCCGCTTTGTGTTACCAATTTGGGTAAGTACGTCTCGAGACGGGACGACAATGTTTTAGTAGACCGTTTTAATGTGTTTATCGAAGATAGGGGGCGATAGTGAGAACACCGGGTGACGTCCTTACTTTATTTTTATTAAAAGCAAAATTTGTGCTGTATTCACATTTCTCCAAAATTAAACCTTTGTGTGAACGGCTGTGTTAATCGTTTAGAGAAATAGTGGACCTAATTTGAGACCAGCGACATTTTGATTCCAGGCCTGTCTCTGTAAACGCTAGGCTACCTGCCATCCCTAAGGACATGTTACATTTCAGATCAAACTACTGTATTACAAACTTTTTTTTTTTTTCCTCAGCTCACTGACTAAGCAAATGTCAGACAAGAGACACAAAAACCGTCGTACCAGTCGGCATAGTGGGACAAGAATGCAAAAAAGACGGTGACGGTGAAAGCAAGCCAGCACAACGGTATGCCTTATGGGGATTTCAGTAAACAAACAGTGCAAATCCGGTGGAAAAAAACTATGGCAGACGGTTAAAGTTGAACTATTTGAACTCTTGCGGCAAGTCCCGTCTACCGTGGCAGGTGACTGCATTCACCACCAGCCTCAACGGCATTTACCCCGTCGAACAATGACATACGGTTTGCCGTCGACCTTTTACCATGTAAACGCAGCATAAGCGAGATTTGGTGAGAAACAAATACATTTTAAGTACATTTCCTGCAATTCTGCATATTGTGCCATGGGTTGAGGAGAACAATTATACAATTGTATAACACATTTCATGCAATTCCACTCATTTTGCCACAGGGCGGGAATAACATTAAGTTAAGACACCAACTGATAGAAATGTGGAACCTTTTGTCGGCCAAACGAAACGTTATCGTAGAGCCTACCCACGTACCCCTTTCAAAGTAGGAGGATACATATGCAAATAAAGGATGACTGGTCATTGGTCAAAATAAATCAGATCAGATTGTGATGTCATGATATGGACCAAAAACTCCATCCCACCAAAACAGGCTGAAATTCCAGGATTTCTTTTCAAACAGCTACAAACCACAGCACTACAGTCCAGTACAGCCGGTGACGGTAATGCCACATTTGACGTCGTTTAGGTTCACAGAATACAGGTACAGACAAACTAACCAGAGGTTATGCCGCTTCTTAACCAAGTGGAATTCTGACTTCTTCACGTCTGACTTCTGTAAACAAGCGTCGTAACATGGAGATATGGCTGTTTTTCACAAACTCTATGAAGGTGTGTAGTAATTTAACCTTTAAAAAAAAAGAGGGAAAAATTATTTTTTTCGCTGATATTAAAGTTACTTTCCCTATGTTTCCCCAAATCATACCGCAAGCGGTGCGTGTTCATGTTGAGAGCAAGCGTCGGGGTTCTTAACGAAGGTCCTCAGGAAGAAGATGCCTTCAGAATAGGCACTGAAGGTAGTTGGTGTCTATGAATGGAGGTAGTTACAGCTAGCTAGCTAACGTTAGTGAACTAAACTGGTCATCAGAAAGGTAGCCTGTGAAAATCATCCGAGCATATATCTAACGCTGTGGGTTATTTAAGCAATAAGGCCTGGATACAGCCCTTAGCCGTGGTATATTGGCCATAAACCACAAACCCCTGAGGTGCCTTATTGCTATTATAAACTGGTTAAATATATGTTTTGTCATTACCGTGGTATACGGTCTGATATACCATGGCTGTACCATGTCCTGCCGTAGCAGGGCCCCTCTGTGTGGAGGACTGTACCTTGTCCTACCATAGCAGGGCCCCTCTGAGAGCTACACTTTCCTTGAAACACTGGTGTTCCACTCTCACCTTCTGCAGGCTCTCCTACACGGGAGAGCGAGGACATTGATTAGGTTTTACACAGGGACCAGAGAGAGAGCGAGGATCGTTGGTTAGGTTTTACACAGGGACCAGAGAGGAGAGGAACGTTGGTTAGGTTTTACACAGGGAAGAGAGAAGAGAGGAACGTTGGTTAGGTTTTACACAGGAAAGAGAGAAGAGAGGAACGTTGGTCAGGTTTTACACAGGGACCAGAGAAGAGAAGAGAGGATCGTTGGTTAGGTTTTACACAGGGACCAGAGAGGAGAGGAACGTTGGTTAGGTTTTACACAGGGAAGAGAGAAGAGAGGAACGTTGGTTAGGTTTTACACAGGAAAGAGAGAAGAGAGGAACGTTGGTCAGGTTTTACACAGGGACCAGAGAAGAGAAGAGAGGAACGTTGGTTAGGTTTTACACAGGGAAGAGAGAGAGAGGAACGTTGGTTAGGTTTTACACAGGAAAGAGAGAGGAGAGGAACGTTGGTTAGGTTTTACACAGGAAAGAGAGAGGAGAGGAACGTTGGTTAGGTTTTACACAGGAAAGAGAGAGGAGAGGAATGTTGGTTAGGTTTTACACAGGAAAGAGAGAGGAGAGGAACGTTGGTTAGGTTTTACACAGGAAAGAGAGAGGAGAGGAACGTTGGTTAGGTTTTACACAGGGAAGAGAGAGAGAGGAACGTTGGTTAGGTTTTACACAGGGAAGAGAGAGGAGAGAGGAACGTTGGTTAGGTTTTACACAGGGACCAGAGAGGAACGTTGGTTAGGTTTTACACAGGAAAGAGAGAGGAGAGGAACGTTGGTTAGGTTTTACACAGGAAAGAGAGAGGAGAGGAACGTTGGTTAGGTTTTACACAGGAAAGAGAGAGGAGAGGAACGTTGGTTAGGTTTTACACAGGAAAGAGAGAGGAGAGGAATGTTGGTTAGGTTTTACACAGGGACCAGAGAGGAGAGAGGAACGTTGGTTAGGTTTTACACAGGGACCAGAGAGAGAGCGAGGATCGTTGATTAGGTTTTACACAGGGACCAGAGAGCGAGGAACGTTGGTTAGGTTTTACACAGGGACCAGAGAGGAGAGGAATGTTGGTTACGTTTTACACAGGGAAGAGAGGAACGTTGGTTAGGTTTTACACAGGGACCAGAGAGGAGAGGAACGTTGGTTAGGTTTTACACAGGGAAGAGAGAGGAGAGAGGAACGTTGGTCAGGTTTTACACAGGAAAGAGAGAGGAGAGGAATGTTGGTTAGGTTTTACACAGGGACCAGAGAGGAGAGAGGAACGTTGGTTAGGTTTTACACAGGGACCAGAGAGGAGAGGAACGTTGGTTAGGTTTTACACAGGGACCAGAGAGGAGAGGAACGTTGGTTAGGTTTTACACAGGGACCAGAGAGGAGAGAGGAACGTTGGTTAGGTTTTACACAGGGACCAGAGAGGAGAGGAACGTTGGTTAGGTTTTACACAGGGACCAGAGAGGAGAGAGGAACGTTGGTTAGGTTTTACACAGGGACCAGAGAGGAACGTTGGTTAGGTTTTACACAGAGAAGAGAGGAACGTTGGTTAGGTTTTACACAGGGACCAGAGAGGAGAGGAACGTTGGTTAGGTTTTACACAGGGACCAGAGAGGAACGTTGGTTAGGTTTTACACAGGGACCAGAGAGGAGAGGAACGTTGGTTAGGTTTTACACAGGGACCAGAGAGGAGAGGAACGTTGGTTAGGTTTTACACAGGGACCAGAGAGGAGAGAGGAACGTTGGTTAGGTTTTACACAGGGACCAGAGAGGAGAGAGGAACGTTGGTTAGGTTTTACACAGGGACCAGAGAGGAGAGGAACGTTGGTTAGGTTTTACACAGGAAAGAGAGAGGAGAGAGGAACGTTGGTTAGGTTTTACACAGAGAAGAGAGAGGAGAGGAACGTTGGTTAGGTTTTACACAGGGACCAGACAGGAGAGGAACGTTGGTTAGGTTTTACACAGGGACCAGAGAGGAGAGGAACGTTGGTTAGGTTTTACACAGGAAAGAGAGAGGAGAGAGGAACGTTGGTTAGGTTTTACACAGGGACCAGAGAGGAGAGAGGAACGTTGGTTAGGTTTTACACAGGGACCAGAGAGGAGAGGAACGTTGGTTAGGTTTTACATAGAGAAGAGAGAAAAGAGAGGAACGTTGGTTAGGTTTTACACAGAAGAGAGAGAAGAGAGGAACGTTGGTTAGGTTTTACACAGAGAAGAGAGAGAAGAGAGAAACGTTGGTTAGGTTTTACACAGGGACCAGAGAGGAGAGGAACGTTGGTTAGGTTTTACACAGGGACCAGAGAGGAGAGGAACGTTGGTTAGGTTTTACACAGGGAAGAGAGAGGAGAGGAACGTTGGTTAGGTTTTACACAGGGAAGAGAGAGGAGAGGAACGTTGGTTAGGTTTTACACAGGGACCAGAGAGGAGAGAGGAACGTTGGTTAGGTTTTACACAGGAAAGAGAGAGGAACGTTGGTTAGGTTTCTTTATTCCTCCACCCCTTTGCTCTCGCAGGCTGTGGATGTGTTGGCCATGTTGATTTGGTCTTTGGTCTGCTCCAGAAGGGCCCTGAGTTCTCCCGGACCCTCTCTGTCTCCAGCCGCTGCCTCAGGGTCTTCTCCCTGGCCGTACAGCCCTCTCCATGATGCCTCCAGCTCCAGCCTCCCAGTCTCTATGGTCTTGTGTCTAAATGGGACTGCTCCCAAAGCCACCATCTATCTCCTTCTCCTGCTGCTCGTTCTTCTTCTCCCTCATTCTCCTTCTCCCTCAGAGGAGAGGAACGTTGGTTAGGTTTTACACAGGGACCAGAGAGGAGAGAGGAACGTTGGTTAGGTTTTACACAGGGACCAGAGAGGAGAGAGGAACGTTGGTTAGGTTTTACACAGGGACCAGAGAGGAGAGGAACGTTGGTTAGGTTTTACACAGGAAAGAGAGAGGAGAGAGGAACGTTGGTTAGGTTTTACACAGAGAAGAGAGAGGAGAGGAACGTTGGTTAGGTTTTACACAGGGACCAGACAGGAGAGGAACGTTGGTTAGGTTTTACACAGGGACCAGAGAGGAGAGGAACGTTGGTTAGGTTTTACACAGGAAAGAGAGAGGAGAGAGGAACGTTGGTTAGGTTTTACACAGGGACCAGAGAGGAGAGAGGAACGTTGGTTAGGTTTTACACAGGGACCAGAGAGGAGAGGAACGTTGGTTAGGTTTTACATAGAGAAGAGAGAAAAGAGAGGAACGTTGGTTAGGTTTTACACAGAAGAGAGAGAAGAGAGGAACGTTGGTTAGGTTTACACAGAGAAGAGAGAGAAGAGAGAAACGTTGGTTAGGTTTTACACAGGGACCAGAGAGGAGAGGAACGTTGGTTAGGTTTTACACAGGGACCAGAGAGGAGAGGAACGTTGGTTAGGTTTACACAGGGAAGAGAGAGGAGAGGAACGTTGGTTAGGTTTTACACAGGGAAGAGAGGAGAGGAACGTTGGTTAGGTTTTACACAGGGACCAGAGAGGAGAGAGGAACGTTGGTTAGGTTTTACACAGGAAAGAGAGAGGAACGCGTTGGTTAGGTTTCTTTATTCCTCCACCCCTTTGCTCTCGCAGGCTGTGGATGTGTTGGCCATGTTGATTTGGTCTTTGGTCTGCTCCAGAAGGGCCCTGAGTTCTCCCGGACCCTCTCTGTCTCCAGCCGCTGCCTCAGGGTCTTCTCCCTGGCCGTACAGCCCTCTCCATGATGCCTCCAGCTCCAGCCTCCCAGTCTCTATGGTCTTGTGTCTAAATGGGACTGCTCCCAAAGCCACCATCTATCTCCTTCTCCTGCTGCTCGTTCTTCTTCTCCCTCATTCTCCTTCTCCCTCAGCCTCCCCTCCTCCTCCCGCTCCTCATTTTCCTTCTCCCTGAGCCTCCCTCCTTCTCATTCTCCTTCTCCCTCAGCCTCCCCTCCTTCTCCCTCACCTCATTCTCCTTCTCCCTCACCTCATTCTCCTTCTCCCTCACCTCATTCTCCTTCTCCCTCACCTCATTCTCCTTCTCCCTCAGTCTCCCCTCCTTCTCCCGCTCCTCATTCTCCTTCTCCCTCACCGTGCTCCTCTCCCTTGGGATCCCTCCATTCTCCCAGAACAGAATTCCCTCCAAGCTGCTGGAAATGTGGGGTGAATCGAGATCCGCCTCCTGTCCAGAGCTCCTCTGGTCCTCTCTTCCATGGAAGGCCTGGTTCCTTGTGGGGTGCAGGGGCCCATGTTCCCCAGCCCGGTGCTCCCCTCCACCATTCCCTGCCCGCTTCAGGCTGTCCTTAAGGGGGTACGGACAGGAAAGGATGGGGGGCAAACAAGTCTGGTTCTGGAGCTGGGTGAGCAACAGTCACAACAGAAGGTGTTAATAAATACTGGACTTGTGTTGCTGGCGGGTGTTAGGCACGAAACAGAAGAAACGACCTGAAACAAAGTAGATCTGAGCTTGTCCGATAGGAAACTGTTTTCCGTTAAACGTTTTGCTACGGTGTGACCTAATAAACATGAACATGGGTTCTGGTGAGAGTAGCCTAAGGGTGAATCCTCAAAACATCCGAGGGGAGCGAGGAGAGTGTCGATCGTAGAATGTGTGAATTGTGACACGTGACCACCTCTGTTCTCCTGTCCAAGTCCCCCACTGTCTAGGAATGTGTTACTTGGTGAAATAGAGAAGGAAAAGTCTGTAACTTTGGGATATGGTGATCAGAGCTGAAACTATTCGGATAAAAAAACATTTATACAGTGTTGTCACAATGGTACTCCCTCACACTAACTTAACGAGCACTTGGACCAAAAGTGGGCACAATCAGAGACACAGACGTTGTTGTGTTGTCACATTATATTAAATCATGTTTTATAGAAAATATATACAGTTGAAGTCGGAAGTTTACATGCACCTTAGCCAAATACATTTAAACTCAGTTTCACAATTCCTGACATTTAATCCTAGTAAGAATTCCCTGTCTTAGGCCAGTTAGGATCCTCACTTTATTTTAAGAATGTGAAATGTCAGAATAATAGTAGAGAGAATTATTTATTTCAGCTTTTATTTCTTCCATCACATTCCAAGTTGGTCAGAAGTTTACATACACTCAATTAGTATTTGGTAACATAGCCTTTAAATTGTTTAACTTGGGTCAAACATTTCGGGTAGCCTTCCACAAACTTCCCACAATAAGTTGGGTGAATTTTGGCCCATTCCTCCTGACAGACTGAGTCAGGTTTGTAGGCCTCCTTGCTCGCACACGCTTTTTGAGTTCTGCCCACCAATAGGATTGAGGTCAGGGCTTTGTGATGGCCACTCCAATACCTTGACTTTGTTGTCCTTAAGCCATTTTGCCACAACTTTGGAAGTATGCTAGGGGTCATTGTCCATTTGGAAGACCCATTTGCGACCAAGCTTTAACTTCCTGACTGATGTCTTGAGATGTTGCTTCAATATATCCACATAATTTTCCTTCCTCATGTCATCTATTCTGTGAAGTGCACCAGTCCCTCCTGCAGCAAAGCACCCCCACAACATGATGCTGCCAGCCCCGTGCTTCACGGTTGGGATGGTGTAGACGGTCTACTCCACAGACCCACCAGAGGAGAGATGTTTAACCCATGACACGGCCTCCCATCTACTCCACAGACCCACCAGAGGAGAGATGTTTAACCCATGACACGGCCTCCCATCTACTCCACAGACCCACCAGAGGAGAGATGTTCTGCGATAGAAGATATGGGTCGTCTACCATACAGCTCAGATACCGTTTTTATCCACGCCGCGACCCTTAAGACAATATAGGGCACATTATATTCTTATTGTCTTCCTCTCCTGAGTCTCATCCGTGGTTCCAAAACAATTGAGAGTGGCTGAGAGGGATCTGCGCGTGCTTGCTACGTCGTTTTGTCATCCAAATTCATTTGCAGTCAAGAGCTTTGGCATAATTCCCTTGTGGTGAATTGAAGAGTTTGAGGCGTTATTTTAGCCTACATTAGGCCTATTTGTAAACATGGTCGCCCACTGTGTAATTATGTAGTAGGATAGCTTATTGTCCTCACATCAAACAGTTTAATTGATGTTGGTGAATAGATACATTACTGCGAATAGATACATTACTGTGAATAGATACATACAGTGTGTTGCCTCAACCTGACGCTACCTTACAGTACAGCCAGGACAGTGTACACTTTAACCTCCCCCTTGCCAGGGGTCACTGGAATGGAATGCCTGTCTGTGGGGGCGCTACCTTTGCCCTCTGACCCCCACACTGAACTTGACAGAGAAAACAGAGAGAGAGGGAGAAAACAAACGTGATCATAACACAGATCGCTGTGACACTATTACAAATGGCCAGAACACAACCCCCCTCCATCACTGCCTCCATGTGAGTGACCATGGCCAGAACACAACCCCCTCCTCCATCACTGCCTCCATGTGAGTGACCATGGCCAGAACACAACCCCCTCCCCCTCCATCACTGCCTCCATGTGAGTGACCATGGCCAGAACACAACCCTCAATCTGACGCTACCTTGCAGTCCAGCCAGGACAGTGTACACTTTAACACTCCCCCTCCAGCAGCCCTAAAGAAGATGCGGTTTCCGCCTTATACAAGCTGGTTGGCCTCTCCTTCCCAAACAGCAACATCCCTGCTCAGCTACGTCGGGAACAGGACTGGTGTGTCTCTCACCGCAGCACAGTGGGATGCAGTATGGAAAAACACAACATCAATATCCAACGGTATAAAATGATTCAAAATCAAGGTCTTACACATGGCTTATATCACGCCTCACAGGTAAAAATGGATCAAAGCCTTTCACATTTGTGTTGGCATGGCTGTTCTGGAAATGTCCAGCCATCAAAAGATTTTGGATTGCGGTAGAGGGTATGTTGTCTGGATTGTTGAATGTAGGTATCCCATTTTCCTGTAGTGTGGCTGTTAGGAAGTACTGTGGACAATATTCAACCTACAACAACACAATGCATCATAGCATTGACCTTCCTATCAATCAAAAGGACAATACTTATCAATTGGAAAGTGCTTAAACCACACTGTCATCGTGGACATTTGCTTAAGGGAATTCATGGACTTATTGACTATGGAAGGAGTGGCATCGCCCCTCCTGGACCATGACAACGGCCTAGAGGCCCTCTGGGACACTAGAGGAACATGTGTAAACCAGAAAGCATAGGCTAGTATATCAACTGTCTGTACTTGTTCATCAACTGTACCCTCACCCAAACCATCACCCCGCCTCAGTGCTTGAGGCGTCGCTACAGACCCTGATTCGTTTCCAGGCTGTATCACAACCGGCCGTGATTGGGAGTCCCATAGGGCAGCGCACAATTGGCCCAACGTTGTCCGAGTTTGGCCGGTGTAGGCCGTCATTGTAAATAAGAACTTGTTCTTAACTGACTTTGCCTAGTAAAATAAAGGTTAAATAAATAAATAAAATATCCCCTCCCCCTTCTATTGTTTGTCATGTATGGATGTTTGTTGTCACTCTGTTGTTGTTGTCTTTGTAAAATGGAAAATAAAAAGTATAAATTGGAAAGAAAGAAAGTGCTGTGTCCGTCTCTCAATAGTGCAAAACGAATAGCCTGCTTTCCATCACAATGGAATGATCTAATGAATTAAATCAGGCAGTCAATCCTCATTTCCTATCTCCTACCCTTCAAAGCAGCGCTTGCACGTAAGGCTTTCGTTTCAACCACTAGTGGGCGCTGTAGGCTTTAATTTGCACAGCAATCTCACCAGTTCACTTCTGAAGACACAAGGTGGCGCTGTTTATAGTTTACTGCGTGAGAGGCGTGTATATACACACCACTACTACACACTGTTTATAGTTTACTGCGTGAGAGGCGTGCATATACACACCACTACTACACACTGTATGATAGTATTTTCCTCAAAACAGTACAATATGGAAACAGTGTGTACTAATACCATACTAGTATTAAATAACTCAAATTATTTTCTACAATTTTTTATAATTAAGTATACCTAACACATTTACTACCATGTAGTTTATCACACACAACTTCCATATACACTGGTTTGAAACCAACACCACAACAACCTGACAAGTGTCTTACGACACAGACCGTATCCCCCTCTACTTTGCAGGCTAGTATCATTCTACATGCTCTCCCAAACCGTGCCAGAGTTCCAATATCTCCACTAGTCTGTATTATATCCAATAACACACTGCACTGGCTGTATACACATAAGAGCAACAACAACAACAGAAGTCAATATAGGTTTGTTGTGGAGGAACTCCTAGAACACCAGGGTCAGACCCCTATTATGATGTAATGAATAATGTATGTAAATGACCTAGCCCGATCACGACCAGACAGAACAAGATTTGACCAGTCTAATCCTGAGTGAGCGGGTTTGGTTGCTCACTTTCAATTCTCGCACATGTGTAACAATGAATTCCTGTGCGAGAGAGGAGAGAGAGAGAGAGAGAGAGAGAGAGAGAGAGAGAGAGAGAGAGAGAGAGAGAGCTGTTGACAGGGAAAGGGGGAAGGGAGGGGCACTAATCACAGGCAGCCTAACCCTTTTTCATTTTCAAATGATCCCGCTCTCTCTCTCTCTCTCTCTCTGAAGTCAAAGTCACTTTTCTTTTTTTTCTGACAGATTCATTTGAATAGTTTTATTGGGACAAGCCATGGCAGGATAGTTACATGATGCATGCTATAGAAACATAGAATAGAACATGTAGAATATATCTCTAGAATATGATGCATGCTATAGAAACATAGAATAGAACATGTAGAATATATCTCTAGAATATGATGCATGCTATAGAAACATAGAATAGAACATGTAGAATATATCTCTAGAATATGATGCATGCTATAGAAACATAGAATAGAACATGTAGAATATATCTCTAGAATATGATGCATGCTATAGAAACATAGAATAGAACATGTAGAATATATCTCTAGAATGTGATGCATGCTATAGAAACATAGAATAGAACATGTAGAATATATCTCTAGAATGTGATGCATGCTATAGAAACATAGAATAGAACATGTAGAATATATCTCTAGAATGTGATGCATGCTATAGAAACATAGAATAGAACATGTAGAATATATCTCTAGAATGTGATGCATGCTATAGAAACATAGAATAGAACATGTAGAATATATCTCTAGAATGTGATGCATGCTATAGAAACATAGAATAGAACATGTAGAATATATCTCTAGAATATGATGCATGCTATAGAAACATAGAATAGAACATGTAGAATATATCTCTAGAATATGATGCGTGCTATAGAAACATAGAATAGAACATGTAGAATATATCTCTAGAATATGATCGTGCTATAGAAACATAGAATAGAACATGTAGAATATATCTCTAGAATATGATGCATGCTATAGAAACATAGAATAGAACATGTAGAATATATCTCTAGAATATGATCGTGCTATAGAAACATAGAATAGAACATGTAGAATATATCTCTAGAATATGATGCATGCTATAGAAACATAGAATAGAACATGTAGAATATATCTCTAGAATATGATGCATGCTATAGAAACATAGAATAGAACATGTAGAATATATCTCTAGAATATGATGCATGCTATAGAAACATAGAATAGAACATGTAGAATATATCTCTAGAATATGATGCATGCTATAGAAACATAGAATAGAACATGTAGAATATATCTCTAGAATGTGATGCATGCTATAGAAACATAGAATAGAACATGTAGAATATATCTCTAGAATGTGATGCATGCTATAGAAACATAGAATAGAACATGTAGAATATATCTCTAGAATATGATGCATGCTATAGAAACATAGAATAGAACATGTAGAATATATCTCTAGAATATGATGCATGCTATAGAAACATAGAATAGAACATGTAGAATATATCTCTAGAATATGATGCATGCTATAGAAACATAGAATAGAACATGTAGAATATATCTCTAGAATATGATGCATGCTATAGAAACATAGAATAGAACATGTAGAATATATCTCTAGAATGTGATGCATGCTATAGAAACATAGAATAGAACATGTAGAATATATCTCTAGAATGTGATGCATGCTATAGAAACATAGAATAGAACATGTAGAATATATCTCTAGAATGTGATGCTATGATACAAAGCTAAAGAACGGAGTGAAAGGTGACCGTATGGAGGGACTTTAAAAGTCCAGTGACAGTTGCACAGAGTTCATTGGTCAGTCAATATTTGTAAACATTACTCAGTAAAAAACGTTCCCTTATAATAAGTTTAAAAGTGGCTATATCCCTTTTTAAAATAAGAAAATAGGTATATCCCTCTATGTAAACGAATCAACCCTCAAACAAAACCATGAGAGTTATTGAGACGTCCAGATATTACGCACGGGTGTAAATCAACCCTCAAACAAAACCATGAGAGTTATTGAGACGTCCAGATATTACACACGGGTGTAAATCAACCCTCAAACAAAACCATGAGAGTTATTGAGACGTCCTGATATTACGCACAGGTGTAAATCGTATGCTGCCTGATTTGTCTCCCAATCTGTTAATATGTTATCTTCATATCAGAGAAGCTATCATTACAAGTGCAGGCTTGTTACTGTGCCTGCAGCCTGTCACATTAGTAGGATCCGGAGTTCACTTTAATGAATAATGAAGAGAATCCATGACAAGGTGTTCATGTACACAACAGTCTTCTTCTCTCTGTAGGCGGCCTGATGAAGGCTATATAGGTCTAATGCTAAACTTGTTGGTTTTGTATCAATAAAGAAATGTTTCTATCAATTACAATTGCCTTATAAGTTGTGACTGAATAATACCTAACATATATGTTCCTCATGTCTATTCATGAACCCTTTGCTATGTAAACAACAGAAAACAACTTAATTAGCCTTTATTTAACCAGGTTACAATCCCTTTGTGGATAGAAACCCATTTTCTCTTGAGGCAGACCTAAAACTCAGAATCTTAATTCAATAGTCCGTGCACACTCTGCGTCCCAAATGGCACTCTATTCACTGTTAACCAGGGCCCTATATAGTGCACTACCTTTGACCAGGGCACTATATAGTGCACTAATTTTGACCAGGGCCCTTATATAGTGCACTAATTTTGACTAGAGCCATATGGGAATAGGGTGCCATTTGAGCCATCCGTTTGTCTACCTGTTAAATTTAAACCTGAAGGAGCTGAGATCACAGAGGGAGGTTACTCAAACGCTTTTTTCTCAAGTTCCTGGAAAGGTGACAGCCCTGTTTTGTATTTCTTTCAAGGTGGAATTTCTTAGAATTTGACATTGACTTCAAGAGAAGGGGAAGATGAGAAAACAATCTAAGCCAGAGGGGACTATACACACTCTTTCAAGCATTTACTGAATGACCTGCAATGCTGAGGACTTATCTTGGCTTGTGTATATATATATATGGTTTTACTAAATTACTCTTCATTGCTGTAGGTAACATATGTTATCTTTCAGGCTTGGCTGTAGTAGGCTACTGAAGGCGTCAAGTTCACAAATAGACAGGAAGATAAAAAGAAATCTGTGTGTAGCCAGCACATATTGTTAAAATATGCTTAAACCCAAAAAGCTTTGTAGAATACGGGTGAAAATGTGAACTTCCACTGGACACCTGCTCGTCGAACATCTCATTCCAAAATCATGTACATTACTATGGAGTTGGTCCCTCATTTGCTGCTATAACATCCTCTACTCTTCTGGGAAGGCTTTCCCCAAGCTGTGAGTGTTGCAACTGAGGACAGGTGATTTTTGTGCGCTGCGCGCTTCAGCACTCAGTGGTTCCATAGAACTTGTGTGGCCTACCACTTAGGGCTGAGCCGTTGTTGCTCCTAGACGTTTCCACTTCACAATAACAACACTTACTGTTGACCGGGGCAGCTTTAGCAGGGCAGTAATTTGACAAACTGACTTGTTAGAAAGGTGGCATCCTATGACGGTGCCACGTTGAAAGTCACTGAGCTGTTCAGTACGGCCCATTCTACTGACAATTTTTGTCTATGGAGATTGCATGGCGGTGTGCTCGATTTTACACACGCAACGGGTGTGGCTGAAATAGCAGAATCCACTAATTTGAAGGGGTGTCCACATACTTTTGGTCATGTAGTGTGCATTGTAAAATGGCAATCAAACTTGTGCAGAATAGCATACAATGACATTGTGCATGGTCTGCTTAATTTGATGACCATGTTTGTTTGTGTGCAAAAGTATAGAAAATGAAAACCCCACACTGATTATTGCACATGTGTAATAGCCATGTAATGATTGAAAAGCTGTTATTAATCATGTCTCTCTCTGTGATGGCTCAAACCACACTGAGCACATTGAATTTGAGGGTAACAGTGTTGTGTTGCTGGGTAAGGTAGCCTATAGATGAATAGAACGTACGTCCTTCTGAAACCTCGCTCTCAATTGTGTTAGTGGATGACTCTACTGGTACAGCTGGCCTACACTAAATCCTGTATTTTTCCATCAAGTGGCACGCTGGGTCACGTGACAGTGAAGGTTAAAAAAAAACGCTGTCATGTTTGCATCCTTTACCGAGAGCTGCAATGATACTACATATTTGTTTAACGCTCCTAAATTGCAATCGGGACTAAAGTTACATGGTCTTTGATGTCAGCGTCATGTTCTGAACTGAAGAGGTGCACCACAGAGCGTGGACATTTCCCTTCATGTCATTTTTGTAAACTTGTGCAGTGCGCGGATTCATTGTAAACCACTCCCACTCGTGGCTGGTGGAAAATTACCAGCAACACAGGCTCACGAGTCAGGCGATTGTATTGTGGACTGTATCTCCTTTACCTAATGTCAACACGTTTCCTCTTTGTATCTCGTGTAGGTTGCACAGCAAGGACTAGTGAATTGCAATGTCATGATCACAACAAAACAGTGTGATGGTGAGCTGGGTCGATAACGAAATGTAAATGCTGTTCTGATAAGTCACACATCCTTTTGCAATGGATACAGTGTTAGAAACATACATTTCTCTAAACGTCAATCAAGTCAAGACTATTGAGCAATTTCCTAGCGACACTTCTCAAGTTGCAAAGTGACTGTAGATTGTAACAAAAGCGCACACAATGGCAAAACAATATTGAAAGCACTATTTGCCATTCACGTTGGGAGGCATCGAAAAGTCCATTCTGCTTGATGGGAGTCCGCCCTCTTTTTTTCTGACCACGGGCGGAGCAGTCGCGTGGGTGCCTGGACGAATTTAATTTGATTGACAAACGGAGTTACCCAATAGAGTTTAAGCGTTGACGTCCGTAATATCCACCCCGCCAATGGGAGGGTAAAGTGGGCGTGACGTTAGTCCAAACTTTCCGCGGCGCCATCGGCTGAAAACTAAACCGAGATGGAATCTCCCGGTCTGAACCGGTTTCAACCGGTTATGTGAGTTAGTTGCTTCAACGAGGAGAAGAGGCGCAGGAATACAATCTCTCAAACCGCCCCGCTGCAACAAAAAAAAATATATATATTAGAGTAAATAATTAAATTGTAAAGCAAGGTTTATTTTATTTCGTAAAATGAATCGGAGTATATTACTGAGCGTGCCGTGATAATAGTTGCGGAATCCACATCTGTGATCCTTATTAATAATCAGCCATCAATACACATTGTGGAATTGGAGCCAGCTAACGTTTCAGAGATAACAGTAACGTTATCTAGACTATTTCTTACTAAACAACAACGATATTGTATATAGCCTTGCAGCTAGCTTCCCTGGGGGGGGGGAAAACCAATCTTCTTTCAGTCAGAAGCTTGGACTTTTGGTAGGTAAACTCAGGGGTGCAAAGAAGCATTTGACTTGGGGGTAAAGAAAATATTTATTTTAGACTTTAATTTCACTTTTGGAATGTAAAAATCCAGAGAGCATCAGTAATACAGTGTAACTACTAGTTAGGTAAGTAAGCGGTAACGTTGCTGTGTGATGCACTTTTCCAAGGGATGCAGGTGTGTGAGAAAGTCCGCTAGGGTTGGGTGTGAGCGGTGTGGGGATGAGAGCAAGCAACGCCGAGGACCGGGAGGACGAAACGCTTTCATTCGTCCACTCCTTCCTCAGAAACAGCGTCCGTGGTGTGAACCGATGTGTTTTGTTGCTAGTTTGCTAATGTGAATTGTGCTTACTTCACCAGTGATGCGCCGCGCTGTTTGGGCGACAAGTTAGTTGTTATTTTAGCTACTTTTCAAACTATATATTTTTTTAAATCGCAATTTTGTTAGGCGTTGTATTACTTGCTGTACAGTTAAGTAGCTAGGTGGACGACGCAAGCCTTCCCTTTGATAAGCGTGGAGGTGGGAGGGTTGGGGAGGTGTGTGTCTGGGAGTCAGGGTGATGAGAACTAACTAACCATGGAGGACAACACACGTTTTCTCTGCTGGAAAAGACTTGCTTTTGTCTTGGCATCAACGACCGTCGTATCAATAGCTTGGTACCGAATCAGAATGTAGCCAGGGCAATGCGCTGGTGGTGCTGTGTGTATTTACTATTTCTATCGAATTGAGATCGTTGAATTTCTCCCAATTGAAAACGAACTTGTTAACTAGCCTACCTGTATCCAGTTTCGCTAATTTGTTATTGTTTACAAAGTGTCGCAAGTAATGGATAAATGTCACGTGGGCTGCTTACTCCCATGTTTTATTGCCGCGTTCAAATCAACTGGGAACTAGTAAATCTCCGCAGTCCGACTTCCAGTGTCGGAGAAAAACGAGCTCTGACTGGAGAAGAAATCGATTTGAACGATCATCAAACTCGGGCCTCTTTCTAGAGCTCCGGCTTTCCCACCTGAAGATCAATGACGTCAGGGTTTGGCTTTGTATTTTCCCGTGTACCCAGTTGTTTTGAACGCGGCATTTATATAGACCTGGAACGCACCCAATTCGACCTAACGTTAGCTACACCCGCAACCAGTAGCTATCAACCGAAGTTGGTGGTTGTGTTGAGCGAGATAAACTGATTGATTTGCATCGGGTCTAAGACGATAAAACCTCTTATATCAGTATTCTTCTACATTCATCAGTGTTTACTGTCAAATATAAGGTGTGCTTGAACTTCAAAATTGCCACGCCTGTCAGGTGCAGATGTAAACAAAGTGACGTCCTGTGGCACGTGGTTCGGCATGATAACGTGATATTTTCAGTTTGTCAGACAAACTTTCATGTTTGTTTATGAAACGATATCAGAAAAAAACTATTTATGAATTGTCAAAATACAACTGTCAGAATGTTCCTTTATAGAAATGGTATTTGCCTGATCTAAACTTAGATGTCATTGTGTTTTTTTTTCTCCCGGTGTATTTTCTTATTTATAGCTTTGAGTAGTTTGTGTGACAAGATATAACTAATTGGAAAAAGTGAGCAAGGCGCCAGCTCATGGCATGCTTGTTTACTGGTGGAGATGAGGAGGAGGGGTCACAGGAGGTTGCTGTGAGGAGGACAGCTCATACTAATGTCTGGAATGGAATAGTATCAAACACATGGCAACCGTGGAAACCGGGTGTTTGATGAGTTCGATACCATTACATTTATTCCTTTGCTGCCATCACCTTGAGCCATCCTCCCCAATTTAAGGAGCCACCAGCTCTAACAGGGAGGGGGTTAGCTGGTTGGAATGCTCCATTCATTCACATGAATCCTTGCCTGTTGCTGTTGAATGTTTTCTCTGCCTGCCTCTGTCAGTCATAACACACACACACACACACACACACACAGACTTACACACACGCAGACTTACACAAACACACAGCCACACACAATCTAACCCCCTTGCTGTCCATCATTGCAGAGCTCTATGCCAGCAGTTATGACAGTGTTAGCAGACCATGCAGCTCAGCAGCTGCTGGACTTCAGCCAGAAACTAGACATCAACCTGTTGGACAATGTGGTCAACTGTCTGTACCACGGGGTCGGAACACAGGTAAGTAGCACTGGCACTTGACTTTTTACCCCCCCCTTACTACCACTGACTTTCCTGATAGCTACTTTATTGAGGACAACTGTACTGACTATGACTGAGATATGTGGTTGTCCCCTCTAACTATCTTAAGATGAATGTACTGTAAGTCACTCAGGATAAGATTGTCTGCTAAATGACTAAAATGTCAATGTAAGTGGTCAAGTATTTGTAATTTTGCTATGATGGTCGCTTGCCCAGGTGCCTTACTAAGTTTTACTTGTAACTTTTTGGGGATAGATAGCAAAACAGAGAGAGATACAAGTTAGTATTGCAGAAATTAAGTTCTGAAATTGTGATGTATTAACAGGACAGCTTTTCTATCACACTTTGTCATTGGTGAGGGGTTTAAGTTGAAATGCATCTGCCTTTTTAAATGTGGAGTGTGTGTGCACGGCATAAAATGTACTTTTTGGTGTACCAGCCACTCTGATTTTTTACCAGACAAAATATATATTTTTTTCTGTTTAAAAATGGCAGAAATGGATGAGAATGCTTTATAATGTTTCTAAAACAATAAATGTATTACTAGTAAGAAGTAATGTGGTATATTTCTTATTTATTTCATTTTATTGTGTCCTGAGTCTTTTAACCAATATAGCACAAATGAGACAAATGTTCACCTGCCCCTTTAAGTGCGGGAGGTTACCGTGGCAACGCAAATCGAGTAATGTTTTTGCCTGTGAGATTGAGTCTGACTAGTCGAAAAGTTGTCTTCTCTTCCCTAGCAGTTGAAACTCAAACATAGAAAAACAACCTAGCTTGTGAACAAAACAATGTAAATAGCCATGAAAACTCAAGGACTAAGTCTCTCTTCAGTAGACTTTCCTTTCAAGTAAATTAAACCAACTGTTATACCAGTGCGCAGCGCTGCTAAAAATGAACCTGTCATTCAGCCCTTCACGTACTCGCAGCACCCAGACAGGGAGTGTTTTTACTATACATGGGATCATACTTGACTATTTGTATTCACTGCGAGTGAAATGCTCTCACTGTGGAGTGCCAACGGTCATATGTACACTACCGTACAAAAGTTTGGGGTCACTTAGAAATGTCCTTGTTTTTGAAAGAAAAGGAAAAAATTGTCCATTAAAATGACATCAAATTGATCAGAAATACAGTGTAGACATTGTTAATGTTGTAAATGACTATTGTAGCTGGAAACGGCTGATTTGTAATGGAATATCTACATAGGCGTACAGAGGCCCATTATCAGCAACCATCACTCCTGTGTTCCAATGGCACGTTGTGTTAGCTAATCCAAGTTGATCATTTTAAAAGGCTAATTGATCACTAGAAAACCCTTTTGCAATTATGCTAGCACAGCTGAAAACTGTTGTGCTGATTTAAAGAAGCAATAAAACTGGCCTTCTTTAGACTAGTTTGAGTATCTGGAGCATCAGCATTTGTGGGTTTGATTACAGGCTCAATATGGCCAGAAACAAAGACATTTCTTCTGAAACTAGTCAGTCTATTCTTGTTCTGAGAAATGAATGCTATTCCATGCGAGAAATTGCCAAGAAACTGAAGATCTCGTACAACACTGTGTACTACTCCCTTCACAGAACAGCGCAAACTGTCTCTAACCAGAATAGAAAGAGGAGTGGGAGGCCCCGGTGCACAACTGAGCAAGAGGACAAGTACATTAGAGTGTCTAGTTGTGAGGCGTCTGTTTCTCAAAGTCCTCAAATGGCAGCTTCATTAAGTAGTACCCGCAAAACACCAGTCTCAACGTCTGTGTTCTTTTGCCCATCTTAATATTTTCTTTTTATTGGCCAGTCTTGAGATATGGCTTTTTCTTTGCAACTCTGCCTAGAAGGCCAGCATCCTGGAGTCGCCTCTTCACTGTTGACGTTGAGAGTGGTGTTTTGCAGGTACTATTTAACGAAGCCGCTAGTTAAGGACTTGTGAGGCGTCTGTTTCTCAAACTAGACACTCTAATGTACTTGTCCTCTTGCTCAGTTGTGCACCGGGGCCTCCCACTCCTCTTTCTATTCTGGTTAGAGCCAGTTTGCGCTGTTCTGTGAAGGGAGTAGTACACAGTGTTGTACGAGATCTTAAGTTTCTTGGCAATCTTAAGTTTCTTCTCGCATGGAATAGCCTTCATTTCTCAGAACAAGAATAGACTGACGAGCTTCCGAAGAAAGTTCTATGTTTCTGGCCATTTTGAGCCTGTAATCGAACCCACAAATGCTGATGCTCCAGATACTCAACTAGTCTAAAGAAGGCCAGTTTTATTGCTTCTTTAATTAGCACAACAGTTTTCAGCTGTGCTAGCATAATTGCAAAAGGGTTTTCTAATGATCAATCAGCCTTTTAAAATGATAAATTTGGATTAGCTAACACAACGTGCCATTGGAACACAGGAGTGATGATTGCTGATAATGGGCCTCTGTACGCCTATGTAGATATTTCATAAAAAATTAGCTGTTTCCAGCTACAATAGTCATTTACAACATTAACAATGTCTACACTGTATTTCTGATCAATTTGATGTTATTTTAATGGACAAAAAAAATGTGCTTTTCTTTCAAAAACAATGACATTTCCAAGTGAACCCAAACTTTTGAACGGTAGTGTATATATTCTTATTCCATTCCTTTACTTAGATTTGTGTGTATTATGTAGTTGTGGAATTGTTAGATTACTTGTTAGATGTTGCTGCACTGTCGGAAATACAAGCATTTCGCTACACTCGCAATAACATCTGCGAACCATGTGCATGTGACCAATAACATTTGATTTGATTTGAAATGGACATCTTACCCGCCAATGCCAATATCTACCCGCATTTGTCAGGTGGCCCGGTGCTCATTCTAGGCACTGTGTGATAGTGTGTGCCTATGTTTCAAAATAATCGTATTTCATCCATTCCTGTTCCTGCATTGCAGCAAAGGATGGCTCAGGAGGTTCTGACCCAGCTGAAAGAGCACCCGGATGCCTGGACCAGAGTGGACACCATACTGGAGTTCTCCCAGAGCATGAACACCAAAGTAAGTCAAAACCTGCAGGGAGCAGCACTGGTGGAAGTTCGCAGCACTCTAGCTGTGAGGAAGTTAGGTGCCGGTAGTTACAACTCACTTGTCACTCAGTCGGTAGAGCAGGGCGCTTGCAGCGCCAGGATAGTGGGTTTCCCGACATCACATGCATGTAAAATGTACGCACACATGACTAAAATGTCTGCTAAATGGCAGATACAGTGTTATTACTTACTTATGCTCCTCGAGGGAAAAAGGGCCTATGGCATCAACAGCTGTGGTCTTACATAGAACTACACTTGTAAACAGGCTTTGATGGATCAAACTAAAACACACACACTCAAACACAGATTATCATTTAGTTCTGTCTGCAGAGCCCTGTCGTTCTCCCTATCTCACAAATGACCTGATTTGATAGAATATTTCTGGCGGGGTGGTTGGTTGTTTTGGTCTGTCTTTGGTGTTGATAGATTTTGAGTTGTAACTGGTGTAGGTTTACTCTGTTACTCCTCCTTAAAGACCCCCTACCACCCCCATTCTCAGGACCCTTCCTTAGAGACCCCCTACCGCCCCCGTTCTCAGGACCCTTCCTTAGAGACCCCCTACCACCCCCATTCTCAGGACCCTTCCTTAGAGACCCCCTACCACCCCCATTCTCAGGACCCTTCCTTAGAGACCCCCTACCACCCCCATTCTCAGGACCCTTCCTTAAAGACCCCTACCACCCCCATTCTCAGGACCCTTCCTTAGAGACCCCCTGCCACCCCCATTCTCAGGACCCTTCCTTAGAGACCCCCTACCACCCCCATTCTCAGGACCCTTCCTTAGAGACCCCCTACCACCCCCATTCTCAGGACCCTTCCTTAGAGACCCCCTACCTCTCCCATTCTCAGGACCCTTCCTTAGAAACCCCTACCTCTCCCATTCTCAGGACCCTTCCTTAGAGACTCCCTACCACCCCCATTCTCAGGACCCTTCCTTAGAGACCCCCTGCCGCCCCATTCTCAGGACCCTTCCTTAGAGACTCCCTACCACCCCCATTCTCAGGACCCTTCCTTAGAAACCCCTACCACCCCCATTCTCAGGACCCTTCCTTAAAGACCCCCTACCACCCCCATTCTCAGGACCCTTCCTTAGAGACCCCCTACCACCCCCATTCTCAGGACCCTTCCTTAGAGACCCCCTACCACCCCATTCTCAGGACCCTTCCTTAGAGACCCCCTACCGCTCCCATTCTCAGGACCCTTCCTTAGAGACCCCCTACCACCCCCATTCTCAGGACCCTTCCTTAGAGACCCCCTACCTCTCCCATTCTCAGGACCCTTCCTTAGAAACCCCCTACCACCCCCATTCTCAGGACCCTTCCTTAGAGACCCCCTACCGCCCCCATTCTCAGGACCCTTCCTTAGAGACCCCCTACCGCCCCCATTCTCAGGACCCTTCCTTAGAGACTCCCTACCACCCCCATTCTCAGGACCCTTCCTTAGAAACCCCCTACCACCCCCATTCTCAGGACCCTTCCTTAGAGACTCCCTACCGCCCCCATTCTCAGGACCCTTCCTTAGAGACCCCTACCACCCCCATTCTCAGGACCCTTCCTTAGAGACTCCCTACGCCCCATTCTCAGGACCCTTCCTTAGAGACCCCTGCGCCCCATTCTCAGGACCCTTCCTTAGAGACTCCCTACCACCCCGTTCTCAGGACCCTTCCTTAGAGACCCCCTGCCGCCCCCATTCTCAGGACCCTTCCTTAGAGACCCCCTACCACCCCCATTCTCAGGACCCTTCCTTAGAGACCCCCTACCGCTCCCATTCTCAGGACCCTTCCTTAGAGACCCCCTACCACCCCCATTCTCAGGACCCTTCCTTAGAGACCCCCTACCTCTCCCATTCTCAGGACCCTTCCTTAGAAACCCCCTACCACCCCCATTCTCAGGACCCTTCCTTAGAGACTCCCTACCGCCCCCATTCTCAGGAACCCGCTCTATCAGCTTGAGTCAAACTAGGCATCCCCACAGTGAAATACCTTAGTATGGTACTCACTACACTTAAATACAATCATAGTGAGCAATAGTAATGGCGTGTCTTTGTAGGCACTAACGGAGGATAAGTCCGACGTGGCTCGTTGGGCAAAGCCTATGGGGGAGATGAATGTTTTTTGTCTCAACGCTGAAAATAAGGTCTGTGGTAAACACAGGCTTAATAATTTATGTTTTGTTCTATGAGATAATCTTCATCAGATGAAATACATCGTTTTTTCTGAATTTGTTAAGAATTTATGTAATCCAAAAAAAGCTACCAAACTGCTGCCATGTAAACATGTTAAATACACTGCATGCACAGCTTCACAACTTGATCTACATGCATGTACAAGATATGGTTAGATAGCCGAGTAACACAGCTCTGGGATATTGACAGCCAGAGTCTGGCTTAGTGATACCAGTAAGTTAGTATGTTGTATTTGCATCCCCAAAGTGTTTGGTTAGTTGTAAAGAGGTACGAAGACAGGAGGGAGATGCCACGCTAGCCAGCTAGCTAGCAAACGTAGCTAACATGCTTAGCTTACCGTATAAGACGAACCCGAAGTCTCCCCTTGACAACACCGTTCGGGAAACGATAAAACAAGCACCTTCCCGCTGAAGAGCTATGGTTGCAGGCTGGAGCAAAACAATGTACCATCCTGGTAAGCAGAAAGCTAAGTAACATGTTAAGCTAAGTAGTGACGTGAGCATTTCTGCGACCTAATTTTGTTGTTCCATATCTTTGACAGTTAGCAGAAGACTTATTTTGAGCACATAAAGGCTTCATAGTCCATAAAGGTCATGTTAACTGACTGATATTTGCTCATAGAACAAAACATCTATAAGTTCTCCTAAGCCTGTGGTCACCTCAGACCTTATTTTTGTTATATCCCAAAACCCCATTCATTTCCCCAATAGGAAGGGCCAATGAAGCAGAGGTAGAAAATGCTAACTCATTTCTGTTTTTAGGACTACAAGCTGGTGAGCTCTGTTCCTTCCTTGCACTCGCACACATCCAAATCAACTTGACAATCCAATGATAGGTATCACTTTCTAGTTTATTGGGCAAAAAGAAACACATTAAGGTGGGCAAAGGGAGGGTTCTCCTGTCCAGTATTTGTGTAACCATCAAAGAGGCTCTTGTATAGATCTCTATATTTTCTATAAGTGTTTAAAATGAAATGTAATTTTTAAGATTTCCTCAAAGTGATGGTAATGTTTGCTTTTTTCCTTTTTGTTGCTTGCCTGTTGCCCTTTAACCCTGACATTCCATTACTAATGTCTTGAGTTGATCTACCAACAGTATTGTTATAGTTTCAAATTCATAATCCCAAAATGAGGTCTTTAGAGGAAAAGACAGGAAAGAAGGAATCAGAAAAGGTAAACACCACTTGGATTTGTCTAAGTTCTGCATTCACCTTTTTTCCCTCCATTTATTGACAAAATGAAAGAGACAACAGTGCATAATTTTTTGACAAAAGCACTTGTTGTGAATGTTTGGGTTTTTTAATAATTGATAACTACTTTCAAATAACTTTGTTTTCCTAAAGAAATTGAATTGAACGAATTCAAGTTGTTACTTGCTACTAAAGAAATTGAATTGAATGAATTCAAGTTGTTACTACTTGCTATTTGCTACTGCTATGAATCCTAATGTTCCGTTATGTTGATTGCTTGTAATAGGAAGAAAAGGGGTGTGTCATCCTGTGCACCTTGACACTGCTAGGCTTTGACGGCAGGCCTACACAAGGTCTACCCTTTTCATTCCCTTTGACTCTGTTCTGTTCAGCACTCTCTATTGCTTCTGGTTCAGTGGGCTGAGGAAGTGGGGTGCAGACTGAAGTCAGTCATTAGGGGAGAGGGAGTGGGGTACAGACTGCAGTCAGCAGGGTCAATCTTACAGTAGTATAGATGAGAGGTCTAGTAGTGAGCGATGTGATATTTCACCTGAAGGGATCACAACTCTTTCTATTTCTACGTCTCTCTCTCCCTCTCGCTCGCTCTCTCTCTCCTGTTCTCTCTCTCTCTCTCTCCTGTTCTCTCTCTCTCTCTCTCTCTCTCTCTCCTGTTCTCTCTCTCTCTCTCTCTGTCTCTGATATTCTCTCCATCCCTAAACCTTGCAATGCGGCGCTAGTGGCACCGTAAAAAACTGTTGCAAGACCTCACCCCCTGTCTTTACATTTCTTTTTTGCCTTGTTTTATTTCTGTCTGGTGATAATTGAAGGTGTAACAGTCAAAAGGTTCTCAAGATGTTCAATAGGCATTGGCTGACACCTGCTGTTGGTGTAGACCAACAGTTAGTAGCTCAAACAGTGTAGGACACCTTTAATCAAAAGGCCCCTCTCATTGTCTCCATTGCTAGACCCAACCCCTCTTCCCAGCTTTGAAACTAACAACTTTCAATCTCATTTATTTGTTGAATCACTGACTGTCTTCCACCTTATCTTTGAAACAGTGATCCCTACTGTCTTCCACCTTATCTTTGAAACAGTGATCCCTACTGTCTTCCACCTTATCTTTGAAACAGTGATCCCTACTGTCTTCCACCTTACCTTTGAAACAGTGATCCCTACTGTCTTCCACCTTTATCTTTGAAACAGTGATCCCCACTGTCTTCCACCTTTACCTTTGAAACAGTGATCCCTGCTGTCTTCCACCTTTACCTTTGAAACAGTGATCCCTGCTGTCTTCCACCTTTATCTTTGAAACAGTGATCCCTACTGTCTTCCACCTTTACCTTTGAAACAGTGATCCCTACTGTCTTCCACCTTATCTTTGAAACAGTGATCCCTGCTGTCTTCCACCTTACCTTTGAAACAGTGATCCCTGCAGTTGAAATACTGTTGATCCAAATAACAATAGACCAAATAATAAAATATACACTAACTTGTAACATTTAAGTAGTTTTTAAATGTTTATTTTGCTTGACTTTATAAAAGCATATAATTCATTTGATAGATATAGGACAAATGAAAACCTGTGGCTGGTCATGCTGTTTCTTATGAGACACACCAGTTTAAGGTGAAAATTGGTCAGTGTCAAGAATGGTACCCTATTCCCTATATAGTGCACTCCTTTTAACCAGAGCTGGTAGTGCACTATAAAAGGGATATGATGTCATTTGGGATGCACCCACAACCTGATTAGTTTGGTTGTTATGAGGGAAGAGGTTTGTTAGGTGCAGTAAGATGCCAGTCTTACCCTGGTGGTTCCTAAACAGGCCAACGTTCACATTTCTGCTAACAACCTTTTAAACCAATTGCTTAGTTCAGGTTTTTATACCAAACCTGCAATGTCTCTCAGGCTACTAGGTTTGACCTAACTAAAGACAATGGGACGGTGGTGGTAATAATAATGTCTTTTATTTGATATAGTATTGTTTATTAGAAGTAGAATCTGTCACTTTAAAAACCAAATAAACAATAGTATTTAACAAAACAACTGTTCTCCGGTGTACTAGTGTTCTTCCCCTTGGGTCTTTCACCTCCTGGTGTGGTCCTGGGAGAGTGTTCTTCCCCTTGGGTCTTTCACCTCCTGGTGTGGTCCTGGGAGAGTGTTCTTCCCCTTGGGTCTTTCACCTCCTGGTGTGGTCCTCTGGGAGAGTGTTCTTTCCCTCGGTCATTCACCTCCTGGTGTGGTCCTGGGAGAGTGTTCTTCCCCTTGGGTCTTTCACCTCCTGGTGTGGTCCTCTGGGAGAGTGTTCTTTCCCTCGGTCATTCACCTCCTGGTGTGGTCCTGGGAGAGTGTTCTTCCCCTCGGGTCTTTCACCTCCTGGTGTGGTCCTCTGGGAGAGTGTTCTTCCCCTCGGTCTTTCACCTCCTGGTGTGGTCCTGGGAGAGTGTTCTTCCCCTCGGTCATTCACCTCCTGGTGTGGTCCTGGGAGAGTGTTCTTCCCCTCGGTCATTCACCTCCTGGTGTGGTCCTGGGAGAGTGTTCTTCCCCTCGGGTCTTTCACCTCCTGGTGTGGTCCTGGGAGAGTGTTCTTCCCCTCGGTCATTCACCTCCTGGTGTGGTCCTGGGAGAGTGTTCTTCCCCTCGGTCATTCACCTCCTGGTGTGGTCCTGGGAGAGTGTTCTTCCCCTCGGTCATTCACCTCCTGGTGTGGTCCTCTGGGAGAGTGTTCTTCCCCTCGGGTCTTTCACCTCCTGGTGTGGTCCTGGGAGAGTGTTCTTCCCCTCGGGTCTTTCACCTCCTGGTGTGGTCCTGGGAGAGTGTTCTTCCCCTCGGTCATTCACCTCCTGGTGTGGTCCTCTGGGAGAGTGTTCTTCCCCTCGGTCATTCACCTCCTGGTGTGGTCCTCTGGGAGAGTGTTCTTCCCCTTGGGTCATTCACCTCCTGGTGTGGTCCTGGGAGAGTGTTCTTCCCCTCGGTCATTCACCTCCTGGTGTGGTCCTGGGAGAAACAGCAGGACTTCCACATGGTTTCAGCCATACGGTGGCTCGTAGAGACCAAAACTAAAATACCCGTTTTTATTGAAATGCTTACATACTAAAAATCTGCATGAAATGTAGTTCAATCCGATTTGAAACAGTTGAAAAAAAAGAGAGACATTTTTAGGCTCAATTCATGTTGTTTATTGTTTCTGTTGCTCCAAAATATACAGCAAATGTTTTTAATGTCCAGCGTTGCTATGACCACTGTCACCTAACGCTGTTTCTCTCCTTGTGCGTTCCAGTACTATGCTCTGCAGATTCTGGAAACGGTGATCAAAACCAGATGGAAGATTCTACCCAGAAACCAGTGTGAAGGTAAGCCTCGCTGCCCCTGCACAAATCACATTGCTTTTACAAAGCCCTTTTCTATCAGCAGTTGTCATTAAGTGCTTTATAGATACTCAGCCTAAGAGCAAGCAATGCAGATTCAGAATTAATTTATTTAACCTTTTATTTAACTAGGCAAGTCAGTTAAGAACAAATTCTTATGTACAATGACGGCCTAGACTGGGCCAACCCGGACGACGCTGGGTTAATTCTGCGCCGCCCTATGGGACTCCCAATCACGGCTAGTTGTGATACAGCCTGGATTCAAACCAGGGTGTCTGTAGTGATGCCTCTAACACTGAGATGCAGTGCCTTACACCGCTGCGACACTCGGGAGCCCAGTGGGACAGTGTTTAGGAAAAACTCCCTGGAAGGCAGAAACCTAGAGAGGAACCAGGCTCTGAAGGATGGCCAGTCCTCTTCTGGCTGTACTGGGTATAGAGGAACCAGGCTCTGATGGGTGGTCAGTCCTCGTCTGGCTGTACCAGGTGGGCATTTGGGCATTAAGGCCAGATTGTTGTAAAACAATCACCTTTCGCCCCTCTCAGCCTCGCTCGCCAACTAAACCATCCCCTCACCTCGTGTCTAAGGACAGGGTGGAACAGGACATCAAACTTTTGAATGCGTGTTGACACTACTGTAGGTGAAATTGAACACTGTATTTGTGTCTTAGTTCCATTGCTCGGTCTCTTAAGACACATGTTCTTGCTCATTAAGAGTTGGAGAAGAACCCATGGGGTGAATCAGCTGTCCTTTGGACTATTGCTCCTGACAACTCAAGACCTCTTAATTGTGGCGGCAGCGACACCCTCTCTCTCTCTCCCCTTAACCCGGCCGACGTGCGGTTGCCAAGTTGGGCCGTGTTCCCCTCTAAGCACGCCGGTTCATTTTCTGCTTGGCTGATTCCTGTTCACTTCTGCAGAAAGGCTGGGTTGTGTCTCTGGCAGTCCTTTACACAAGGGAAAAGCTAGGGGGAAGGAATAAAACATGCTGCTGTTAGTTGAGGGATTGCGAAGGGACTTGCTCTGTAACTTTAGCGAAGCCAGCGACCACTGGTGTGAGTCGATCTGTCCCAGCTTGTTAATCTTAGTTAATTAAAACGTGTACATAGAAAGCCATGACAGACAGGCTAAGGCTCAATATGTTGGTCGACGATCTAGCACACAGGAGATCTGATCAATTTAGGGACCAATAAGGCTCGGACTTTATTGTGCTGTATATTGAAAGTCAACAGAGTTTCTTTGCTTCAATAGAGTGATCAGGAACATGTAACTATAGTTTTCCATCACTGAACATATATTAGTGCAACACATTCAGCAGAAAATAGCTTCATTTTCATCAGATGAGAACAGAAGTGCAACTCTATTTGGCTGGCAGCCACACCAGTAAATCATTTTACAATGAAAAAAAAGCAAGTTATCTTTTGCAAAAACGATACATGGCCATCATATTTCTAATACTTATCATAGAAAGAATGTAGCCAGCTGCATTTCCTAATGTTTTGCTTCAAGTTAATGGAGAACAGTAGCTCCACATCAGTCAGAGCGCTGTCTGCTGATAGAATGCCTTTTCTCTGAATTCTCATCCGAGTGGAGAAGTGCAACTGAAGCGCAGAATTAGTCTGATGCCCAGCAGAAATTACAATAAGAAGCATTTTACATTTGTGATTACAAAACGAGGCAAGATATTCTGCGTGAAAAACTGAGAATTGTGCGTTAATGCGACCACCTAATATTAACTTGCTAGTTATCTAGGTAGTGGCTGAATTAACCAGGTGATGGGCATCATATTGTGTTAGCTTTCTGCCGTGTTTGACAAGTCAAAATCCTTTGATTGAGTTATCTGTATAGCTGTCAATCTTTTTTTTCCTCCTCTCTCCGTTCTCGCCCGTCTTCTCAGAGCAGGCAGGCCCGTTGCTCTAGCGACTCGATTCCACACAGACACAGCAGGTACACATGCTGCTCCAGAGCCAGTACTGTTCTACCTGCAGACAAGCATGGTCAAAACTTTGTTCATTTGCACAATGTCTCTCGTTCACATTCACTTTTAAATGTCCAAACTCACCAGAAATGACATTCGGTAGCTCCTACCTATATATGTAGAACTTTATGAGCTGGATTAACGGTCTTTGCAATTTGTTTATTTTTGTTTGCACTCGTTAGCATATTTAGCTAATAACCGACCATGGACATTCGCTATTACTTGTGCTAATTTTGTTAGCATTCTGGTAATAGACGCTCAATGGGCTTTTATTTATATATATATATATATATATATATATATATATATATTTACTTATTATTATTTTAAATCAATCAACTGAGATTGATTTAACTTGTTAGGCAGTGGTGGGGCGCCACTCCCGACACTACCAGGTGAAATGCAAGGCAAAATCCAAAAGTTGAATTATTAAACATGCACCAATATACAAGTGTTTGCTCTGCTTCTTGGCAATATCACAGCCTTGTCGAATTTCAAAAAGGCTTTATGGCGAAAGCACTACATTTGATTGTTTGAGGGTAGCACCTTCAATATTTTCCATAACCATGAAATCTTTAGCCAGCTCGGTCGATAGAAAATGCATTTCACAGGGAAAACCTGTGCCTTACCTTTTGTAGAACTTCTGCAGAGGGCTTCCTAAGTGTCCAACGAAGACAATCCATGGGTATTTGGTTAGAAAAAGTAATTTATTATATCCACAAATCTCCGTTTGGTTGGCGCCTTGTGTTCAGAAAATCCAACGTGAAGATAACGCGTTCAACTAAACCTATAAACTTTTCCTCAACAAAACAAAAACCAATTAAAATGCATCCTTAGCTATCCTTTTATGAATAAAAGTGATTATATTTCACTTGGATGGTCACCTAAACGTTATATAAGTCAAATAAAGTGGACCGCTCAGCCAAACGTGCGCCCAAAAACGTGCAACTGAAAAAGAGCTCCTCTCACCAAAACCCCTACCTATTGAACACATTGGTTCCGATTGCCATGAAACTTTATGTATACACTGCTGACATCCAGGTACTACATTCAGTGTCCTGGTATAAATACTTTTCAATAGGCAGTCTCTCTAAGTGAGCCATAAGCCACCAGAATGACATTTCCGGATGGAATCTTCTCTAGTTTTTGCCTGCCAAATGAGTTCTGTTACACTCACAGACAAAATGTTAACACTTTCGGAAACCTCAGAGTGTTTCCTATCCAATAGTACTAATTATGTGCCTATCCTATTTTCTGAGCCTGAGTGGCAAGCATTTTACTTTAGGCACGCCAGACTCTCCAAAACCGACCCCTCAGCTGCCACTCCCTAACAAGTTAACTGAGCCAGTATTCAAACTCAGTATGCACTACTCGCTATAATTGCCCTACTCGCTATAAATCAAATCAAAAACTTTATTTGTCACATGTGCCGAATACAACAAGTGTAGACCTTACTGTGAAATGCTTACTTACAAGCCCTTAACCAACAGTGCAGTTCAAGAAGAGTTTTAAGATTTTATTTACCAAATACATGCTCTTGATGGTGCAGCTGTAGAACTTTTTGAGGATCTGGGGACCCATACCAAATCTTTTCAGTCTCCTGAGGAGGAAAAGGTTTTGTCGTGCCCTCTTCACGAATGTCTTGTTGTGTTTGGACCATGATAGATCGTTGGGGATGTGGACAGCAAGGAACTTAACTCTCGACCCGCTCCACTACAGCCCCATTGATGTTAATGGGGCCTGTTCGGCCCGCCTTTTCCCGTAGTCCACAATCCGCTCCTTTGTCTTGCTCACATTGAGGGAGCGGTTGTTGTCCTGGCACCACACTGCCAGTTCTCTGACCTCCCCATAGGCTGTGTCATCGTTGTCGGTGATCAGGCATACCACTGTTGTGTTGTCAGCAAACTTAATGATGGTGTTGGAGTCGTGTTTTGGCCACGCAGTGGTGGGTGAACAGGGAGTACAGGAGGGGACTAAGTACACACCCCTGAGGGGCCCCAGTGTTGAGGATCAGCGTGGCAGACGTGTTGTTGCCTACCCTTACCACTTGGGGGCGGCCCGTTTAAACAAAGAGTTTAAACGTTATGTGCATGATTACAGCATTCCCATTCATAAGCTGGTAGCGATCACTACAGACGGGGCACCGGCAATGCGTGGGGTGCATTCGGGCTTCGTTGCACTGTGCTGTCGTGATCCCGATTTCCCAGAGTTTTTTAACTATCACTGTGTGATCCATCAGCAAGCACTAGCTAGTAAAGTAGTGGAGTTGTCTCATGTCATGACACTTGTCGTTATGATTGTTAATTCGATTTGCGCTAAAGGACTTCAGCACCGCTTGTTTAAATCTTAATTCGATGAGCTTGATGCCGCATACAGTGACTTGATTCTCCACACTTGCGTAAGGTGGTTGAGTCGCGGGAAAGTACTGCAGTGATTTGTCCGAGATCAAATAATTTCTTGAGTCACGAAATGAGGAGCATGAGGAACAGTCTGATGATGCATGGCTCCTAGACTGAGGGTTCCTCACGGACATAACAGCAAAACTGAACGAGCTCAACTATGAGCTTCAGGGAAAAGACAAAGACGTGGCACACATGATCAGCACTGTCAATGCCTTTAAGGCCAAGGTGGGTGTGTGGGCCTCTCAGCTGAGGAATGGAAGGCTGGTGCACTTCCCAAACCTGGAGAAAATGTCACAAAACATCGGAAAACAAAGATGCTTTTCTCCCTCAAGAATTCTGTGCCCACCTGGAGAAACTGGCATCCAAATTCAACAGGCGTTTTCAGGAGATAAATGACATAGGGGAGGTTGTTACATTTATCTCAAACCCTTTCCTCCCCATTGAGATTGAGGAGGTGTCTGCCAAATTCCAGCAAGTATTTGCTTTACCAATCAGAGTTGACATGAATATAATTCAATTGCAAAAGGACATCGAGTTGAATGCAAGATCAAGAGACTCACTTTTGTGGTCTTGTAAACACTGAAAGGTTTCCCCTCATTTCATCCTGCACACTTAGAGTGAAGGCCTACTTTGGATCAACATACTGTTGAAGTCGTAAGTTTACAAACACCCTAGCCAAATTACATTTAAACACTCTTTCACAATTCCTGCCATTTAATCCTAGTTAAAATTCCCTGTCTTATGTCAGTTAGGATCACCACTTTATTTTAAGAATGTGAAATGTCAGAATAATAGTAGAGAGAATAATTTATTTCAGCTTTTATTTCTTTCATCACATTCCCAGTGGGTCAGAGGTTTACATACACTCAATTAGTATTTGGTAGCATTGCCTTTAAATTGTTTAACTTGGGTCAAACGTTTCGGGTAGACTTCCACAAGCTTCCCACAATAAGTTGGGTGAATTTTGGCCCATTCCTCCTGACAGAGCTGGTGTAACTGAGTCAGGTTTGTAGGCCTCCTTGCTCGCACATGCTTTTTCAGTTCTGCCCACCAATTTTCTATGGGGTTGAGGTCAGGGCTTTGTGATGGCCACTCCAATATCTTGACTTTGTTGTCCTTAAGCCATTTTGCCACAACTTTGGAAGTATGCTTGGGGTCATTGTTCATTTGGAAGACCCATTTGTGACCAAGCTTTAACTTCCTGACTGATGTCTTGAGATGTTGCTTCAATATATCCACATAATTTTCCTAACTCATGATGCCATCTATTTTGTGAAGTGCACCAGTCCCTCCTGCAGCAAAGCACCCCCACAACATGATGCTGCCACCCCCGTGCTTCACGGTTGGGATGGTGTTCTTCGGCTTGCAAGCCTCCCTCTTTTTCCTCCAAACATAACAACGGTCATTATGGCCAAACAGTTCTATTTTTGTTTCATCAGACCAGAGTGTGCAGTTGCAAACCGTAGTCTGGCTTTTTTATGGCGGTAGGACTGGACGGGTTATATCGATATAGGACTCGTTTTACTGTGGATATAGATACTTTTGTACCTGTTTCCTCCAGCATCTTCACAAGGTCCTTTGCTGTTCTGGGATTGATTTGCACTTTTCGCATCATCTCTAGAAGACAGAACGCATTTCCATCCTGAGCGGTATGACGGCTGCGTGGTCCCATGGTATTTATACTTGCGTACTATTGTTTGTACAGATGAACGTGGTACCTTCAGGTGTTTGGAAATTGCTCCCAAGGATGAACCAGACTTGTGGAGGTCTACAATTTTCTTTCTGAGGTCTTGGCCGATTATTTTGGATTTTCCCATGATGTCAAGCAAGAGGCACTGAGTTTGAAGGTAGGCCATGAAATACGTCCACAGGTACACCTCCAATTGACTCAAATTGTGTCAATTAGCCTATCAGAAGCTTCTAAATCCATGACATAATTTTCTGGAATTTTCCAAGCTGTTTAAAGGCACAGTCAACTTAGTGTATGTAAACTTCTGATCCACTGGAATTGTGATACAGTGAATTATAAGTGAAATAATCTGCCTGTAAACAATTGTTGGAAAAATTACTTGTGTCATGCACAAAGTAGATGTCCTAACAGGCTTGCCAAAACTATAGTTTGTTAACAAGACATTTGTGGAGTGGTTGAAAAACGAGTTTTAATGACTCCAACCTTATTGTATGTAAACTTCCGACTTCAACTGTATCTCTGTGAGATGGCCTTTTCACAGATGAAAAGAATCAAGTCAAAGAGCAGGTCTTGTCTAACCAGTAGACATCTCACAGACCGTGTCAGACTTGCTGTGTCAAACTATGAGCCAGACTACAGAGCACTTGCTGATAGTGTGCCATCACATTGAATGTGTGTTTGGTGAGGGGAATCTCATCCACAGCAGTCAGTGAGGGAGTATTGCCAGTTTGAAATGTGTTGGTAGGTTATATTGTTTAGAAAAGGGTATGATATGTGTTGCATGCTGTTTATAAAGGGAAAGTGAAACAGTACTGTACATGATTTGCTTAGGCCTGGAATTGACTGATTTATTGAGGTAATGAATGGTAGTAGGGCTGTAAATGACTGATTATTGAGGTTATATATGAATGGTAGTAGGGCTGTAAATGACTGATTATTGAGGTTATATATGAATGGTAGTAGGCCTGTAATTGACTGAGGTTATATATGAATGGTAGTAGGCCTGTAATTGACTGATTATTGAGGTTATATATGAATGCTGAATGAGTAGTAGGCCTGTAATTGACTGATTATTGAGGTTATATATGAATGGTAGTAGGGCTATAATTGACTAATTATTGAGGTTATATATGAATGGTAGTAGGCCTGTAATTGACTGATTATTGAGGTTATATATGAATGCTGAATGAGTAGTAGGCCTGTAATTGACTGATTATTGAGGTTATATATGAATGGTAGTAGGCCTGTAATTGACTGATTATTGAGGTTATATATGAATGGTAGTAGGGCTGTAAATGACTGATTATTGAGGTTATATATGAATGGTAGTAGGCCTGTAATTGACTGAGGTTATATATGAATGGTAGTAGGCCTGTAATTGACTGATTATTGAGGTTATATATGAATGCTGAATGAGTAGTAGGCCTGTAATTGACTGATTATTGAGGTTATATATGAATGGTAGTAGGGCTATAATTGACTAATTATTGAGGTTATATATGAATGGTAGTAGGCCTGTAATTGACTGATTATTGAGGTTATATATGAATGCTGAATGAGTAGTAGGCCTGTAATTGACTGATTATTGAGGTTATATATGAATGGTAGTAGGCCTGTAATTGACTGATTATTGAGGTTATATATGAATGGTAGTAGGCCTGTAATTGACTGAGGTTATATATGAATGATAGTAGGGCTGTAATTGACTGATTATTGAGGTAATGAATGGTAGTAGGGCTGTAAATGATTGATTATAGAGGTTATATATGAATGGTAGTAGGCCTGTAATTGACTGATTATTGAGGTTATATATGAATGCTGAATGAGTAGTAGGCCTGTAATTGACTATTATTGAGGTTCTATATGAATGGTAATAGGCCTGTAATTGACTGATTATTGAGGTTATATATGAATGGTAGTAGGCCTGTAATTGACTGAGGTTATATATGAATGGTAGTAGGCCTGTAATTGACTGATTATTGAGGTTATATATGAATGCTGAATGAGTAGTAGGCCTGTAATTGACTATTATTGAGGTTCTATATGAATGGTAATAGGCCTGTAATTGACTGATTATTGAGGTTATATATGAATGGTAGTAGGCCTGTAATTGACTGAGGTTATATATGAATGGTAGTAGGCCTGTAATTGACTGATTATTGAGGTTATATATGAATGCTGAATGAGTAGTAGGCCTGTAATTGACTGATTATTGAGGTTATATATGAATGGTAGTAGGGCTATAATTGACTAATTATTGAGGTTATATATGAATGGTAGTAGGCCTGTAATTGACTGATTATTGAGGTTATATATGAATGCTGAATGAGTAGTAGGCCTGTAATTGACTGATTATTGAGGTTATATATGAATGGTAGTAGGCCTGTAATTGACTGATTATTGAGGTTATATATGAATGGTAGTAGGCCTGTAATTGACTGATTATTGAGGTTATATATGAATGCTGAATGAGTAGTAGGCCTGTAATTGACTGATTATTGAGGTAATGAATGGTAGTAGGGCTGTAAATGATTGATTATAGAGGTTATATATGAATGGTAGTAGGCCTGTAATTGACTGAGGTTATATATGAATGATAGTAGGGCTGTAATTGACTGATTATTGAGGTAATGAATGGTAGTAGGGCTGTAAATGATTGATTATAGAGGTTATATATGAATGGTAGTAGGCCTGTAATTGACTGATTATTGAGGTTATATATGAATGCTGAATGAGTAGTAGGCCTGTAATTGACTATTATTGAGGTTCTATATGAATGGTAATAGGCCTGTAATTGACTGATTATTGAGGTTCTATATGAATGGTAATAGGCCTGTAATTGACTGATTATTGAGGTTATATATGAATGGTGAATGGTAGTAGGCCTGTAATGGACTGATTATTGAGGTTATATATGAATGGTAATAGGCCTGTAATTGACTGATTATTGAGGTTATATATGAATGGTGAATGGTAGTAGGCCTGTAATTGACTGATTATTGAGGTTATATATGAATGCTGAATGAGTAGTAGGCCTGTAATTGACTGATTATTGAGGTTATATAGGAATGGTAGTAGGCCTGTAATTGACTGATTATTGAGGTTATATATGAATGGTGAATGAGTAGATGGCCTGTAATGGACTGATTATAGTTATATATTAATGGTGAATGGGTAGTAGGCCTGTGGAAATATTGAAACATGTAATATGACGGTTATAAAATGTTGAATGACTATTTGTATAATTACATGAATACTTTGTTTGTGACTGACAGGTAACAAAATAAAGAATGTCAAAGTGGAACTACATTGGCCTTGTTTTGTCGTCATTATTTTTTGCAAGTGGTAGATGTTGGTTTACATTTGGACTTGGGATGTCATCTTAGGCTTGGAAAGGTTGGTAACCACTACAGTATAATTACCCTGCTCGCTATACTTACACTACTCACTATAATTACACTACTCACTATAGTTGCGCTACTGAATAGATTTATGACACTGACTTGGCCCATACTACTGCCTGCATCTTACTACTGACAGTTGGCTGAACACAGTAAGTTTTGACAAGTAAGGAAGTGTATTTTATTGAATTGTAGCTCCAGCGATATGCTATTTTGTGCCTTTACAAAGCGTTTATTTTGTTTCATGTCCTGTTGCCAAACCGACGCACAACAAAAGTCTAATGATGTGTTTTCTCTACTACTTCTGGAACTTTCTCCTCATCGCTCCTTCTGCTGACTGGTGTTCTCAGCTACCACCTGCTGGTGTGGTCCTGTAATGTTTATCAGGGAAACAGTTGTAATGAAAGTCTACTGGTGCATCCTTTCAATGTTTATCATGTAGAAATCTGTGGGATGTGGGGACGCAGACCCACAAGCCACTGCGGTCCCTCGTGATGAGTTCTGTTTTGTTGTGGCTCCCACCCCCATCCATGCTTCAGAACTAACCTGCTCCGTCCAGGGCAGGCTAACTCACGGCTAACTCAATGGGGGCATTGTTGCCACAAAGTTGGACTAAATCATCTAGAATGTCATTGTAGGCTGTAGTGTTAAGATTTACCTTCACTGGACCTAAGGGGCCTAGCCCAAACCATGAAAAACGGCCTCTGACCATTATTTCTCCTCCACCAGACTTTACAGTTGGCACTAGGTAGCATCCGCCAAACCCAGATTAGTCCGTCAAACTGCCAGATGGTGAAGTGTTTCCAGAGAACGCGTTTCCACTGCTCCAGAGTCCAATAGCAGTGAGCTTTACACCACTCCAGCCGCCACTTGGCATTGCGCATGGTGATCTTAGGCTTGTGTACGACTGCTCGGCCGTGAAAACTCATTTCATGAAGCTCCCGATGAACAATTAGTGCTGATATTGCTTCCAGAGGCAGTTTAGAACTCTGTAGTGAGCGTTGCAACCGAGGACAGACGATGTTTACACACTTCAGCACTTGGCGGTCCTGTTCTGTGAACTTGTGTGGCCTACCTTGCGGCTGAGCCGTTGTTGCTCCTAGATGTTTCCCCTTCACAATAACAGCACTTACAGTTGACCCGGGTAGAAATTTGACGAACTGACTTGTTAGAAAGGTGGCATCCTATGACGGTGCCATGTTGAAAGTCACTGAGCTGTTCAGTAAGTACACCTGTCAGCAGCGGAGCTGTTCAGTAAGTACACCTGTCAGCAGCGGGTATGGCTGAAATAGCCCAATCTAATAATTTGGTGTGTGTGTGTGTATGTATGTGTATGTATATATATATATATATATATATATATATATATATATATATATATGTATATATGTATTTCCATTTAAACATGTTATGGAATGGATTTTCTCCATTGTTTTTTTTATGGTAGGCCACTCTGGTAGGCCTACATTATGATCAAATAGCCACAGTAGCCTACTTAGCCAGTGTTATAACTGTAACTTAAAGCGGATACAGACTTAGTGTTCACAGTAAATGCGCGCCAGAATTATCACAAGGTTCAAGTGTGAGCTCAGCAGATTAGCTCAGTGGCTACATGTTTTGAGGGAACATTGGAAAGGAGTGGGGGGGAAAGGGTGCTTGTGTTTGTGCATTGATAAACACACCAGTCTGCATTAATGATAGGTAGTCAATTAAAGACTGCACTTCTAAAAGCCCATTTCACACCGTAGCCTGATGAATTTGCAAGAACTTTTCTTTTCATTTTGATTTCGGCACAAATTAAAATGTTCCACCGACTCACCCATGGATTGATGTTTCAGCATTGTCTCAATGAAGAGTTCTGATTCGCCAATGGATTAGCGACAGGCCGACGAGCAACATCCACCGCCGTAGTACGAATGACGCCTGAGCTGGAATGTGAAGCTAACCGAAGCTAGTTAGCTTTAGAAAAGCCAGAGTAGATGTCGCTGGCTTCGTAGGATAGCCCTCTGGTGTCGTGAGATCTGATGATGCAGCGCATTGCATGACTGCTATGAAGACGACCTGGACGCGCCCGCTGTGTTGAAGGTCTGCACCCTGCTGTATTCCTAGCCTACTCATTGAGTTAGTCTGATGGCACTGATGGTAAGAGTGTTAACCCCGGAGTGCTGGGATGTATTCACTTGGAACCAAACAGAACCCGGGAGGGACCCTCCAAACAGAACCGGGGAGGGACCCTCCAAACAGAACCGGGGAGGGACCCTCCAAACAGAACCGGGGAGGGACCCTCCAAACAGAGCCGGGGAGGGACCCTCCAAACAGAACCGGGGAGGGACCCTCCAAACAGAACCGGGGAGGGACCCTCCCCGAATTTGTCCAATAGAAAGTCTTGTTTTCTCTGCAAAGCGTTTTCCGTTTTACAACTGTTTGGACTAATGATTACACACCCCTGGCTAAATAACCAGTATGGCCCTCATACCATCATAGCCACCTAATCATCCCCAGCTTCCAATTGGCTCATTCATCCCCTCTGGCCTGTAACTCTTCTCCAGGTTGTTTCTGTAGAAGACAATATGTTCTCATCAACGTAGCAGGTCAAATAAGGGTTAATAATAATGCCACTGTACAGAAAAGTAGGTAGTCTGTGTGCAGCTTGTTTAAAATGCAGCCAGCATCAGTTCAGCTGCCAGCTACATTACACAGTAACAGTTTGCATGACAGCATGCAGCAGACTAGTAGACACTTATCAATACTCTGCTTGCTCACTAGGTTCCACTAAAGCAGATATGTGGATCAGCCAATGCCCAGATGTTGGTCCAGTAGATTCTAGATTCACACCTTGTGAAGCAGCACAGTGTTCTGGGTCACTGATTATGTTGTTACCTGCTCTCTAAGGAATTGTTGTGTACAAACCTGTGTCCTGTACGTTCTGGTGGAGGCTGACTGATCTGATCCTGTTGTTTCTGCTTGTCTCTGATCTGGTCCTGTTGTTTCTGCTTGTCTCTGATCTGATCCTGTTGTTTCTGCTTGTCTCTGATCTGGTCCTGTTGTTTCTGCTTGTCTCTGATCTGGTCCTGTTGTTTCTGCTTGTCTCTGATCTGGTCCTGTTGTTTCTGCTTGTCTCTGATCTGGTCCTGTTGTTTCTGCTTGTCTCTGATCTGGTCCTGTTGTTTCTGCTTGTCTCTGATCTGGTCCTGTTGTTTCTGCTTGTCTTTGCAGGTATTAAAAAGTATGTTGTTGGACTTATTATCAAGACGTCGTCGGACGCTACAATGGTCGAGGTGAGGGCTGAAATATTGGTCATGTTGATGAGAGTCTAAAGTCCCCTGTCAGATGGAGCTGGTAATTGTTGCCGTGATGATAACAGCATATCTATGTTGACACTGCTCTCATATATGTCTTTTTCAGAAGGAGAAAGTGTACATTGGAAAGCTGAACATGATCCTTGTTCAGGTAAGTGTGTGTGTGTGCCTACTGACATTGCTGTTCTCCTATCGGTGAATGAACTAGGATGCTCTCTTTGTAACTAGGCCTCAGGTGTGCTGCTCAGCTTCATCTGGGCAAGAGTCCTCCAAACTCTGTATGTGTGTAACTGTGTGTGTGTTCATTCATATGTGTGTGTACCACGTGTATCATGTGTGTGTACCACGTGTACCATGTGTGTGTGTACCATGTGTGTGTACCACGTGTACCGTGTGTGTGTACCATGTGTGTGTACCACGTGTATCATGTGTGTGTACCATGTGTGTGTACCATGTGTATCATGTGTGTGTACAGCTGACTGTAGCTGCATGAGTCTCTGTGTGTCATTGAGTATGAGTCAGCGTGTCTGTGTCAGCTGATGTTGTTTTGTGCTGAAGAGACCAACCAGGTCAGGGTGTCTCAGTATCTACTGTGTGTGTGGGTGTGTGTGTGTGTGTGTAAGGGTGGTAGTTTGGTGAATCACACACTTAAGGAATGAGTAACCTTCCCTGAAAGCAGCATTAGCTCCCAGAACTAATGATGGCTATAGGCTTTAGCACAGCAAGCTAACGTACCAAGCCTTCAGAAAGGAGGTTTATTATGGATCCCCATTAGTTCCTGCCAAGGCAGCAGCTACTCTTCCTGGGGTATATTATGTATCCCCATTAGTTCCTGCCAAGGCAGCAGCTACTCTTCCTGGGGTTTATTATGGATCCCCATTAGTTCCTGCCAAGGCAGCAGCTACTCTTCCTGGGGTATATTATGTATCCCCATTAGTTCCTGCCAAGGCAGCAGCTACTCTTCCTGGGGTTTATTATGGATCCCCATTAGTTCCTGCCAAGGCAGCAGCTACTCTTCCTGGGGTATATTATGTATCCCCATTAGTTCCTGCCAAGGCAGCAGCTACTCTTCCTGGGGTTTATTATGGATCCCCATTAGTTCCTGCCAAGGCAGCAGCTACTCTTCCTGGGGTATATTATGTATCCCCATTAGTTCCTGCCAAGGCAGCAGCTACTCTTCCTGGGGTTTATTATGGATCCCCATTAGTTCCTGCCAAGGCAGCAGCTACTCTTCCTGGGGTTTATTATGGATCCCCATTAGTTCCTGCCAAGGCAGCAGCTACTCTTCCTGGGGTTTATTATGGATCCCCATTAGTTCCTGCCAAAGCAGCAGCTACTCTTCCTGGGGTTTATTATGGATCCCCATTAGTTTCTGCCAAGGCAGCAGCTACTCTTCCTGGGGTTTATTATGGATCCCCATCCTGGGGTCTAGCAAAATTAAGGCAGTTTATACAATTTAATAACATTACAATACATTCACAGATTTCACAACACACTGTGTGCCCTCAGGCTCTTACTCCACCACTACCACATCTACAGCACTAAATCCATGTGTGTGTGTGTGTGTGTGTGTGCGTGCGTGCGTGCGTGCGTGCGTGCGTGCGCTGCACACAGAGTGAGTATTCACACCGCTTGACTTATTCCACATTGTGTTGTGTTACTGTGTCTTTCTGGGTAAGTCTCTAAGAGCTTTGCACACCTGGATTGTACAATATTTGCCCATTATTCTTTTTCAAAATTCTTCAAGCTCTGTCAAGTTGGTTGTTGATCATTGCTTGACAGCCATTTTCAAGTCTTGCCATAGATTTACAAGCACATTTAATTCCAAACTGCAACTTGGCCCCTCAGGAACATTCAGGGTCTTCTTGGTAAGCAACTCCAGTGTAGATTTGGCCGTGTGTTATAGGTTGTTGTCCTGCTGAAAGGTGAATTCATCTCCTAGTGTCTGGTGGATAGCAGACTGACCCTGAAACTTCCTTTGCCTATGACGAGCATACCCATAACATGATGCAGCCACCACCATGCTTGAAAATATGGAGAGTGGTGCTCAGTAATGTGTTGTATTGGATTTGCCCCAAACACAACACTTTGAATTCAGGACAAAAATGTAATTGCTCTTTGTTGCAGTATTACTTCAGTGCCTTGTTGCAAACAGGATGCATGTTTTGGAATATTGTTTTTCTGTACAGGCGTCCTTCTTTTCACTCTGTTATTTAGGTCGGTATTGTGGAGTAACTACAATGTTGTTGATCCATCCTCAGTTTTCTCCTATCACAGCCATTCAACTCTGTAACTGTTTTAAAGTCACCATTGGCCTCATGGTGAAATCCATGAGAGGTTTCCATCCTCTCATGTATCATTGTGGTGACTGGGTGTATTGATACACCATCTAAAGTGTGATTCATAACTTCACTATGCTCAAAGGAATATTCAATGTCTGCTTTTGAATTTTTACCCATCTACCAATAGGTGCCCTTCTTTGCGAGGCATTGGGAAACCTCCCTGGTCTTTGTGTTTGAATCTGAGGGACCTTACAGATAATTGTATGTGTGGGGTACAGAGATGAGGTAGTTATTACAAAATCATGTTAAACATTATTATTGCACACAGAGTGAGTCCATCCAACTTACTATGTGACTTGTTAAGCACATTTTTACTCCTGAACGTTAGGCTTGTCATAACAAAGGGATTGAATACTTATTGACTCAAGACATTTCAGCTTCTCATTTTTTATTAGCTTGTAAAAATGTAGAAAAACATAGTGACAGAAAAATCTAAATGTAATCCATTTTAAATTCAGGCTGTAACACAACAAAATGTGGAAAAAGTCTAGGGGTGTGAATCCTTTCTAAAGGCACTGTAGTCTGGTGGTGTGCAGACATGGGTTCAAACCTAATTGGTTGTGTATGCGTGAGTGTGTGTGTGTGTATGAATGATTGTATATATTAATGTGTGTGTCCCTCCAGATCCTGAAGCAGGAGTGGCCCAAGCACTGGCCCACGTTCATCAGTGACATCGTGGGAGCCAGCCGCACCAGCGAGAGCCTCTGTCAGAACAACATGATCATCCTCAAGCTGCTCAGTGAGGAGGTGTTTGACTTCTCTAGTGGACAGATGACCCAGGTCAAGGCCAAGCACCTCAAAGACAGGTGATATATAAATACCGCCCTGCTCTACCAACAGCTGTTAACGCCCTGCTCTACCAACAGCTGTTAACGCCCTGCTCTACCAACAGCTGTTAACGCCCTGCTCTACCAACAGCTGTTAACGCCCTGCTCTACCAACAGCTGTTAGCGCCCTGCTCTACCAACAGCTGTTAGAACCCTGCTCTACCAACAGCTGTTAACGCCCTGCTCTACCAACAGCTGTTAACGCCCTGCTCTACCAACAGCTGTTAACGCCTGCTCTACCAACAGCTGTTAGAACCCCGCTCTACCAACAGCTGTTAGAACCCTGCTCTACCAACAGCTGTTAGAACCCCGCTCTACCAACAGCTGTTAGAACTGCTCTACCAACAGCTGTTAACCCTGCTCTACCAACAGCTGTTAACGCCTGCTCTACCAACAGCTGTTAGCCCTGCTCTACCAACAGCTGTTAACGCTCTACCAACAGCTGTTAGAACCCGCTCTACCAACAGCTGTTAGCGCCCTGCCCTACCAACAGCTGTTAACGCCCTGCCCTACCAACAGCTGTTAACGCCCTGCCCTACCAACAGCTGTTAGCGCCCTGCCCTACCAACAGCTGTTAGCGCCCTGCCCTACCAACAGCTGTTAACGCCCTGCTCTACCAACAGCTGTTAGAACCCTGCTCTACCAACAGCTGTTAACGCCCTGCTCTACCAACAGCTGTTAGCATAGCTGAGAAAAGACTAGAACTTAAAACATAGTGGTCTTCTGATACGTGCAGTTTGACTGCTTCCTGGTAGCGGTATCATATCAATGTGGATCCTGAGATCTGATCGTCAGTGCAGCGGGTCTGCAGTAAAGACCACCTGGAACGCGCCCCTGGTCTGCGCCTCAGACACTAATGCCCTACATATCTCTGAGACTGATAAACTCACCACAGTCAATAGGCTAGAATGTCTGCACCACAGAACTAGCGGGAGTTTGTCTGGTATGAGATATGCTGTCCTCCTTTGACACTCGAAGACCGATGGAATCAAAATGGAAATAAAACACTGACTCTGTCGTAACACTCACTATGTCTCTCTTTCAGCATGTGCAACGAATTCTCCCAGATATTCCAGCTCTGCCAGTTTGTCATGGTATGTGAAGCCTCTTCTTTTACCTCAGACCGTTCTATAATATGTTCTAAACTGGGTGGTTCCAGCCCTGGATGCTTTCTGTCTGACAGCCGTGGTATATCACACCGTATACCACGGGTATGACAACATGTAGTTTTACTGCTCTAATTACGTTGGTAACCAGGTTATAATAGCAATTAGGCACCTCTGGGGTTTGTGGTATATGGCCAATATACCACGGCTAATGGCTGCATCCAGGCACTCCACGTTGTGTCGTGCGTAAGAATAGCCCTTAGACGTGGTATATTGGCCATATACCACAACCTCTCGGGGCCTTATTGCTTAAATAATACAGTGGGGAAAAAAAGTATTTAGTCAGCCACCAATTGTGCAAGTTGTCTCACTTAAAAAGATGAGAGAGGCCTGTAATTTTCATCATAGGTACACTTTAACTATGACAGACAAAATGAGGAAAAAAAATCCAGAAAATCACATTGTAGGATCTTAATGAATTTATTTGCAAATTATGGTGGAAAATAAGTATTTGGTCAATAACAAAAGTTTATCTCAATACTTTGTTATATACCCTTTGTTGGCAATGACAGAGGTCAAACGTTTTCTGTAAGTCTTCACAAGGTTTTCACACACTGTTGCTGGTATTTTGGCCATTCCTCCATGCAGATCTCCTCTAGAGCAGTGATGTTTTGGGGCTGTCGCTGGGCAACACGGACTTTCAACTCCTCCAAAGATTTTCTATGGGGTTGAGATCTGGAGACTGGCTAAACCACTCCAGGACCTTGAAATGCTTCTTACGGCCACTCCTTCGTTCGGCGGTGTGTTTGGGATCATTGTCATGCTGAAAGACCCAGCCACATTTCATCTTCAATGCCCTTGCTGATGGAAGGAGGTTTTCACTCAAAATCTCACGATACATGGCCCCATTCATTCTTTCCTTTACACGGATCAGTCGCCTGGTCCCTTTGCAGAAAAACATCCCCAAAGCATGATGTTTCCACCCCCATGCTTCACAGTAGGTATGGTGTTCTTTGGATGCAACTCAGCATTCTTTGTCCTCCAAACACTGACGAGTTGAGTTTTTACCAAAAAAGTTCTATTTTGGTTTCATCTGACCATATGACATTCTCCCAATCCTCATCTGGATCATCCAAATGCTCTCTAGCAAACTTCAGACAGGCCTGAACATGTACTGGCTTAAGCAGGGGACACGTCTGGCACTGCAGGATTTGAGTCCCTGGCAGCGTAGTGTGTTACTGATGGTAGGCTTTGTTACTTTGGTCCCAGCTCTCTGCAGGTCATTCACTAGGTCCCCTGTGTGGTTCTGGGATTTTTGCTCACCGTTCTTGTGATCATTTTGACCCACGGGTGAGATCTTGCGTGGAGCCCCAGACCGAGGAAGATTATCAGTGGTCTTGTATGTCTTCCATTTCCTAATAATTGCTCCCACAGTTGATTTCTTCAAACCAAGCTGCTTACCTATTGCAGATTCAGTCTTCCCAACCTGGTGCAGGTCTACAATTTTGTTTCTGGTGTCCTTTGACAGCTCTTTGGTCTTGGCCATAGTGGAGTTTGGAGTGTGACTGTTTGAGGTTGTGGACAGGTGTCTTTTATACTGATAACAAGTTCAAACAGGTGCCATTAATACAGGTAATGAGTGGAGGACAGAGGAGCCTCTTAAAGAAGAAGTTACAGGTCTGTGAGAGCCAGAAATCTTGCTTGTTTGTATGTGACCAAATACTTATTTTCCACCATAATTTGCAAATAAATTCATAAAAAAATCCTACAATGTGATTTTCTGGATTTTTTTTCCTAATTTTGTCTGTCATAGTTGAAGTGTACATATGATGAAAATTACAGGCCTCTCTCATCTTTTTAAGTGAGAGAACTTGCACAATTGGTGGCTGACTAAATACTTTTTTCCCCCACTGTATATGCCATTTACCATACGCTCTTATCCAAAGAGACTTAGTCATGCTGCATACATATTATGTACGGGTGTTCCCAGGGATCAAACCCACTACCCTGGCGTTTCAGGCTCCCTGCTCTACCAGCTGAGTTACAGAGGACATAAACATCAATGCTACTTTTCCTCATCTCTTATTTGGTCATCAACGTCCCCCCCGTATGTTCTGTTCTCCAGGAGAATTCCCAGAATGCACCACTGGTCCACGCTACTCTAGAAACGCTGCTGAGGTTTCTCAACTGGATTCCTCTGGGGTACATTTTTGAGACCAAACTCATCAGCACGCTGGTCTACAAGGTAGCTATCTCTCTCTCTGCCTCTCTCTCTCTCTCTGCCTCTCTCTCTCTCTCTGCCTCTCTCTCTCTCTGCCTCTCTCTGTGTCTCTCTCTCTCTGCCTCTCTCTCTGTCTCTCTCTCTCTCTCTCTCTCTCTCTGTCTCTCTCTCTCTCTCTCTCTCTCTGCCTGTCTGTCTCTCTCTCTGCCTCTCTCTCTCTCTCTCTCTCTCTCTCTCTCTCTCTCTCTCTCTCTCTCTCTCTGCCTCTCTCTGCCTCTCTCTCTCTCTGTCTCTCTCTCTCTCTGCCTCTCCCTCTGTCTCTCTGTGTGTTCACATCCGTCTCTAGTTTACTGCCCTGGTCCATTTCCTAGGCCCTTGTGTAGCTAGATAGCTATGTGTGAAAGGAGCCTAACAGACGGCAAGGTAAAGATATTGCCGTATTGCAAATGCCAATCCTTTTTTAGAGTGTAGGGCAGTGTTTTCCAAACTCGGTCCTGGAGACCCAAAGGGGTGCAAATTTGGCCCTAGCACTACACAGCTGACTCAAATAATCAACTAGTCATCAAGCTTTGATTATTTGAATCAGCTGTGTAGGGCTAGGGCAAAAACCAAAACGTGCACCCCCTGGGGTCCGCAGGACTGAGTTTGGGAAACCCTGGTCTTGGGCTTGTTTTTGGACCTCTCTCACCAACACATGGGTCGTGTTCTTCAGGTCAAGCACACCGATCGTAGCAAAACATGTTGCAACGGAAAACAAGCGTTTCAGTCTGTTTTCTTCTGTTTGGTGCCTAATGAATACAATCCTGGACAGTTCATGGAGAAGATGAGGGATTCCTCTGTTATAAATCCATTTCTGGGAGCATTCAGCCAGAAGAGGACTGGCCACCCCTCAGAGCCTGGTTCCTCTCTACCCAGTACAGCCAGGAGAGGACTGGCCACCCCTCAGAGCCTGGTTCCTCTCTACCCAGTACAGCCAGAAGAGGACTGGCCACCCCTCAGAGCCTGGTTCCTCTCTACCCTGTACAGCCAGGAGAGGACTGGCCACCCCTCAGAGCCTGGTTCCTCTCTACCCAGTACAGCCAGGAGAGGACTGGCCACCCCTCAGAGCCTGGTTCCTCTCTACCCAGTACAGCCAGGAGAGGACTGGCCACCCCTCAGAGCCTGGTTCCTCTCTACCCAGTACAGCCAGGAGAGGACTGGCCACCCCTCAGAGCCTGGTTCCTCTCTACCCAGTACAGCCAGGAGAGGACTGGCCACCCCACAGAGCCTGGTTTCTTCCTAGGTTCCTGCCTTTCTAGGGAGTTGTTCCTAGCCACTGTGCTTCTGCCTCTGCATTGCTTGCTGTTTGGGGTTTTAGGCTGGGTATCTGTAAAGCACATTATGACATCTGCTGATTTATAAAATACATTTGATTGGTTGATTGAATCTGTAGTTCCTGAACGTGCCGATGTTCCGCAACGTGACGTTGAAGTGTCTGACGGAGATCGCCGGCGTCAGTGTCAGCCAATACGAGGAGCAGTTTATCAACCTCTTCACCCTCACCATGTGTCAGCTCAAACAGGTACACACACACACACACACACACACACACACACACTCTCTCTTTCCAGTCAATCATCCATTCCTAATCTCCAATGTCTCTCTCCCAGATGCTTCCCCTGAACACCAACATTCGTCTGGCGTATTCCAACGGTAAAGATGACGAGCAGAACTTCATCCAGAACCTCAGCCTGTTCCTCTGCACCTTCCTTAAGGAGCACGGACAGCTCATTGAGAAGAGGCCCAACCTCCGAGAGACACTCATGGAGGTAAGAAACCTACAGCAGTTCCTCCCAAAACGTCACTTTTCTCATTTCCTGAACGCTGCTGGTCTAGTTGATTCAAGCCACATGGTTACGTCCTGGGACTGGGTGGGTCGTAGTGGAGAAAGAGGACATGGTTACGTCCTGGGACTGGGTGGGTCGTAGTGGAGAAAGAGGACATGGTTACGTCCTGGGACTGGGTGGGTCGTAGTGGAGAAAGAGGACATGGTTACGCCCTGGGACTGGGTGGGTCGAGTGGAGAAAGAGGACATGGTTACGTCCTGGGACTGGGTGGGTCGTAGTGGAGAAAGAGGACATGGTTACGTCCTGGGACTGGGTGGGTCGTAGTGGAGAAAGAGGACATGGTTACATCCTGGGACTGGGTGGGTCGTAGTGGAGAAAGAGGACATGGTTACGTCCTGGGACTGGGTGGGTCGTAGTGGAGAAAGAGGACATGGTTACGTCCTGGGACTGGGTGGGTCGTAGTGGAGAAAGAGGACATGGTTACGTCCTGGGACTGGGTGGGTCGTAGTGGAGAAAGAGGACATGGTTACGTCCTGGGACTGGGTGGGTCGTAGTGGAGAAAGAGGACATGGTTACGTCCTGGGACTGGGTGGGTCGTAGTGGAGAAAGAGGACATGGTTACGTCCTGGGACTGGGTGGGTCGAGAGGAGAAAGAGGACATGGTTACGCCCTGGGACTGGGTGGGTCGAGGGAGAAAGAGGACATGGTTACGCCCTGGGACTGGGTGGGTCGTAGTGGAGAAAGAGGACATGGTTACGCCCTGGGACTGGGTGGGTCGAGGTGGAGAAAGAGGACATGGTTACGCCCTGGGACTGGGTGGGTCGAGTGGAGAAAGAGGACATGGTTACGCCCTGGGACTGGGTGGGTCGAGGAGAAAGAGGACATGGTTACGCCCTGGGACTGGGTGGGTCGAGTGGAGAAAGAGGACATGGTTACGTCCTGGGACTGGGTGGGTCGTAGTGGAGAAAGAGGACATGGTTACGTCCTGGGACTGGGTGGGTCGTAGTGGAGAAAGAGGACATGGTTACGTCCTGGGACTGGGTGGGTCGAGTGGAGAAAGAGGACATGGTTACGCCCTGGGACTGGGTGGGTCGAGGTGGAGAAAGAGGACATGGTTACGTCCTGGGACTGGGTGGGTCGTAGTGGAGAAAGAGGACATGGTTACGTCCTGGGACTGGGTGGGTCGTAGTGGAGAAAGAGGACATGGTTACGTCCTGGGACTGGGTGGGTCGAGGGAGAAAGAGGACATGGTTACGCCCTGGGACTGGGTGGGTCAGAGGGGAGAAAGAGGACATGGTTACGCCCTGGGACTGGGTGGGTCGTAGTGGAGAAAGAGGACATGGTTACATCCTGGGACTGGGTGGGTCAGAGGAGAAAGAGGACATGGTTACGCCCTGGGACTGGGTGGGTCGAGTGGAGAAAGAGGACATGGTTACGCCCTGGGACTGGGTGGGTCGAGTGGAGAAAGAGGACATGGTTACGCCCTGGGACTGGGTGGGTCGAGGAGAAAGAGGACATGGTTACGCCCTGGGACTGGGTGGGTCGTAGTGGAGAAAGAGGACATGGTTACGCCCTGGGACTGGGTGGGTCGTAGGAGAAAGAGGACATGGTTACGTCCTGGGACTGGGTGGGTCGTAGTGGAGAGGACATGGTTACGTCCTGGGACTGGGTGGGTCGTAGTGGAGAAAGAGGACATGGTTACGTCCTGGGACTGGGTGGGTCGTAGTGGAGAAAGAGGACATGGTTACGTCCTGGGACTGGGTGGGTCGTAGTGGAGAAAGAGGACATGGTTACGTCCTGGGACTGGGTGGGTCGTAGTGGAGAAAGAGGACATGGGAAAAGGCCTGGGTTATTTCTCCTATTTCCATGCAACACAGTTTCTCCTGAAACGTCACTTAACTTCCTAGTATCAGTAGGCTTCAGAAAGGAAAAGCTTGATAGCCCGTTTCTACTGTTCTCTCTCTGACTTCTCCTGCCGTCTCTGACTGCTGGCTCTCCTGCTGTCTCTCCAAGTTCTCTGTCTGCTCCTGTCTGCTCCTGTCCGCTCTGTCTGCTCCTGTCCGCTCTGTCTGCTCCTGTCCGCTCTGTCTGCTCCTGTCCTCTCTGTCTGCTCCTGTCCTCTCTGTCTGCTCCTGTCCTCTCTGTCTGCTCCTGTCCTCTCGCCTGTCCTCTCGCCTGTCCTCTCGCCTGTCCTCTCGCCTGTCCTCTCGCCTGTCCTCTCTCCTGTCCTCTCTGTCTGCTCCTGTCCTCTCCTGTCCTCTCTCTCCTGTCCTCTCTCCTGTCCTCTCTCCTGTCCTCTCTGACTGACTCAAGCCACTTGCTATGAACTGGAACTGGGTGTTCAATGGAGAAAAGCACATTTGAAAAGTAGTTTAGTTTACTTTTATTTTCACCAAAAAGTGAATGCAGGTGAGTTTGGAAACCCAAGAGGGCTTAAATGAAAACCACTAAACAAAACAGATTCTTCAAATTAAACAGAGTAACCCTCTTCCCCTTTCTCTCTCCCCCTCCTCTCCTCCTCCTCTCCTCCCCTCTCCTCCTCCCCTCTCCTCCTCTCCTCCCCTCCCCTCTCCTCCTCCCCTCTCCTCCTCTCCTCCAGGCTCTCCACTACATGCTGCTGGTGTCTGAGGTGGAGGAGACAGAGATCTTTAAGATCTGTCTGGAGTACTGGAACCACCTGGCTGCAGAGCTCTACAGGGAGAGTCCCTTCTCCACCTCCACCTCCCCCCTGCTGTCTGGATCACAACACTTTGATGTCCCTCCTCGCAGACAGCTCTACCTGCCTGTACTCTCCAAGGTGACGGGCAGACCGGACTGACTGGGAGGCTGGCTGGTTGACACACACACACACACTCTTGCTGTCTGTGTCTCTGTGTGTCTTGACGGCTGTTGATCTTGGTAACAGGTGCGTCTGCTGATGGTGAGCCGCATGGCCAAGCCGGAGGAGGTGCTGGTGGTGGAGAACGACCAGGGAGAGGTGGTCAGAGAGTTCATGAAGGATACAGACTCCATCAACCTCTACAAGAACATGAGAGAGACACTGGGTACGTCACACAGCTGTGTGTGTGGTGGGGTGACGCTTGATGAGTGCAGGAACCAGATACAGACCAGATACAGACCGGATACAGAACAGATACAGACCAGATACAGACCAGACACAGACCAGATGTTTGGAATAGTGTTTGTGTGACTTTCTACATTTTGATTGATTGTCACTTTCCTTTGTGGACGTCACATAACTGTCTAGTACCACTACATATTCAATAAGGACCATAGTACATAACTGTCCAGTACCACTACATACTCAATAAGGACCATAGTACATAACTGTCCAGTACCACTACATATTCAATAAGGACCATAGTACATAACTGTCCAGTACCACTACATACTCAATAAGGACCATAGTACATAACTGTCCAGTACCACTACATATTCAATAAGGACCATAGTACATAACTGTCTAGTACCACTACATATTCAATAAGGACCATAGTACATAACTGTCCAGTACCACTACATATTCAATAAGGACCATAGTACATAACTGTCCAGTACCACTACATACTCAATAAGGACCATAGTACATAACTGTCCAGTACCACTACATATTCAATAAGGACCATAGTACATAACTGTCCAGTACCACTACATATTCAATAAGGACCATAGTACATAACTGTCCAGTACCACTACATATTCAATAAGGACCATAGTACATAACTGTCCAGTACCACTACATATTCAATAAGGACCATAGTACATAACTGTCCAGTACCACTACATACTCAATAAGGACCATAGTCTATTGACTTGATCTATACTCTAAACTCTCTGTGATTGTCTCTCACTCGCTCTGTCTCTGTCTCGCTCTGTCTCTGTCTCTCGCTCGCTCGCTCTCTCTCTCGCTCTCTCTCTGTCTCGCTCTCTCTCTGTCTCTCGCTCGCTCTGTCTCTCTCGCTCTGTCTCTCTCGCTCTCTGTCTGTCTCTCGCTCTGTCTGTCTCTCGCTCTGTCTGTCGCGCTCTCTCTCTCTCTAGTGTATCTGACCCATCTGGACTATGCAGACACGGAGCGTATAATGACTGAGAAGCTTCATAACCAGGTGAACGGTACAGAGTGGTCGTGGAAGAACCTCAACACACTGTGCTGGGCTATAGGGTCCATCAGTGGAGCCATGCATGAAGAGGACGAGAAGAGGTTCCTGGTCACAGTCATCAAGGTACGGAGGCCACCTAGGGACAAGTATAACGGAGAGAGTAAAATGGGATTCATGTAGAGGGTTGGTGACCAGAAGGTTTTAGGAGAATGTTGAGCAGAATCTTACTCTTTAGGAGAAGAATGGGAGTTTCCTTGGTGGATATTTAGTTGAGCTGATGGACAATGTGACAGAGATGCAGGAGGTGCAGGAGGGAAAGATGTGGAGGGTAAAACTGCTGCCGCTCTAGTGACACTGGGCCTCAAGGATGAACACACAGCTCATCTATTGTCCAAAGGCTCTCTGTTGTCCATCCATCTGTCTGACTGAGTTGGGATTCTGTGTGTGTTTAGGATCTACTGGGTCTGTGTGAACAGAAGAGGGGGAAGGACAATAAGGCCATCATTGCCTCCAATATCATGTACATCGTGGGCCAGTACCCTCGCTTCCTCAGGGCCCACTGGAAGTTCCTCAAGACTGTCGTCAATAAACTCTTTGAGTTCATGCACGGTGAGAGAACTACCTTTTGGCTGTGTAACTGGCGTCCAGGGGTAAGAGGTGTGGGTTTTCCAGCCTGTCTCACCCCCTCCCTCCCTCCCCCCCTCTCAGAGACCCATGATGGGGTACAGGACATGGCGTGTGACACTTTCATCAAGATCGCCCAGAAGTGCCGTCGCCATTTTGTCCAGGTGCAGGTGGGCGAGGTGATGCCCTTCATCGACGAGATCCTCAACAACATCAACACCATCATCTGTGACCTGCAGCCACAACAGGTAGACACACACACACACACACACACACACACACACACACACACACACACACACACACACACACACACACACACACACACACACACACACAACGAGATCCTCAACAACATCAACACCATCATCTGTGACCTGCAGCCACAACAGGTAGACACACACACACACACACACACACACACAACGAGATCCTCAACAACATCAACACCATCATCTGTGACCTGCAGCCACAACAGGTAGACACACACACACACACACACACACACACACACACACACACACACACAACGAGATCCTCAACAACATCAACACCATCATCTGTGACCTGCAGCCACAACAGGTAGACACACGCACACGCATACACACACGTGCGACGAGATCCTCAACAACATCAACACCATCATGACCTCTAACCCCAACTGATAGGTCAGCCTCAGGCCCTAGAAATACACTGACTAGAGAGGACTATAATTGTCATTCACTCAACCAAAACTAAAAGGTGTGTATTAGGGCATGTTGAAATAGGTTCAAACACATACCAAGCTCTAGAAATGGACTGAGTAGAGAGGACTCTGTCTACTGAAAAAGCGCTGTGATTCAGAACATTTGAGCATTTCCAGTCTAACCAATAAAACCCAGATTGTCTTTTGCTGTTCCTTGTATCTGTGTTCATTAATACTAACGTTGACAAAAATTACCAACCTTGACCATCCCTCAGTGCTGATGTTATGTTTGTGTGTTCCTACCAAGCTGTAGAAACACACTGACTAGATGGGACTTGATCTCTCTGTCTACTGAGAAGCATCACGCTGACTCAGAGCAGAACCTAGTATTTGTGTATCTATCTCTGTCTACTGAGAAGCATCACGCTGACTCAGAGCAGAATCTAGTATTTGTGTATCTATCTCTGTCTACTGAGAAGCATCACGCTGACTCAGAGCAGAATCTAGTATTTGTGTATCTATCTCTGTCTACTGAGAAGCATCACGCTGACTCAGAGCAGAACCTAGTATTTGTGTATCTATATCTTGTGTGACATGTCTGTGTGTGGGGTTTCTCTCCTGTGTGTGTTGTGCAGGTGCATACGTTCTACGAGGCCGTGGGGTATATGATCGGAGCCCAGACAGACCAGGCAGTCCAAGAGCATATCATAGACAAATACATGTTACTACCTAACCAGGTGTGGGATAGCATCATTCAACAGGCCACCAAGGTACGTCACTCGTGTCATAAGGAATCTGTTCACTCTGTGATCATTCATTTCCCACTTCTTTCATATTTCTACATGTTTTGTAAATACCCTAAAATCACCCAGTGAGAACATTACTGGGTAGGGCAGTAAGACAGGAGGGAGGGGGATAGTTGTCCAGAAGAGCAGTGGGTCTGATTGAAGCCCATGCCCAGTGATAATGTTACTGGGTAGGGCAGTAAGACAGGAGGGAGGGGGATAGTTGTCCAGAAGAGCAGTGGGTCTGATTGAAGCCCATGCCCAGTGATAATGTTACTGGGTAGGGCAGTAAGACAGGAGGGAGGGGGATAGTTGTCCAGAAGAGCAGTGGGTCTGATAGAAGCCCATGCCCAGTGATAATGTTACTGGGTAGGGCAGTAAGACAGGAGGGAGGGGGATAGTTGTCCAGAAGAGCAGTGGGTCTGATTGAAGCCCATGCCCAGTGATAATGTTACTGGGTAGGGCTGTAAGACAGGAGGGAGGGGGATAGTTGTCCAGAAGAGCAGTGGGTCTGATTGAAGCCCATGCCCAGTGATAATGTTACTGGGTAGGGCTGTAAGACAGGAGGGAGGGGGGATAGTTGTCCAGAAGAGCAGTGGGTCTGATTGAAGCCCATGCCCAGTGATAATGTTACTGGGTAGGGCAGTAAGACAGGAGGGAGGGGGATAGTTGTCCAGAAGAGCAGTGGGTCTGATTGAAGCCCATGCCCAGTGATAATGTTACTGGGTAGGGCAGTAAGACAGGAGGGAGGGGGGATAGTTGTCCAGAAGAGCAGTGGGTCTGATTGAAGCCCATGCCAGGACTGCTATGTCCATGTGTTCTGGAGGTAACACATTCAGCTGCCGGAGAACCCCAGGTCACAGAAAGACCTGTAGTAGCTACCCCTTACCTGCACTCAAATCACCTAGTGGCCTCATGGCTGCTATGTTATTCATATTTTTCACAATTTCCTAGTTAATAAACATTAGAAATAAATAAATAAACAGAAAATCTGGTGTTTCTATGACAAACAGTTTTGTTATATTTCAGTCTTCTGTGACCCTGATTTAGTCCACTGCAGTGAAAGATTATTACCTTAATCCATTCACGTTTCAGTCTGATCAATAACACTGATCTAGTCACTCACACAAACTGAATATACCAAATCTATTTTCTCTCTAATGCTGTCTTTATGGGCTATTTGTCCAGGACACAGGAAGAAGAGTAGCTGTTGCAACTTATTGACATTATTAAACTCAATATAATCAAAATGAATTAACAGGTTAATCATATCTGTTTCTTCTCTAGTCAACCCCTTTATCATTGTCATGTTTTCACTCCATCCATCCACGTTTCAGTCTGATGATCACTAAAGTACCCTTCTCTTAAATCTCTACCCGGTACAGCCACAAGAGGACTGGCCACCCCTCAGAGCCTGGTTCCTCTCTAGGTTTCTTCCTAGGTTCCTGCCTTTCTAGGGAGTTGTTCCTAGCCACTGTGCTTCTGCCTCTGCATTGCTTGCTGTTTGGGGTTTTAGGCTGGGTATCTGTAAAGCACATTATGACATCTGCTGATGTAAAAAAGGGCTTTATAAATGACATGTGATTGATTGACTCCCCTCTGTTAGAACGTGGACATTCTGAAGGACCCAGAGACAGTGAAGCAGCTAGGTAGCATCCTGAAGACCAATGTCCGGGCCTGTAAGGCAGTGGGACACCCGTTCGTTATCCAGTTAGGACGCATTTATCTGGACATGCTCAACGTCTACAAGTGCCTCAGCGAAAACATCTCCGCAGCCATCCAGACCAACGGTCAGTGGGGGGCGTGTTTGGGGGATGGGGTGGGCTGGGCTGGGGGCTGTGTGTGTGTGTCCTCTCCTCATGCGTCTCTTCTCATGACGCTGTGCGTTTCAGGAGAGATGGTGACGAAACAGCCCCTAATCAGAAGTATGAGGACGGTGAAAAGAGAGACGCTCAAACTCATCTCCGGCTGGGTCAGCAGATCCAGCGATCCACAGATGGTGAGATACAGATAAACTCAGCAAAAAAAAAGAAGCGTCACTTTTTCAGGACCGTGTCTTTCAAAGATAATTCGTAAAAATCCAAATAACTTCACAGATCTTCATTGTAAAGGGTTTAAACACTGTTTCCCATGCTTGTTCAATGAACCATAAACAATTAATGAACATGCACCTGTGGAACGGTCGTTAAGACACTAACAGCTTACAGACGGTAGGCAATTAAGGTCACAGTTATGAAAACTTAGGACACTAAAGAGGCCTTTCTACTGACTCTGAAAAACACCAAAAGAAAGATGCCCAGTGTCCCTGCTCATCTGCGTGAACGTGCCTTAGGCATGCTTCAAGGAGGCATTAGGACTGCAGATGTGGCCAGGGCAATACATTCCCATGTCCGTACTGTGAGACGCCTAAGACAGAGCTACAGGGAGACAGGACGGACAGCTGATCATCCTCGCAGTGGCAGACCACGTGTAACAACACCTGCACAGGATCGGTACATCCGAACATCACACCTGCGGGACAGGTACAGGATGGCAACAACAACTGCCCGAGTTACACCAGGAACGCACAATCCCTCCATCAGTGCTCAGACTGTCCGCAATAGGCTGAGAGAGGCTGGAATGAGGGCTTGTAGGCCTGTTGTAAAGCAGGTCCTCACCAGACATCACCGGCAACAACGTCGCCTATGGGCATAAACCCACCGTCGCTGGACCAGACAGGGCTGGCAAAAAGTGGTTTTGTCTCACCAGGGATGATGGTCGGATTTGCGTTTGTCATCGAAGGAATGAGCGTTATACCGAGGCCTGTACTCTGGAGCGGGATCGATTTGGAGGTGGAGGGTCCGTCGTGGTCTGGGGCGGTGTGTCACAGCATCATCGGACTGAGCTTGTTGTCATTGCAGGCAATCTCAACGCTGTGCATTACAGGGAAGACATCCTCCTCCCTCATGTGGTCCCTTCCTGCAGGCTCATCCTGACATGACCCTCCAGCATGACAATGCCACCAGCCATACTGCTCGTTCTGTACGTGATTTCCTGCAAGACAGGAATGTCAGTGTTCTGCCATGGCCAGCGAAGAGCCCGGATCTCAATCCCATTGAGCACATCTGGGACCTGTTGGATTGGAGGGTGAGGGCTAGGGCCATTCCCCCCAGAAATGTCTGGGAACTTGCAGGTGCCTTGATGGAAGAGTGGGGTAACATCTCACAGCAAGAACTGGCAAATCTGGTGCAGTCCATGAGGAGGAGATGCACTACAGTACTTAATGCAGCTGGTGGCCACACCAGATACTGACTGTTACTTTTGTTTTTGACCCCCCCTTTGTTCAGGGACACATTATTCAATTTCTGTTAGTCACATGTCTGTGGAACTTGTTCAGTTCATGTCTCAGTTGTTGAATCTTGTTACGTTCATACAAATATTTACACATGTTATGTTTGCTGAAAATAAACACAGTTGACAGTGAGAGGACGTTTCTTTTTTTGCTGAGTTTATATACACATCTGACAAGAAGATATTGTTACTATATATAGAAAGATACATTGTAACTACATATATCAGGATATATTGTTACTACATATATCAGGATATATTGTAACTACATATTTCAGGATATATTGTTACTACATATATCAGGATATATTGTTACTACATATATCAGGATATATTGTAACTACATATATCAGGATATATTGTTACTACATATATCAGGATATATTGTAACTACATATATCAGGATATATTGTAACTACATATATCAGGATATATTGTAACTACATATATCAGGATATATTGTTACTACATATATCAGGATATATTGTAACTACATGTATCAGGATATATTGTAACTACATGTATCAGGATATATTGTAACTACATATATCAGGATATATTGTAACTACATATATCAGGATATATTGTTACTACATATATCAGGATATATTGTAATTACATATATCAGGATATATTGTTACTACATATATCAGGATATATTGTAATTACATATATCAGGATATATTGTAACTACATGTATCAGGATGTGTTGGTACTGCATGTATCAGGATGTGTTGGTACTGCGTGTATCAGGATATACTGGTACTGCGTGTATCAGGATATATTGGTACTGCGTGTATCAGGATGTGTTGGTACTGCGTGTATCAGGATATATTGGTACTGCGTGTATCAGGATGTGTTGGTACTGCGTGTATCAGGATGTGTTGGTACTGCGTGTATCAGGATATATTGGTACTGCGTGTATCAGGATGTGTTGGTACTGCGTGTATCAGGATATGTTGGTACTGCGTGTATCAGGATATGTTGGTACTGCGTGTATCAGGATATATTGGTACTGCGTGTATCAGGATGTATTGGTACTGCGTGTATCAGGATGTGTTGGTACTGCGTGTATCAGGATGTGTTGGTACTGCGTGTATCAGGATGTGTTGGTACTGCGTGTATCAGGATGTGTTGGTACTGCGTGTATCAGGATATATTGGTACTGCATGTATCATAATGTATTGGTACTGCATGTATCAGGATATATTGGTACTGCGTGTATCAGGATATATTGGTACTGCGTGTATCAGGATGTGTTGGTACTGGATGTGTTGGTACTGCGTGTATCAGGATATATTGGTGCTGCGTGTATCAAGATATATTGGTACTGCGTGTATCAGGATATACTGGTACTGCGTGTATCAGGATATACTGGTACTGCGTGTGTATCAGGATATACTGGTACTGCGTGTGTATCAGGATATACTGGTACTGCGTGTGTATCAGGATATACTGGTACTGCGTGTGTATCAGGATATACTGGTACTGCGTGTGTATCAGGATATACTGGTACTGCGTGTATCAGGATATACTGGTACTGCGTGTGTATCAGGATATACTGGTACTGCGTGTGTATCAGGATATACTGGTACTGCGTGTGTATCAGGATATACTGGTACTGCGTGTGTATCAGGATATACTGGTACTACATATATCCCAATGAAAGACAGCGGAGGTGTTTCAATGAAAAACTACATGTCAGGAAATAGACTTATACAACCTTGACTGCCCAACCAACCTGACTGTTTAAAGCAGTACTTGTCAGTCCTGTATGTACTCCAGGAATGGATTGGGAAACTCTCGCCATAAGAGTTTGAAAGACAACCGTGTTGGTCACTTAGTCCTTAGTAACAAACACACACACACACTGACCTCAGTCCTGTCCTACAATAACCTGGTGAGAACATAACAACAACATTCCTCCCTCTGCTGCGTTGATCTGTCCGTTAATCCCGTCCTCTCTTCCCTTCCGGTGCTCCTTCCTTCCAGGTGGGGGAGAACTTTGTTCCGCCGCTGCTCGACGCCGTTCTCATCGACTACCAGCGCAACGTCCCCGCCGCCCGGGAGCCCGAGGTCCTCAGCACCATGGCAACCATCGTCAACAAGCTGGGCGGACACATCACCGGGGAGATCCCGCAGATCTTCGATGCCGTGTTCGAATGCACGCTCAACATGATCAATAAAGTAAAGTATCTGCATTATCAGTAGGGGGTATTGTTATGAACTTTCACCTTGAACGTTTAGAACATGTACTCTTAACATGTTGAACTCCGTATGGCTGTAAGTCCTTGACGTAGAAGGCAAACGTGTGTCAAAAGTACAAACCAAACGACCAAAACATCCAATGATTGGATTTATAAATAAATGATCTGGGTTCCCGAAAGGACTGATCTCAATAATATATAAGCAACTTTTGGAAAGCTCATATTCTGAGCGAAGCATTAAAAAAGTAAATTCCACAGATCTAATTGAATCTGAACAACGCTTTAACTGAAACAGAATATAGAAAAATATGACCTTGGCATCCCATAATCTGAGGGTGTAGGAAGCATGGTTTCCGGGTGGGGTGGGAGGATGCGTGGGTGGGGACTGAGGGGGATGGGTCGGGTTATCTTTGTATGTATTGTTTTGATTGGTTCTGTACCTGTAACCCCCCTCTGAAAAAGAAAAATGACAACAAAATAAGTCCATTTAAAGAGGTAGTTCACGGAGACCTCCATTTCCATACTAACTGTAGGCGTCACTCTCCATGGAGTGCTAGAGGGCTGTGTTGAACACATTTTACACCAGTTGTTCTACCAACACCAAGGCCAACCTATCTTTTTACTGTTGTCGGTTGGTTCTCATCAATATGGCCCGTCTCTCTCTCCCTCCAGGACTTTGAGGAGTACCCGGAACACAGGACTCATTTCTTCTACTTGCTGCAGGCGGTCAACTCTCACTGTTTCCCAGCATTCCTGGCCATCCCTCCGGCCCAGTTCAAACTGGTGCTGGACTCCATCATCTGGGCCTTCAAACACACCATGAGGAACGTGGCCGACACAGGTAAGCTTGAACACACACACAAGTGCTTTCCTTTACGAATGACAGCACATGAATGAAATCATCCACATGTATTGATCACATCTTTACAAATCTTCTTTAAAGCAGTATCCAAATCCATCGGATGTAGTGATTACAATATAGTAGCCATATCTAGGAAAACCAAAGTTCCAAATGCTGGGCCTAATATAGTGTATAAGAGGTCATACAATACGTTTCGTAGTGATTCTTATATTCATGTAAATAATATTTGCTGGTCCGTGGTGTGTAATGAGGAGCAACCCAGACGCTACACTTGACACATTTATGAAATTGCTTATTCCGGTTAATAATAAGCATTCACCCATTAAGAAAATGACTGTAAAAAACGGTTAAATCCCCTTTGATTGATGAATAAAAAAATCTATTGAATGGTTGAGAGGGATGAGGCAAAAAGAATGACAAGTAAGTCTGGATGCACAACCCATTGGCAAAAGTACTGCAAATTGAGAAATAATGAGACTAAACTGAATTAAAAGAAGAAACTACACTATGAAACAAAGATTAATTATATAAAGAATGATAGTATCAAAGCTTTGGAGCACCTTCAATTCAATTTGGGGCAAAAAGGCAAACTCAGCTCCATCATTCATTGAATCAGATGGTTCATTCATCACAAAGCCCACTGATATTGACAACTACTTTTAATGATTTTTTTCATTGACAAGATTAGCAAATTTAGGCATGACATCCAGCAACGAATGCTGACCTTACACATTCAAGTATAACTGACCAAATTATGAAAGACAAGCATTGTAATTTTATATTCCATAAAGTGAGTGTGGAAGAGGTGAACAAATGATTGTTGTCTATCAACATAATAGCAGATGATATTGGCACTCCTGTTTGCCATATCTTCAATCTCAGCCTACCCATGCATACCCCACAAGACATGCCACCAAAGGTCTCTTCACAATCCCCAAGTCCAGAACAGGCTATGGGAGGTGCACAGTACTACATAGAGCCATGACTACATGGAACTCTATTCCACATCAGGTAACTGATGCAAGCAGTAGAATCTCATTTAAAAAAACAGATAAAAATACACCTTATGGAACAGCGGGGACTGTGAAGAGACACACGCATACACATGCTAACACACACACTCTTGACACACGTACATATGAATTTTCTATTGTAGATGCACTATATATACAAAAGTATATGGACACCCCTTCAAATTAGTGGACTCGGCTATTTCAGTCACACCCGTTGCTTACAGGTGTATAAAATCGAGTACACCGCCATGCAATCTCCATAGACAAACATTGTCAGTATAATGGCCCGTGCTGAACAGCTCAGTGACTTTCAACATGGCACCGTCATAGGATGCCACCTTTCTAACAAGTCAGTTCGTAAAATTTCTGCCCTGCTAGAGTTGCCCCGGTCAACTGTAAGGGCTGTTATTGTGAAGTGGAAACGTTTAGGAGCAACTACGGCTCAGCCATGAAGTTGTAGGCCACACTACCAAGTTCCAAAGTCCCTCTGGAAGCAACGTCAGCACAAGAACTGTTCGTCGGGAGCTTCATGAAATGGGTTTCCATGGCGTAGCAGCCGCAAACAAGCCTAAGATCACTATGCTCAATGCCAAGTATTGGCTAAAGTGGTGTAAAGCTTGCCGCCATTGGACTCTGGAGCAGTGGAAACACGTTCTCTGGAGTGATGAATCACGCTTCACCATCTGGCAGTCCGACGGACAAATCTGGGTTTGGCGAATGCCAGGAGAACTCTACCTGCCCCAATGCATAGTGCCAACAGTAAAGTGTAGTGGAGGAGGAATAATGGTCTGGGGCTGTTTTTCATGGATCAGGCTTGGCCCCTTAGTTCCAGTGAAGTGAAATCTTAACGCTACAGCACACAATGACATTCTACATGATTCTGTGCTTCCAACTTTGTGGCAATAGTTTGAGGAAGGCCCTTTCCTGTTTAAGCATGACAATGCCCCTGTGCACAAAGCGAGGTCCATACAGAAATGATTTGTCGATATCAGTATGGAAAGACTTGACTGGCCTGCACAGAGCCCTGACCTCAACCCCATCAAACACCTTTGGGATGAATTGGAACGCCGACTGCGAGCCAGGCCTAATTGCCCAACATCATTGCCAGACCTTTCTCATGCTCAGATTGACTGACCTTTATGTCTTAAAGTAATGATGGACTGTCATTTCTCTTTGCTTATTTGGGGGGTGGCCTAGTGGTTAGAGCGTTGGGCCAGTAACCGAAAGGTTGCTGGATCGAATCCCAGAGCTTAGGTCAAAATCTGTCGTTCTGCCCCTGAACAAGGCAGTTAACCCACTGTTCCTAGGCAGTCATTGTAAATAAGAATTTGTTCTTAACTGACTTGCCTAGTTAAATATAGGTAAAATAAAATTTGATCTATTCTTGCCATAATATGGACTTGGTCTATTACCAAATAGGGCTATCTTTTGTATACCACCCCTACCTTCTCACAACATAACTGATTGGCTCAAACGCATTAAGAAGGAAAGAAATTACACAAATTAACTTTTAACAAGGCACCTGTTAATTGAATTGCATTCCAGATGACTACCTCATGATGCTGGTTGAGAGAATGCCAAGAGTGAGCAAAGCTGTCATCAAGGCAAAGGGTTTATTTTTTAGAATAAGGCTGTAACGTAAGAAAATGTAGAAAAAGTCAAGGGGTGTGAACACTTTTCGAATGCACGATGTATATATATTGTGTTTGTTCCTGTGGCAGGTCTTCAGATCCTCTACACTCTACTGCAGAACGTGACTCAGGAAGAGGCTGCAGCACAGAGCTTCTACCAGACATACTTCTGTGACATCCTCCAACACATCTTCTCTGTGGTCACTGACACATCACACACTGCTGGTGAGTACAGCACACACACACACTGACGATGAGCACGCACACACACATTGCCGGTGAGTACTGAGAACAAACACACACCCCAGATAGCACATTTGGTTCCTTGGAAGATGTGGGAACTGAAGTTTTTTGTTTCCCATTGGTTCTGGGAACGAAGCCATACATTTCCTGACTGGTAAAGGGAACGTTTTTTTTTTTTACATTCTGAGAACTGAAGTGACATTTTTCCTGTTCTGGTAACGTACATGTTTAGGTTGCTAGGAGGTTCTGAGAACGTTTTTCCTGTTCTGGTAACGTACATGTTTAGGTTGCTGGGAGGTTCTGAGAACCTTTAACTCTGGTTCCTTGAAAGTTTTCCTGGGAGGTTTTATAAATTTTCTGAGAACGGAAATGATAGGTTATTTTGAGTTTTTTAAATAACTTCCTTAAAACTTTCACTGAATGTTTCAATGAGACTTGTTAAAACACGCAAGGTTATTTTTTAACTCCACGCACTGATAGGATACATGGAAATTAACTAATCATGTGACCACATAGTGATGGGGGGGTAATGTATCCAGTTACATATTGGGATATTATTTTTGATGATATATTGATTTGACAATATTATGTTTGCTAGTTGTCTGTACCTTGCACCAAAACTCCAGTATTTTTCCTTCATATTTTGTTCTCCATCTTTTTAAAAAGGGAGCCAATTTGTTTTCAGCACTTTTTTATTTCCATGACTTTTATTTCCAACAAATTTTCTCATGGTTCTCTCTTGTCCCACTGCAGCAGACATATGGTGAGAAATATGTTTGAAACATCAAATCGCAATAAAATCACAGAATCGAATACATATCATATCAGCACTGAAGTATCGTGATATCGTATCGTGAGGTCTCTGGCAATTCTCAGCCCTACAAGCACATTTCTGTTTTATTGTGACACGGCATCAGTGGGGTTCAAACCTATAATCTTCTATTCTCTATTCATGGCATTAGTTCGCTGCGCCACCAGGATGGAGCTAGCATGCCATGTTTTACTCATACAAAGCGGTTCCTTTTAGTCTATTCAAACAGATCCCATTTCTAAGGAAACAAGGACTCATTAAGATCAGGTGTGGCCGATTAGTGGGCGCCACCAACACACCTAACAAGATGGAGGATAGAGAGTTTTGTTGATGCTGAGAACGGAATGTATGTTTTTAAATAACATTCTTAGAACGTTACTAAAGTTTACTTGTGGTTTTTATAGAATGTTTTCTTCACGTTCTGAGAATGTATGTTTTTTCAATTACATTCTTAGAACATTCTCTGAATGTTTTCTTGTGTTTTTTTTTATCAAAGGTTTTCTTAACGTTCTTGGAACAAGTTGAGAACATGATTTTAAATAGAACCATGAGGAAACCTGTAGAAAATAACTTTTTCTTAATGTTCTCTGGACTAATTGAGAACATTCCCAATGTCAAACCAGTTGGAGAATGTTTCTACAGCATTACCAAAATTGTAACCATGTAAATGTAATCATGTTTGAACTTTTAGGGAACGTTTTTGTTAAAGTAATGATATACAAAGCAAATAGCGTATTTATAAAATAAATCGTCAAGTTAAATGTGCTGAGAATGTTCCAAAGCCAAGCAACTATCCTGCACCATTCCCAGAACGTTGTGGGAAGGTTGTATTCTAAATAACCATAGGACAACCAAGCTCTAAGTGACATATGGTTCTCAGAACGTTATGTGCTAGCCGGGACACACGCATAAACTGATGGTAAGAACACACGCTTCTGGTTCTGTTTTACCATTTGTATAAATCCATATATCACCTAACTGTGCATGTGTGGTTGTGTGTGTCTCTGCCTCTCCCCCAGGCCTGACGATGCATGCCTCCATCCTGACCTACATGTTTAACCTGGTGGAGGAAGGGAAGATCAACACCCAGCTGAACCCCTCCAACCCCGGCAACAACCAGGTCTTCATACAGGAGTACGTGGCCAACCTGCTCAAAACTGCTTTCCCACATCTACAGGAGTAAGTACCTTTATGAACAAAATAAAATGCAGCATTATTTCCATACCATTATTACAGAGAATCAGGCAAATTATGCTACCCTCTGCCTATTGGCTACTTTGCTTATTCAAGCCTCTCTTAAAATACAACACTGCCCCTTTAAAACAAAAAAAAGCTCTTTACCAGACTCGCTTTTCAAAGATGTCTAGAAATGTACACGTTTTGTGCTCTTGTAGGAACCAATCACTCTCCACCCTGTTGTTGACTACTAATGATCTATAACTGGGCTAATAACTCACTAACTAGCAATCACTCCCCTATTGTTGACTACTAATGATCTATAACTGGGCTAATAACTCACTAACTAGCAATCACTCCCCTATTGTTGACTACTAATGATCTATAACTGGGCTAATAACTCACTAACTAGTAATCACTCCCCTATTGTTGACTACTAATGATCTATAACTGGGCTAATAACTCACTAACTAGCAATCACTCCCCTGTTGCTGACTACTAATGATCTATAACTGGGCTAATAACTAACTAACTAGCAATCACTCCTCTATTGTTGACTACTAATGATCTATAACTGGGCTAATAACTAACTAACTAGCAATCACTCCCCTGTTGCTGACTACTAATGATCTATAACTGGGCTAATAACTAACTAACTAGCAATCACTCCCCTATTGCTGACTACTAATGATCTATAACTGGGCTAATAACTCACTAACTAGCAATCACTCCCCTATTGCTGACTACTAATGATCTATAACTGGGCTAATAACTCACTAACTAGAAATCACTCCTCTATTGTTGACTACTAATGATCTATAACTGGGCTAATAACTAACTAACTAGCAATCACTCCCCTATTGTTGACTACTAATGATCTATAACTGGGCTAATAACTAACTAACTAGTAATCACTCCTCTATTGTTGACTACTAATGATCTATAACTGGGCTAATAACTAACTAACAATCACTCCCCTATTGTTGACTACTAATGATCTATAACTGGGCTAATAACTAACTAGCAATCACTCCCCTATTGTTGACTACTAATGATCTATAACTGGGCTAATAACTAACTAACTAGTAATCACTCCTCTATTGTTGACTACTAATGATCTATAACTGGGCTAATAACTAACTAACAATCACTCCCCTATTGTTGACTACTAATGATCTATAACTGGGCTAATAACTAACTAGCAATCACTCCCCTATTGTTGACTACTAATGATCTATAACTGGGCTAATAACTAACTAACTAGTAATCACTCCCCTATTGTTGACTACTAATGATCTATAACTGGGCTAATAACTCACTAACATTTCTAAAAACTTGTTTATGCTTTGTCATTATGGGGTATTGTGATGTCATTATGGGGTATTGTGATGTCATTATGGGGTATTGTGATGTCATTATGGGGTATTGTGATGTCATTATGGGGTATTGTGTGTAGATTGCTGAGGATTTGTTGTTTATCCATTCTAGAATAAGGCTGTAATGAAACAAAATGTGGAAAAGGTCAAGGGGTCTGAATAATTTTACTGTATCCAGTACATCATGTGTTTCAGTCAAACCCAACATGCAGTATACCCAGTGTGTTTAGAAGTGTCCGGTATAGCACAGTCTGCCTTACCCGTGGTGGAGAGATACAGAGAGGAATGAGGTAGAAATGTACAGCTAGGATTCAAACCCTGAGGCTCATGGTGTGGTCCAGAGTCCGCGGTGCGACCACGACTAGACCACTGTTGGCCTGTTTTTCTATATCTTCTAAGTTGTATTGTCCCCCAGTGCCCAGGTCAAGGTGTTTGTAACAGGCCTGTTTTTCTATATCTTCTAAATTGTATTGTCCCCCAGTGCCCAGGTCAAGGTGTTTGTAACGGGACTGTTCAGTCTAAACCAGGACATTGCAGCCTTCAAGGAACACCTGAGGGACTTCCTGGTACAGATTAAGGTGAGCCTTTTCCTCCACCACCAAGGTTCCTCTGTAAAAATGACCGTGGGAGGGCATTCAAGGTCATCTTTATTGCAGTCAGATGATGAGATCTCAGAACGCCTTGAAGTGTATAACATCTTAGGAACCACATTAGTATGATGTGACAATCTTGGAAAAGTCTTTGTGTGTTTATACACACGGACCGGACCCCCTTCTCCCCTTCTGTAGGGGAGGACACCACAGACCTGTGTCTGTCTGTGTATTTATGTGTGGTAATGTTTCTCTCTCTCTCTCCCTCCTCCTGTAGGAGTTTGCAGGGGAGGACACCACAGACCTGTTCCTGGAAGAGCGTGAGGCGTCGCTGCGTCAGGCGCAGGAGGAGAAACACAAACTGCAGATGTCAGTTCCCGGTATCCTCAACCCACATGAAATACCTGAGGAGATGTGTGATTGAGACGTCCAGCAGCCACTGCGCACCGAACTGCTGTTACTGTACATACAGGCATACCAACAAACACACAAAACTAACCCTAACAGAACAGAAGGAAAGAAGCGAGGCAGGCGGCCACCGGTCACTTTGCTGAGGTACGGAGAGAGCTGACACGCCCGTCCTCATCCATCAGGTGTTTTGTCGACCAAAACCATGTCAATATGTAAATGATGACGTACCGCGTCACCCCGCGGCCCATTATACATAGCACCTACGCTACGTTTTATATGGAGACTTCTGGGTAATATCTTTCCACTGTTTAACCCAAACTTCTATTGTTTATTTGGTCATGGGTCATTACCCCCCTAGCTGCATGATGCAGACGTATGGATAAGACTTCTGAACATTACTCGTTTTGTTTCCTCCCCTCCTTGTTCTCCCCTCCAACATATGTTATATCTCTCTATATATATATATATATATATATATATAAATATATAGTGAGACTGAGGAGAGTTTTTGTGCAACAAGGCATATGTGTCAAAAAGTTCTCAGCAAAGAGGCTTCTAGAACTATGGTGTGACGGACAGACAGACTGGAAGGAATGAAGTGGTGTTCTAGAAGTGTGCACCCTGCGTCTGATTCCCAACCCAATGCATTGTGGTTAGAATGTGAAGCTAGCGGATTATGAAGGAAGGAAGTCCGAGAGATGCTGCTGCTTTGTGTGGTAGGTGGTCAGGCTAGCGGCCGTGCTCATTGGTTGAACCTCCACCCAACTGAAAAAGAAACCTACTGCGCTTGATTGGCCTGGCTGTGACTGGAGGCGGGAACTAGGAAGACAGGAAGGAGCGTCATCGGAGCAAGGCGGTCAGATTATGTGCATATCATCCCGATTCTATAGCACATGTGTTACCATGGGAACAGCATTATTATTTAGTGGAGTGTTGTGGGTGTGTTGAGTGAGTGTGCTGTCGCCTTGACGACATGGCGTTTTAGTTTTCCTCTGCGAGGATCGTTGCTCCATGCTGAGCTCTTCATTGAAATGGACAGAAAGAAGAAACGGTTATTGAAATGTTATTTATGGGTTCACGACGGCTGCATCTTCATAACTAACTTCAGTCCCATGGCTTTTGAGATTCTGAATTGGAACTAATTGACATATTGTTTACCATGCTAGTAGTGCTTCAACACACTACCTAGAAGACGAGCAAAATGAAAAACAACTCGGTTTACATTTCATTTTTGTATTTTTGCATTTTTTTTATTTGGATCTTTATAACATCTCTTCTATCCAAAATAAAACAAAGGCTTTTATTCCAGGGAGTGAAATAAAGAGTTGTCAATAGTTTAATTAAGCAACAAATGTATAAATCCAAAGTCAATCTGTAAATGGCAGATGGTTCCCCTGCTCTCCGTGTTACGGTTGTTGTGAAACTGTTTCAGCTGATTAAAGTTGAGGATTTTATAACCAATTTCTTTTTGAACAATTCATATTCTCTAATGTAGCGGTCAACAACCCTCGTCTGTCTGTATTTATCTGTGGTAACTTTTCTCTGCTGAGAGAGAGCCAAGCAGTAAAACACATGACCCTGATCAACTAATAATCAACACCTGAATTGTTGAATAAAGTGTTTCAGTGCTGGGCTGTAACAAAAACCATCAAGCCCTATAGGTCCTCCAGAACAAGAGTTAAGACTGAGGGACGCTGGTAACTGCTCTCATAGGTGTGTGAGAGAGAGAACTGTTCTAGTAACCACCACTGACTACAGGCCCTGTCTCCTGTTCTCTATACTGACACAACTGACTACAGGCCCTGTCTCCTGTTCTCTATACTGACACCACTGGCTACAGGCCCTGTCTCCTGTTCTCTATACTGACACAACTGACTACAGGCCCTGTCTCCTGTTCTCTATACTGACACCACTGGCTACAGGCCCTGTCTCCTGTTCTCTATACTGACACCACTGACTACAGGCCCTGTCTCCTGTTCTCTATACTGACACCACTGGCTACAGGCCCTGTCTCCTGTTCTCTATACTGACACCACTGGCTACAGGCCCTGTCTCCTGTTCTCTATACTGACACCACTGGCTACAGGCCCTGTCTCCTGTTCTCTATACTGACACCACTGGCTACAGGCCCTGTCTCCTGTTCTCTATACTGACACCACTGGCTACAGGCCCTGTCTCCTGTTCTCTATACTGACACCACTGGCTACAGGCCCTGTCTCCTGTTCTCTATACTGACACCACTGGCTACAGGCCCTGTCTCCTGTTCTCTATACAGACACCACTGGCTACAGGCCCTGTCTCCTGTTCTCTATACTGACACCACTGGCTACAGGCCCGGTCTCCTGTTCTCTATACTGACACCACTGGCTACAGGCCCTGTCTCCTGTTCTCTATACAGACACCACTGGCTACAGGCCCGGTCTCCTGTTCTCTATACTGACACCACTGGCTACAGGCCCGGTCTCCTGTTCTCTATACAGACACCACTGACTACAGGCCCTGTCTCCTGTTCTCTATACAGACAGGCTGGCTACAGGCCCGGTCTCCATACAGACACCACTGGCTACAGGCCCTGTCTCCTGTTCTCTATACTGACACCACTGGCTACAGGCCCTGTCTCCTGTTCTCTATACTGACACCACTGGCTACAGGCCCGGTCTCCTGTTCTCTATACTGACACCACTGGCTACAGGCCCTGTCTCCTGTTCTCTATACTGACACCACTGGCTACAGGCCCGGTCTCCTGTTCTCTATACTGACACCACTGACTACAGGCCCTGTCTCCTGTTCTCTATACAGACAGGCTGGCTACAGGCCCGGTCTCCATACAGACACCACTGGCTACAGGCCCTGTCTCCTGTTCTCTATACTGACACCACTGGCTACAGGCCCGGTCTCCTGTTCTCTATACTGACACCACTGGCTACAGGCCCTGTCTCCTGTTCTCTATACAGACACCACTGACTACAGGCCCTGTCTCCTGTTCTCTATACAGACAGGCTGGCTACAGGCCCGGTCTCCATACAGACACCACTGGCTACAGGCCCTGTCTCCTGTTCTCTATACAGACAGGCTGGCTACAGGCACGGTCTCCTGTTCTCTATACAGACACCACTGGCTACAGGCCCTGTCTCCTGTTCTCTATACTGACACCACTGGCTACAGGCCCTGTCTCCTGTTCTCTATACAGACACCACTGGCTACAGGCCCGGTCTCCTGTTCTCTATACTGACACCACTGACTACAGGCCCTGTCTCCTGTTCTCTATACAGACAGGCTGGCTACAGGCCCGGTCTCCATACAGACACCACTGGCTACAGGCCCTGTCTCCTGTTCTCTATACTGACACCACTGGCTACAGGCCCGGTCTCCTGTTCTCTATACTGACACCACTGGCTACAGGCCCTGTCTCCTGTTCTCTATACAGACACCACTGGCTACAGGCCCTGTCTCCTGTTCTCTATACAGACACCACTGACTACAGGCCCTGTCTCCTGTTCTCTATACAGACAGGCTGGCTACAGGCCCGGTCTCCATACAGACACCACTGGCTACAGGCCCTGTCTCCTGTTCTCTATACAGACAGGCTGGCTACAGGCCCGGTCTCCTGTTCTCTATACAGACACCACTGGCTACAGGCCCTGTCTCCTGTTCTCTATACAGACACCACTGGCTACAGGCCCTGTCTCCTGTTCTCTATACAGACACCACTGGCTACAGGCCCTGTCTCCTGTTCTCTATACTGACACCACTGGCTACAGGCCCTGTCTCCTGTTCTCTATACAGACACCACTGGCTACAGGCCCTGTCTCCTGTTCTCTATACTGACACCACTGGCTACAGGCCCTGTCTCCTGTTCTCTATACAGACACCACTGGCTACAGGCCCTGTCTCCTGTTATCTATACAGACACCACTGACTACAGGCCCAGTCTCCTGTTCTCTATACAGACAGGCTGGCAGAATCTTGCCCACTTCCTCCCTCTCTCTGGCTGAGGTGAACACACCAACTGATTTCTAGTGAAACTTGAGGCTGATGATGGGTGTCTCTGCGTCACTCTGCCCTCTTTATGCCAGTGTCTGCCCTCACACAACACACTAGATATTCCTGTGGCATGTCAATTTCCATTTTAATGTCTTTGGCCAAGGTTGGGCTGCAGTAAAACGACCCCCCCCCCACTAATCACTGATAACATACTGGTATTCCATTAAAGGTTACGCTGACTGTCTCACACTGAAACAAAATACTCTGTTGATGGAGGGAGGTCCAATACTCTATTTCATGGATGCAATGCCTGTGACAAGCACAAGCTCCAGCTATACACACAACAGTTTAGAAAGAGAATCCACATCTCCATTGAAAGTACTACAGCCCCATTCTGCTGACAGCTGTCCATGTTTTGTTTAGTGATGAAGTCAGCCCTGCACATTTTCGGTAATAATTCATGAACGCAGAGCTTGTGCTGAAATGATCATTAAACCCATCTCACACAGGGGGCACTTCTCTGGGGGCTCTCCCCTTTGACCCACTTCCAGTGAACAAACCTGGATTCAAATACTATTTGAAATACTGTATAGGTGCTTGATTGAGCTTGCCTGTCTTAATGGAACCAATGAAATAGTTTTAAAAGTGCAATCCCTGCCCACCTGGCACTCCAGGAAGACTAGAGCAAACGCTTAACGTTTTTGAAAGATGTTGAGTAGTATTTGAACCCAGGTCTGCTTCCAGTGAGCCATATCCTTGGTATGGCATCCCTTTTGAAGAGCTCACAGCACTGCTGGGAAGGTGTCCAAATACACTCCAAATGGCATCCTAATCCCTATATAGTGCACTAAATCCTAGCCCTCCCCTCCCCTGCACATGGCTCCATGCTGAGGTTATAAATATAGACTTCTCAGAGTTGTGGTTGTCACCTAGGCAAAACCACTCAGCTGGCCAGCCACATGGCGAGAAAGAGCGTAAGAGACCCCAATGCCCATACTGTTTGGGAGGGGGAAGGAGAGAGTGAACCCCCACACAAACTCATGTCCAGGTGTTCCTATTTGTACTCCCCTCGCCTCGTCTTTCGAAGAACAACTTTTAAAAACCCAATAGTAGATCTACGCACCCGTGCGTCACATGGCGAGGTGATGTAAAGTATTGAATAGCTCCGGGTGTGTTTATACTGGACTTGCCCGTTTCTTGTAGTGGCTGCAGCTCAATCCCCTCTTTCGGCCGATATCAAGTTTGTGTCTATTCCATAACATGGGGCTTTGTGAGAGCAGTCTTGTTCTACAAATGAGAGGATCAGGAAAATAAGATCGGGTTTTATAGACAATTTTGTGACGAACCGTTTGCGCGACAAACTAATATGAACAACGTGACCAAACATGGGTCTACATGTTTTATTTCTTCGAGTTTTCTTATATCGCTCAGATATAGGACAGACACTTAAACCTTATTATACATTTTCTGACTGTCTGTTTTAACATGTGTTATTCATGCGTTTCTACGGGCTATAGCAGAAAATGCCAAATTCAATATTTCATAAAATTACTTTTTATATATATCCTAAAACAAATGGCTAAATGATCCATTTTATGACCATCTTAAAGCAATTCCATATGTTCGCTTAGTAGATATTGCGATGTAAGGGCTTAGACCTTGACTTGCCTAGTTAAATAAAGGTTAAATAAAAGACCTAGAGGTTTTAATAATATGCGTTACCCTTCTTATCAAAAGCCCATATTCTCCCTTTGTCTCGAATTTATCATTTTTCTTCTCTGAGGGCAACAGACAGCCAGAATGAACAGCACAACTAATAGTTAAAAAATGTCATGCAATCTGTGAGGTCGGTGTCCTTGGTGGGGTCAGTGGGGTAAAGTGGATTTGACAGGCAGGCAGAAACTGTTCTGTAGTCAATGTGAAAGACAATGCTGCCACCTAATGGAAAGAAATGGCATTTTTTGATTCTATTAGAGTTGAATGAGTAAAGCTTGTATTACAATATAATAACCAGTGCACAGAACTTACCACAAACAAATAACTGACAGCCTACCCCTAACCCAGACGACGCTGGGTCAATTGTGCACCGCCCTTTGGGACTCCCAATCACAGCCGGTTGTGATGCAGCCTGGAATCAAACCAGGGTCTGTAGTGACTCCTCTAGCACTGAGATGCAGTGCCTCAGACCGCTGCGCCACTCGGGAACCCACTATAATAACCTGTACACAGAACTTACCAGGAACAAACTGATTGATTTGCTTCTGTGATATTATAATGACATCTAATGGAGAGTAGTTGAACTGAACAAAATGCCCCACATGTACCTGCACCCTCATGCAAAACACAGAAAAGAAGCACAGGCACAGATAAATAGTGGGAATGTAACTTTTATTTCTGACTGCCTGGTCCACCCATGCCATCTTAGTCCCAGTAGTGTGCGATACGGCCAACACAGACAGATATAGAAGCAGCAGCAATGGGCATTTCATTCACCATCATCGACCTACTGCTAACCTCTCCATTTACTCACCACAAGGTAGCTTCTATGTTAAAGTCCATTATATTCTATGGCATATAGGTTTAGAGCTAGGTGACCTATTGCATTGTAATATACAGTTAATGGGAGGTAGGAGGGGAGGTGATTGTTACAGAGTCAGGCTGACGGGCTGAACTGGGTTCTAAGTGGGCTAGAAAGCCCTACGGCAAAACCAGGCCTCCTGAACTAAAGACCACCAATGCAGGACCAGGGCCTGTATTTATCAAGTGTCTCAGAGTAGGAGGGCTGATCTAGGATCAGGTCTCCCCTGTCTATTCAGTATATTCTAAAAGGACAAACTGATCCTAGATCAGCACACCTACTCTTAGGCTCTTTATGAATACAGGCACAAATATTAACAGGGGCACAGTGGAGCAAGCAAGGTGGAGTTGAGAGGGTTAGCTGCTGCCAGGCTGCCAGTACCCATTTGGGTTAGTTTGCTCCACTGAGTTCTCACATGAGGATCCCTCTCTTCCTCCTCTTCTTCTCCCTTTTCCTCCTCCTCTGCTCTCATCTTCCTCTGTGGCTCTCTTCCTCCACCTCTCTCTTTCTCCTCCCTCCCTCCCTCCCTCCCTCCCTCCCTCCCTCCCTCCCTCCCTCCCTCCTCCTCTCTCTTCCCTTCTTCCTCCTGTCTCCCTCGTCTTCCTCCATCTCCTCTTTCCAATATCTATGTGGTCCGAGCTTGACTGAAGCGTGGCTTCACTCTAAAAGAAGACAGACAGGGGGGACAACTAATTCAGAAAAGGGGGAGACAGACAGAGGAGGGTAGGGGGAGACAATGTGCCTGTGTGTGTATATGCGTACCTGAGGGTTTTCTCAGGGCCACTCTGTCGTCCGCTGGCCTGGGAGGAGGACTTGAACTGGGCCTCTAGCCTGGAGTAGATCCCTGCTGCATGCTGGAACAACCACGAACACACATTATACAAACACGGGCTGTGGGGGTGTGGTACGCCAGTGACAACCACACTATACACACACACAATGTAAATGAAGACAGTTTCATGTTTCAACTTTCTAGTGTTTTATCCCCTACTAAAAATAAAGGTGTAATCGACTCAGTAAAACACACCTCTTTAGTGTCCTTGGACTTTCTCTGTTCCTGATCTCCAAACCTAATCTTAGTCAGATGGCCAATGATCTCCACCATACGCCGCTGGTCTGGGGAGAGAGAGGGAGAACAATTAGAATGCACACAACTATCATAACACACGCACACACAAAGTTAACTGAGGCCTGTGTTACCTTCCTCTCTTTGGGCATCTTGGTTGTAGCGAATGGAGCGAGAGCTGTCCCATTTACTCTTCTGGACACTCACTCTGGAAAGAAAAACAATTTCAAAACAGACACAGCGGTGAAATAGATGAAGAAGCATGTAGTTGATGAAGCTCACCTGAACGGAGTGTTGTCCCTCGAAGGGGTCTGTAAACAACCAACAGAATTTGGGAAAAAGGTAAGAAAATTGCAAGTATTTAAGTCTCAGGTAAACGAGTGAAGTACACTCACTTTCTCCACTGCTTTCTCTTTGCGATGGAAATTGGGTGAGGACATCTGCCTCTTCAGAGGTCTGCTCAACTTCTTGGCCTTCTTAGCAGCTAACAATGAACACATAGAAAACCCACATGTTGTTACAACCATAAGCAGTGTACACAAATTCATGATTCAATTACAACTGATAGCTCATAGCTGCAGACCGATATTAAAATGTATAGAAACCCAATGCAATTTCAAAATGAGCAGCCCATGCACCAATAAGGTACTGCCATCTGCTGGCTATAGTGGGCTCCACCTTACTTCTTCATCTAGATATACAGTCGTGGGCAAAAGTTTTGCATATACTCCAGAATGTCATGAAGAGTGATCATATGAATTGCAATTAATTGCAAAGTCCCTCTTTGCCATGCAAATGAACTGAATCCCCAAAAAACAACATTTCCACTGCATTTCAGCCCTGCCACAAAAGGACCAGCTGACATCATGTCAGTGATTCTCTCGTTAACACAGGTGTGAGTGTTGACGAGGACAAGGCTGGAGATCACTCTGTCATGCTGATTGAGTTCGAATAACAGACTGGAAGCTTCAAAATGAGGGTGGTGATTGGAATCATTGTTCTTCCTCTGCCATCCATGGTTACCTGCAAGGAAACACATGCCGTCATCATTGCTTTGCACAAAAAGGGCTTCACAGGCAAGGATATTGCTGCCAGTAAGATTGCACCTAAATCAACCATTTTTGGATCATCAAGAACTTCAAGGAGAGCGGTTCAATTGTTGTGAAGAAGGCTTCAGGGCGCCCAAGAAAGTCCAGCAAGCGCCAGGACCGTCTCCTAAAGTTGACTTAGCTGCGGGACATCACCAGTACAGAGCTTGCTCAGGAATGGCAGCAGGCAGGTGTGAGTGCATCTGCACGCACAGTGAGGCAATGACTTTGAGGATGGCCTGGTGTCAAGAAGGGCAGCAAAGAAGCCACTTCTCTCCAGGAAAAACATCAGGGACAGACTGATATTCTGCAAAAGGTACAGGGATTGGATTGCTGAGGACTGGGGTAAAGTCATTTTCTCTGATGAATCCCCTTTCCGATTGTTTGGGGCATCCGGAAGAAAGCTTGTCCGGAGAAGACAAGGTGAGCGAAACCATCAGTCCTGTGTCATGCCAACAGTAAAGCATCCTGAGACCATTCATGTGTGGGGTTGCCTCTCAGCCAAGGGAGTGGGCTCACTCACAATTTTGTTTAAGAACACAGCCATGAATAAAGAATGGTACCAACACATCCTCCGAGAGCAACTTCTCCCAACCATCCAGGAACAGTTTGGTAACAAACAATGCCTTTTCCAGCATGATGGAGCACCTTGCCATAAGGCAAAAGTGATAACTAAGTGGCTCGGGGAACAAAACATAGATATTTTGGGTCCATGGCCAGGAAACTCCCCAGACCTTATTCCCATTGAGAACTTGTGGTCAATCCTCAAGAGGCGGGTGGACAAACAAAACCCCACAAATTCTGACAAACTCCAAGCATTGATTATGCAAGAATGGGCTGCCATCAGTCAGGATGTGGCCCAGAAGTTAATTGACAGCATGCCAGGGCGGATTGCAGAGGTCTTGAAAAAGAAGGGTCAACACTGCAAATATTGACTCTTTGCATCAACTTCATGTAATTGTCAATAAAAGCCTTTGACACTTATGAAATGCTTGTAATTATACTTCAGTATTCCATAGTAACATCTGACAAAAATATATAAAGACACTGAAGCAGTAAACTTTGTGAAAATTAATATTTGTGTCATTCTCAAAGCTTTTGGCCACAACTGTATTCATTTCTTTATTTCAATAAACATAGTGGGGATTCATCATAACATACAGTGTGGTCTTATGACATGGGGTTTATCTCGATTTGATTCCTTGCATCCTTGCCTCCTTCTCAAAACCCATTAGATGAGGTCAGAGGTCCTTCCCCTCTGACCTTCTAATCCAATTGGTTTTCAGAAGAAGGCGAGGGAGAGAGGACACAAGGAATCAAGAAACGCAATTGAGACTTTTATTCAAAGTCAGTGGAAGGTCATTAGTAAAAATGGAACACAATAATGGCCCTAGTCGGCTGCCCTGCGGAACACCACACTCAACTGAATTTGCATGAGAGGCTTCCATTAACGAAAACCCTCTGTGTTCTATTAGATAGGTAACTCTCAATCCATAACAAGGCAGAGGATGCAAATCCATAACACCTATGTTTTTCTCAGCAATAGGTTACAATCAATGGCATCAAAAGCAGCACTGAATTCTAACAGAGCAGCTCCCACAATCTTCTTACTAACAATTTATTTCAGCCAAGCATCAGTAATTTGTGTCAGTGCCAAGCATGTTGAGTACCCTTCCCTATAACCATGCTGAAAGTCTGTTGTTAATAATTCTTCTGTAAAATTTGATCAAAGACAATTTTTTCCAAAAGTTTGCTAAGCCCTTGTAACAGACTGATTGATCGGCTGTTTGAACCATTAAAAGGGTACTCTGCTATTCTTGGGTAGCTGAATGACCTTTGCCCCTCTCCATGTCTGAGGGCACACCGTCTTCTAGGCTTAAATTAAAGATGTGACCAACAGGAGTCACATTTCACCATCCAGGTTGTCGGTACCAGGTGGTTTGTCCCTATTTATAAATTAGCAACCATTTTGTTCACCTCTTCCACACCCTCTTTGTAGAACTAAAAACTAGAGTGCTTGTTTTTCATTAGTTGGTCCATCATTTATCAAGGCTCAGCATTTGTTGTTTGCATGTCATGCCTAAGTTTGCTAATCTTGTTAACAAAAAAGTTATTAAAGTGGTTGGTAATATTAAAGGGTTTTGTTATGAACAAGCCATCTGCCTCAATGACAAATGAGTTAGCTTTTTTGCTTAGAATTTAATTTAATGTACTCCAGAGCTTCTTTTTTTTAATAGTATAGTTTCTTCTTCTTTTTGTTTAGTTTAGTTATGTTATTTATATATTTACTGTATGTTAACCAGTCTGCTGTGTTGTCAGACGTATTTGCTATTCCCTTGCTATGCCTCATCCCTCTCAGCCATACCGTTTATCCAATTAGAGTATAAACCAAATCAGAGAGCCTAATTACCCTACCTTGTTTCTTGCTGGCCTCCTCTTCATCCCCCACCTCATCCTCAGTGACCTCCGACCCCGTGGTATACTCTTCATCCTCAGACAGCAGCGTCTGCTGCCTCTGACACAGGGCAAAGGAGGGCATGTCAGGGTTTAGATAGCCTGGTCCCAGATCTGTTTGGTGTCTAGCCTAACACCATTGCTCATTAACTAAGCATGAGGAGTTGGCATGATAGCACAAACAGACTGTCCCTCAGGCTTCAGGTGGTACAAAGGTATACTATGTCCACTACTGTAATATGTCATATTCACACAAACACAAGTATACAGACACGGACACACACACACTGCAGCACAATTACATTTGGAAACAATAAACGGTGATCATACCAGTTGCCGGCTCCAGTTTTTCAACAGGGAAAACTGCAAAGCAATAGGTTGAGTTAGTTAGACTACAGTCTATCTATTTGAAATAGGTTGAGTTATACTATAGTCTATTTGAAATAGGTTGAGTTAGACTATAGGCATATATATGACTCCACAAATCAAGCGCAGGTCGACGTTTATTGTCATCAATCTTGCCCTGAAGGCAGAACTGAGTGATTTCCGAAGATGGGCCAGCTGCAAAGTCAAAAATTGGCTATATCGTAACAATTATTTAAAACAAAAATGTGCTTTTTGGTCGTCATTTAAGATTTTGTTTGATTATGCATTAGGGTTAGCAGTGTGGTTAAGGTAAGGTTTAAAATCAATGTTATGTAGTAATGTAGCTAGTAGACAGATGTATAGCCAGATAGGTATATCAATGAGGGCTGGTTGTGATTGTAAATAACAAGTTTGAGCAAAGCACACTAAAGTTTCTTAAAACCTATCATTCTAGTTGTGAGTATGAATTTGATCTCAATTGACTCAATTGCCTGGATAAATAAATAAATAAATAAATAAATAGTTGTAAACTCACGGTGGTGCCCTCTACTCTCTGAAGTCCCAGGAGCCCCGGCTCTACCAGGATGTCACAGTCCAGTACCCGCTCCCCTCTCTCCCTCCTCTCTGAACCACTGGAGGGGGAGTCTACAGGCCTGGTACATAGATACACAGAGAGAGAACAGGGGAGTATCACTAAATGTAAAACCTATCATAAGATACAAAAATACACACACACACTTTCTTACCCTGTCTCTGGTAGGGGTGTGTTGGGTGTACACACTGTCTCTCTGTGTAGTAGCAGGTCGTTGAGTAGTCTGGTCTGGGCTGAGTTTACCTGGTGGTCCCCAGTACAGTCTCCACTGTCTGACGCATTCACTATGTGGTCTCGCATCTTACAGCCCTGAGACAGACAGACAGACAGACACACAGTTTTGACAAGATTCAAGTGTGAAATGTGTAAAATATGTATTGTGTGAGATGCAAACTGTTCAAAGCATGGTCACCTCACAACTCCAGTGTGTGAGTGAGTGTGTTCCTACCTTGGGCATACCGGTGGGGTCAAAGCGTAGCGTCCTCTGGTTGCAGCAGGGGTAGATGCCTGTCCCGTGCCAGCCCTGCTCTGTCCCCATGCTCGGGTACAACACAACCTCTGGGTGATACCGACAGTGGGACAGCTCTGCACACACAAACGCCTGGAGACACACACACACACACGGTTTTGTCTGGATGCATTACACAATGCCTGGAGTATGCATACACACACGCAAACAGCCCCCTCCTACCTGTTGGCAGTGGGAGCAGGTGAGGTGGTTGATGGTTCCCCAGATCCTCCAGTAGACCAGCACCCAGGACTTCAGCTCCTCATACAGTCCTGTCATGTAATCATGGACCTCCCATCTCTTCTGCCTACAGACCAGAGGTAGTGATAGATCATGGACCTCCCAGATCTTCTGCCTACAGACCAGAGGTAGTGATAGATCATGGACCTCCCATCTCTTCTGCCTACAGACCAGAGGTAGTGATAGATCATGGACCTCCCATCTCTTCTGCCTACAGACCAGAGGTAGTGATAGATCATGGACCTCCCATCTCTTCTGCCTACAGACCAGAGGTAGTGATAGATCATGGACCTCCCAGATCTTCTGCCTACAGACCAGAGGTAGTGATAGATCATGGATCTCCCATCTCTTCTGCCTACAGACCAGAGGTAGTGATAGATCATGGACCTCCCATCTCTTCTGCCTACAGACCAGAGGTAGTGATAGATCATGGACCTCCCAGCTCTTCTGCCTACAGACCAGAGGTAGTGATAGAAATGACTCTCCTTTATTCGGTTCATGTTTCTTGAAGCAGCTCTGCCACAAAACAACGTTGGCCAGCCTGGTCCTTGGAACCAACTCAGCGGCCTTGTGGTTAGTGTCCACCCTGAGATTGGAAGGTCGGGAGTTCTGCTTGTCACTCAGCATTAAGGAGATAGATTGGGGGTAAGGCCCTGCGATAGACTAGTGTCTTGTCCAGGGGGTGTACTGAGGAGATAGACTAGTGTCTTGTCCAGGGGGTGTACTGAGGAGATAGACTAGTGTCTTGTCCAGGGGGTGTACTGAGGAGATAGACTAGTGTCTTGTCCAGGGGGTGTACTGAGGAGATAGACTAGTGTCCTGTCCAGGGGGTGTACTGAGGAGATAGACTAGTGTCTTGTCCAGGGGTGTACTGAGGAGATAGACTAGTGTCTTGTCCAGGGGGTGTACTGAGGAGATAGACTAGTGTCCTGTCCAGGGGTGTACTGAGGAGATAGACTAGTGTCCTGTCCAGGGGTGTACTGAGGAGATAGACTAGTGTCTTGTCCAGGGGTGTACTGAGGAGATAGACTAGTGTCTTGTCCAGGGGTGTACTGAGGAGATAGACTAGTGTCCTGTCCAGGGGGTGTACTGAGGAGATAGACTAGTGTCTTGTCCAGGGGGTGTACTGAGGAGATAGACTAGTGTCCTGTCCAGGGGGTGTACTGAGGAGATAGACTAGTGTCCTGTCCAGGGGGTGTACTGAGGAGATAGACTAGTGTCCTGTCCAGGGGGTGTAACAGCAGAGGGAGCACCCCCCTATCCACATCGACGGGACAGCAGTGGAGGAGGTGGAACGTTTCAAGTTCCTCGGCGTACACATCACGGACAAACTTAAAATTGTCCAGCCACACAGACAGTGTGGTGAGGCTGAAGAAATTAGGCTTGTCACCAAAAACCCTTACAAACTTCTACAGATGCACAATTGAGAGCATCCTGTCACGCTGTATCACCGCCTGGTACGGCAACTGCTCCGCCCACAACCGCAAGGCTCTCCAGAGGGTGGTGAGGACTGCACAACGCATCACCGGTGGCAAACTACCTGCCCTCCAGAACACCTACAGCACCCGATGTCACAGGAAGGCCAAAAAGATCAACAAGGACAACAACCACCCGAGCCACTGCCTGTTCACCCCGCTATCATCCAGTACAGGTGCATCAAAGCTGGAACCGAGAGACTGAAAAATAGCTTCTATCTCAAGGCCATCAGACTGTTAAACAGCCATCACTAACACAGAGAGGCTGCTGCCTACATACAGACTTGAAATCATTGGCCATTCTAACAAATGGATCACTAGTCACTTTAATAATGCCACTTTAATAATTATGTTTACGTATCTTCCATTACTCATCTCATATGTATATACTGTATTTTATACCATCTACTGCATCTAATCTATGCTGCTCTGTCATAGATTTGTGTGTGTTAGGTAGTTGTTGTGGTATTTGTTAGATATTACTGCACTATCGGAACTAGAAGCACAAGCATTTCGCTACACTCGCAATAACATCTGCTAACCATGTATATGTGACCAATAAGATTTTATTTTACTTTACATCACGCTGCCTCGCTACAGAATCTTTAGCGTTTATCACTATAAACATCCATAGGATAACAGTGAAGATGTCTCTTGATAGAGCAGAAATAAGTATTATAAGCCTTGTAGCGTTACGTTTTTATACTAAGAGACTTAACTGTAAATCCCAGTCCACAGACGCTGAGAGGCGTTGGTCCCATTGTGACATAGCTACGCAGCTCTGAGACCATCATCCGCGGGACACGCGCAGCCCGAACGTGCAAATCCCAACCAACAACTCTCCGGTACACATCCTCTACTCATTCCAATGTGTTGACAATTGGAAAAATTGCTTGAGCTGAGCTGAGAATTTGAAAAGTATGAAAGCCAACGTTGCAATATTCTAGAACACTGCTGTGCGTATGGCGTCCAAATTTGGTACTCTGATAGATCCTTTACAGTCATGTGTGCATACATTTTACATATGGGTGGCCACAGAGGGAATCGAAACCCACAACCAAGGTGTAACTGGGTGGTACAGGACCTGCTGTGAGTGTAGGTGATGTCTCCTCGAGGGTTGACGTTGATCTTCCCTGGGATGCAGGAGATCTTCCTCTCTGTGTCCTTGGTCAGCAGTTTCAGGCACAGACCACACCTGGGAAAGACAAGTTGCAGACCGGTGGTTAGGCGAGGTTAACATGAGTCGCATTCATTGGGAACCAAACAGAAGAAAACAAACAAACAGGTAAGGATCTACCTACACTTGTCCAGTAGGAAATGCTCATTTTCGTTTTCTGATGCAAAATGTTTTCTGTCGTGTGCCCAAATGAATAAGACCAATGACAGACAGACCAATGCATCTATAGAGCTGCCACACACCTGTACAGAGTTGATGCGTTGCCTGGGGAGTCCTGGTTCTTATAGTCAGGATCGAAGAGACACTCAATTTTCTTCTGGAATAACTTACTGAGAAAGGGAGAAATCGAAAGTGTTGGCTGAAGCTGAATGATCGGTCTACCAGGCCTGCCAAAAATCACTAAACCTACCTTTTGAACTTGTCTTTTCTGTCCATGACGTCGTCTGCCTCGTTGTGGCTGAAGAGGTCAGAGATGTGCGTTGCCAGGTTACTGTTGATGCAGTTCATGTTGCAGGGGGTGGCCACGATGGCACTCATGTGCTTGTGACAGTACTGAATACACTCCTCCACCTATGAGAGGTCAACATGTGACTGAATACACTCCTCCACCTATGAGAGGTCAACATGTGACTGAATACACTCCTCCACCTATGAGAGGTCAACATGTGACTGAATACACTCCTCCACCTATGAGAGGTCAACATGTGACTGAATACAGTCCTCCACCTATGAGAGGTCAACATGTGACTGAATACACTCCTCCACCTATGAGAGGTCAACATGTGACTGAATACACTCCTCCACCTATGAGAGGTCAACATGTGACTGAATACACTCCTCCACCTATGAGAGGTCAACATGTGACTGAATACACTCCTCCACCTATGAGAGGTCAACATGTGACTGAATACACTCCTCCACCTATGAGGTCAACATGTGACTGAATACACTCCTCCACCTATGAGAGGTCAACATGTGACTGAATACACTCCTCCACCTATGAGAGGTCAACATGTGACTGAATACAGTCCTCCACCTATGAGAGGTCAACATGTGACTGAATACACTCCTCCACCTATGAGAGGTCAACATGTGACTGAATACAGTCCTCCACCTATGAGAGGTCAACATGTGACTGAATACACTCCTCCACCTATGAGAGGTCAACATGTGACTGAATACACTCCTCCACCTATGAGAGGTCAACATGTGACTGAATACACTCCTCCACCTATGAGGTCAACATGTGACTGAATACACTCCTCCACCTATGAGAGGTCAACATGTGACTGAATACACTCCTCCACCTATGAGGTCAACATGTGACTGAATACACTCCTCCACCTATGAGAGGTCAACATGTGACTGAATACACTCCTCCACCTATGAGGTCAACATGTGACTGAATACACTCCTCCACCTATGAGAGGTCAACATGTGACTGAATACACTCCTCCACCTATGAGAGGTCAACATGTGACAGTACAGAATACACTCCTCCAGCTGGAAGACAGGTCGACATAAATAGGTAATTGAGTTTGTTCAATGCCTTGGAAGTCATGTGTCACTTACTTGCAATAAAAGTAACATGTTACAATTCTAAACACAATTCTAATGGTAACCATGCAACAGGATGTGAACCGTTCCAAAGGCCCCTCGTTTTCTGTTTTGGACTGAAGTGAAGAGTGAAGCCTCTTTGCCTAATTAGCTGATTGGTTCTCTGTTTATTTCTTGAGTGCGATTTTATTCAACGACCAACAAAAGCTTGATGGTTCATTTACTGTAGCAGACGAAGCGAGAGGTTTCAATCCTTGCCAAAAATCGGTCCAAAATATTTTATTTTGTTGTAAAAGGTTCCCAATAGCCTTTTCCCCAACCTCAGTTCAGCCACTTCGCGTTCGTCCTTCAGCTACAACAGAAAACCAGGGCCCCCAAAACGTACAGTACATTGGAACCGGCATAGCAACCCAGCTCCTGCCATTACAACACTTACTAACGTGTCCATCTTCAAGAACTCGGAGGAGATGAGGATTGAGATCACATTGCTGGGCTCTGAAACCACACAACCAACAAACACCACGTAACCAACCAATGTTAGCACACAACCAACAAACACCACATAACCAACCAATGTAAGCACACAACCAACAAACACCACGTAACCAACCAATGTTAGCACACAACCAAAAAAACACCACATACCGACCAAACACACTGCCAGGCCAACCAACAAGCACACCACTATTAGTGACCACATCACTGCCGTCTCCATGGTTATCATTTACCACGCCCAGGTAAGTGATGGTATAGTACTGTACAAGCATCAGTGTATGTAGCTACAGTACGTATGGTGCGAGAGCATGTATTCAATTCTTTACCGAGCTTGGGTTTGTCATTGTTGCCATCGTCGGCCATTTTGTGCCTCTTGACGTAGTTCATGAGCCAGTCGAAGATCTGCACGTCACAGTGCACAGAGATGTCCACCTCCTCCCAGCGCTGGGGGTCAACAGAGAGGTACTCAGCAAAGTAACGCATCTCGTTGATCAGAAGGTCACGGGGACACATGAAGTCCTGCTTCAGGTTCTTAGCCTCGTCACACACGTGGATCACCATATTGGGCCTGCGTAGGAGAGCGAAACAGAGATACAGACAGGCAGGCAGGCAGACACACACAGAGACACAGAGAGGAATATCTCTTGATGTTTGTATCAGAGTACATATGAGTATTTGTTAGCAGACTAAGTTCTTGGTCCTGCTCTATGAAACTCTTTGATCACCTTGACTTGAGCTGGACTGGTTAACAGTGTATTTCTGTTTGACGGTAGTTAGACCAGGCACTCACCCTTTCCCCTCCTGGGGCTTCTCGCCCTCCTCTGCAGACTCCCTGCTCTCTTTCTCCACCGAGCTACCTCTTGAAGGGTTCACCGCCAGGCCTGGAGAGTGGAGACACCAAACAAGACTGTGTAGCACACTGAACTAAAGCCTAGATATTCAGACATGAAGAGTCTTCAGGTCTTACTAGCTGCTGCTACACTGGACGCAGAACTTTAGCATCATGACTGGCTGCATCACCGGTTGGTATGGCAACTGCACCGCCCTCGATCACAACAGGCGCTACAGAGGGCGGAGCGGACGGCCCAGTGCATCACTGGGGCTGAGCTCCCTGCCATCCAGGACCTCTAAACCCCAGCCACAGACTGTTCTCTCTGCTACCGCATGGCAAGCGGTACCGGAGAACCAAGTCTGGGACTGAAAGGTACCTGAACAGCTTCTACCCCCAAAACATAAGACTGCTGAACAGGTTATCAAATGGCCACCAGGACTATTTGGATTGACCCGTTTTTGCACTGACTCTCTTACACACACTCTCTCTCTCTCTGATAATTATCTATCCTGATTGTCTAGTCACTTCTACCCCTACCTACATATTACCTTAACTACCTCGTACCCCTGCACATTCGACTCGGTACCAGTACTCCTTGTATATAGTCTCATTAATATAATACTACAGGGGTACTGGTACTCCTTGTATATAGTCTCATTATTATAATACTACAGGGGTACCAGTACTCCTTGTATATAGTCTCATTATTATAATACTACAGGGGTACTGGTACTCCTTGTATATAGTCTCATTAATATAATACTACAGGGGTACTGGTACTCCTTGTATATAGTCTCATTAATATAATACTACAGGGGTACTGGTACTCCTTGTATATAGTCTCATTATTATAATACTACAGGGGTACTGGTACTCCTTGTATATAGTCTCATTAATATAATACTACAGGGGTACTGGTACTCCTTGTATATAGTCTCATTAATATAATACTACAGGGGTACTGGTACTCCTTGAATATAGTCTCATTAATATAATACTACAGGGGTACTGGTACTCCTTGTATATAGTCTCATTATTATAATACTCCAGGGGTACTGGTACTCCTTGTATATAGTCTCATTATTATAATACTACAGGGGTACTGGTACTCCTTGTACAGTGGGGCAAAAAAGTATTTAGTCAGCCACCAATTGTGCAAGTTCTCTCACTTAAAAAGATGAGAGAGGCCTGTAATTTTCATCATAGGTACACTTCAACTATGACAGACAAAATGAGGAAAAAAATCCAGAAAATCACATTGTAGGATTTTTAATGAATTTATTTGCAAATTATGGTGGAAAATAAGTATTTGGTCACATACAAACAAGCAAGATTTCTGGCTCTCACAGACCTGTAACTTCTTCTTTAAGAGGCTCCTCTGTCCTCCACTCGTTACCTGTATTAATGGCACCTGTTTGAACTTGTTATCAGTATAAAAGACACCTGTCCACAACCTCAAACAGTCACACTCCAAACTCCACTATGGCCAAGACCAAAGAGCTGTCAAAGGACACCAGAAACAAAATTGTAGACCTGCACCAGGTTGGGAAGACTGAATCTGCAATAGGTAAGCAGCTTGGTTTGAAGAAATCAACTGTGGGAGCAATTATTAGGAAATGGAAGACATACAAGACCACTGATAATCTTCCTCGATCTGGGGCTCCACGCAAGATCTCACCCCGTGGGGTCAAAATGATCACAAGAACGGTGAGCAAAAATCCCAGAACCACACGGGGGGACCTAGTGAATGACCTGCAGAGAGCTGGGACCAAAGTAACAAAGCCTACCATCAGTAACACACTACGCTGCCAGGGACTCAAATCCTGCAGTGCCAGGCGTGTCCCCTGCTTAAGCCAGTACATGTTCAGGCCGTCTGAAGTTTGCTAGAGAGCATTTGGATGATCCAGATGAGGATTGGGAGAATGTCATATGGTCAGATGAAACCAAAATAGAACTTTTTGGTAAAAACTCAACTCGTCGTATTTGGAGGACAAAGAATGCTGAGTTGCATCCAAAAAACACCATACCTACTGTGAAGCATAGGGGTGGAAACATCATGCTTTGGGGCTGTTTTTCTGCAAAGGGACCAGGACGACTGATCCGTGTAAAAGAAAGAATGAATGGGGCCATGTATCGTGAGATTTTGAGTGAAAACCTCCTTCCATCAGCAAGGGCATTGAAGATGAAACGTGGCTGGGTCTTTCAGCATGACAATGATCCCAAACACACCGCCCGGGCAACGAAGGAGTGGCTTCAGAAGAAGCATTTCAAGGTCCTGGAGTGGCCTAGCCAGTCTCCAGATCTCAACCCCATAGAAAATCTTTGGAGGGAGTTGAAAGTCCGTGATGCCCAGCGACAGCCCCAAAACATCACTGCTCTAGAGGAGATCTGCATGGAGGAATGGGCCAAAATACCAGCAACAGTGTGTGAAAACCTTGTGAAGACTTACAGAAAACGTTTGACCTCTGTCATTTCCAACAAAGGGTATATAACAAAGTATTGAGATAAACTTTTGTTATTGACCAAATACTTATTTTACACCATAATTTGCAAATAAATAAATAAAAAATCCTACAATGTGATTTTCTGGATTTCTTTTTCTCATTTCGTCTGTCATAGTTGAAGTGTACCTATGATGAAAATTACAGGCCTCTCTCATCTTTTTAAGTTGGAGAACTTGCACAATTGGTGGCTGACTAAATACTTTTTTGCCCCACTGTATATAGCCTCATTATTATAATACTACAGGGGTACTGGTACTCCTTGTATATAGTCTCATTATTATAATACTACAGGGGTACTGGTACTCCTTGTATATAGTCTCATTATTATAATACTACAGGGTACTGGTACTCCTTGTATATAGTCTCATTATTATAATACTACAGGGTACTGGTACTCCTTGTATATAGTCTCATTATTATAATACTACAGGGTACTGGTACTCCTTGTATATAGTCTCATTATTATAATACTACAGGGTACTGGTACTCCTTGTATATAGTCTCATTATTATAATACTACAGGGTACAGTACTCCTTGTATATAGTCTCATTATTATAATACTACAGGGTACAGTACTCCTTGTATATAGTCTCATTATTATAATACTACAGGGTACAGTACTCCTTGTATATAGTCTCATTATTATAATACTACAGGGTACAGTACTCCTTGTATATAGTCTCATTATTATAATACTACAGGGGTACCGGTACTCCTTGTATATAGTCTCATTATTATAATACTACAGGGGTACCGGTACTCCTTGTATATAGTCTCATTATTATAATACTACAGGGGTACCGGTACTCCTTGTATATAGTCTCATTCTGTTATTTATTGTGTTACTATTTTCTCTTACTTTTTAATTCTGCATTGTTGGGAAAGGGTTCGTAGGTAAGCATTTCACAGTGACGTGTACACCTGTTGTATTCGGCGCATGTGACAAATGACATTTGATTTGATTTTTAGTTGAGTGTGAGATGCTCCTATTCATTTAAATGGAACTCTGGTTCTATTTCTAAGATGTCCACTTGCGGCTCAAACCCAGAACACTAGGATAAAATGGCTCGCACTCTGATCACGCTGGTAAATCATTTACTGCATTTGGGACGCCCCAGCAGTTCCTATGTTAGGCAGGCTGACCCCCAGCAGCTCCTACGTTAGGCAGGCTGACCCCCAGCAGCTCCTACGTTAGGCAGGCTGACCCCCAGCAGCTCCTACGTTAGGCAGGCTGATCCCCAGCAGCTTCTACGTTAGGCAGGCTGATCCCCAGCAGCTCCTACGTTAGGCAGGCTGATCCCCAGCAGCTCCTACGTTAGGCAGGCTGATCCCCAGCAGCTCCTACGTTAGGCAGGCTGACCCCCAGCAGCTCCTACGTTAGGCAGGCTTCCCCCCAGCAGCTCCTACGTTAGGCAGGCTTCCCCCCAGCAGCTTCTACGTTAGGCAGGCTTCCCCACAGCAGCTCCTATGTTAGGCAGGCTGATCCCCAGCAGCTCCTATGTTAGGCAGGCTGATCCCCAGCAGCTCCTATGTTAGGCAGGCTGATCCCCAGCAGCTCCTATGTTAGGCAGGCTGATCCCCAGCAGCTCCTGTTAGGCAGGCTGATCCCCAGCAGCTCCTATGTTAGGCAGGCTGATCCCCAGCAGCTCCTATGTTAGCCAGGCTGACCCCCAGCAGCTCTTATGTTAGGCAGGCTGATCCCCAGCAGCTCCTATGTTAGCCAGGCTGATCCCCAGCAGCTCCTATGTTAGCCAGGCTCATCATAACAGACATAGTTCCCCAAATCATTACATATGCACTAGCACATCAACCAGTCAGCCTTACCCGTCACTGAGATGGAGCTCTGATTGGTCCGCGTCTCCCCCACGTCTCCCGTGGTGTCCAATAGTGTGGATTTGATGTAAGTGGACAGCGAGTCCACAGGGGAGGAGCCTCCTGCCGTCAGCGCGTTGCATTGGTCGTCCACGTGATGGAACCCTCCCGTGCTCTTCAGATCCTCGAACCTCTGCGCACACTGAAGGTAGGCACGACAACCACCATGGCAACCATGTCACTACTATTCCATGACAACAACCCTCAGACCACATCATCTTGGTTCCAGTAACCCCTGCACAACATTCAACAGCAGTCCAAACTAAACTAAGCGATAGTACAGTTGAACTAATAAGATATTGGTGGGCGCTTCTATTATCATGTGACACATTTGTACAAGTGTGATGGAAATGTGTTTCTGGCATATCCCAACTTCCCCTGAAACAGACCTGGAGAGTGGGGTCACGTCTAGGGTCAACATTTTACAGCGCCCCTGGAGCAATTGCGGTTAAGTGCCTTGCTCAAGGGTACAGATTTTCCACCTTGTCGGCTCTAGGATTCAAACTTTCAGTTACTGGCTCAACACTCTTACCTTGAGGCTATCTGTCACGCTGAACAGTGGCCATAAGGAGTTGGTAAGACAACACAGACCAGGCTAATAACCTTTTACAATCTCTCCTTAGTGGGGGCAGTGGTTAGCAAGCCTGCCTACAGACTGGGAGACCCGGGTTCGCCATTCCACAAGGGGTGTTGCACTGTAGCCGTTAGCAACTATAGCTTCAATCAATCAATATGTTTATTGTCCCAATTTGTAGTGCATGTAGAGCTTACTTCCTTGGGTGTGAAGCCAGGGACCAGCATGGCCACGTTGTCCCAGTTGATGGGCTGTGGAACGCACCAGAGAGAGCTCAGCACCATGTCCAGGGCCAAGAGGTTGTTGTCACTGGGAAAGTTGTTGTTGTTCAGGGTGCAGTAACGACTCATGTCTGTCAGCAGGTATGGGTGAGAGAGTGAGAGAGATCAAGGTTGACATTATCATACATTATTAAGTCTGAAGGGTGAGAGAGATCAGAGCATTATTCTGTTAAAGGTAGACTCAGTGATATGACACCCATTACACAAAGGGGGAGGTGACTTTATGCTCACAGAAAGCTGCGGTTGCTACAATCGACAATCGTAATGGACTGTCTACTTGACATAGATACATAAGAATAACCAGAGCATGTATAGAAAGCCTTGACATCCAACATCACATCTAAACCAAATTCTGGAATAGGCTACACCTAAGTTGTCCCACCATTGTCAGTGTCATTGAAAAGCTGACTGTCAATATCATACGCGGAGAACAGCGGACACATACTTTAGGCTACTTCGATGATCTTCTTGCAACAAGGATGGATGCTCCTCCCTTGGATTGCCCTTTTGGCTTTGGCTGTAGTCGAACTGTCCAACGCAAATGTAATGGCATTTTTTGTTCAGCAGCTTATTCTATCAAGCTAGCTAGCTACCTATAGTGCACATCACTGCACTAGAAGCTAAATACACGATACGGTATTTTTTTTATTATTATAGTTCTAAAAAACACTTGGTAGTATCTAGTTGGCTGTACGGTTATCTTGCATCTTACTGACTCAATGATGACAGTAGCCGTCATCCGCTGCTACTACCTAGCTAGCTGCTAGCTATACGTGCACCCTCTCTGATGTGATGGACGGATGAGACATTCAATCAGCATTGCATACGGGATGGAAACACCCCCCAAAAACGCCAGTGAATGACGATTAGATAACGAACCGCCAGTCGTTGTAACGTCCCCAAATCTTCTGCTGCGTCGATTCCGCTTTTCCGGTGCCGCAGTGCAGCAGCCGGTGCAGTGGTGCCGCGTCCCGGGGTTGCTCAGCGACAGACGTGCCCTTTTCGACTAAATCAAATGATGAAGGGAAATTATTTTGTATCCAGCAGGTGGATAACCACGTGTTTAACCTTGTTATAATGGACGCATTACATTTTCAAAACAATTAACATCCAATGATATAAAACTAAAACAGTTTAATTAATTTAGCAATTAATTTTTGCCATGTGATAAGTGTATAATACATTTTTCATTTCTTAGTAAGAAAAAGACAATGGACACTTTTCAGGTTTTGAAAATGTTTATTTCCAAAATAATTGTATTTACATAATTACAGTTTTTCAGGAGAGTGAGGACTAAAAATGCCACTGAAACACCCCAAGATGAGGACCGGCTATTTGGCTATTTCAGTTCTTACATGGATGCATTCAACAAAACGTATTGATTTAATATATCTGGATGGTTAAACATTCCAAGTTCAAAACTTCACTTGGAATATTTAGGACATTTTACAGGACATCCAAGATTCCAGAATTTCAAACAACATTTTACAACCATATTAACACCAAGTCAATCCTTCCATTGGAACCAAATCTGAACTTTGATAGTAATTTATCCATAGAAATAGAATGCCTAGAAAGGGGGTCTCCAAGTCAATGATGACGTAATAGGTGGGACTGGTAGACATTGAGTGTACCCATGCCAGGGTTTAAAATATTCCCATCTTCAACCTAGACACATGCCTGGAGGTAAAAAAGTAGGAAGTGTACCCTTCAATTTGGGCTGTGATGTCAACTCATCTGACATTACAAAAAAATACATTCCATTAAATGAGCTACATCAGTCAGCATCATTTGAATAAATGTTTTACATTACCATGGCAATCCAGCATCAGTTGATAGAACATTCTAAAATACCATGGAAATGATTGCATCACAATACCAGGCAGCCATTGAGTGTACCCATGAGTTTACCAGTCAACTTGCCAGAGTTAGAGCTTCCAAGCCCATTCTATTCCTATGAATGGATCTTTAAAATATCAAACCAATGACATTAACTTGGAACAAAACGGTGAATTTCAGAAACATAATATTATGGCTTTGTCCTGTCAACGTCAAACCATGCAATATTCTCCCAAATATTTGCATAATCTATTAGCGTACTTAATTTGATTTTAATGTACTCATTCTGGTTATTCACTGTTAATTAAATAAATCTATATCAAAACCATTTAAATATGCATCATTATTGGGTTAAAAATGTAGTGTGACCGTACTGACAAGGCTGGTACAGGATAGGTATAGGTTGGTTTGGATAACCACTGACAAGACAGTTGGATCCAGATATGTCTGACAGAACCACTTTTCCTTTATCCAGGTACTCAATACCTACTAATATACCAACCTTACACTTGCTTACAGGCAGATTAAATGTCAAACCAAACCCACTGAATTCTGAACATGAATCACCCTCTGGATGTAGAGCAACTGGTTTCCCACTGCTGGACGTGACCGAGCTATACAGAACAGTTCATCAACAAACCACATTCAGCCTCAACACACACAAAGTCCGACATCACAGGTCAATCCTCTCTGGTATGGGGAGCACTGTGCTTGAAGCTGTAGTGGTGCTGGGCACTACACCCAGACTGCTGTAACCGGCTGGTGTTTCCCTATACACACACTCCAGCAGCTCCTCTGGGATACTTACTGGGACGGCTCCAGCTGGGCCTAGGCCTGAAACCAAGCCTGGGGCTACAGTTGGCACTGGGCCGGTAGCCAGGTTAGGCTGGGGGGCTTGAAGGGTCGTGCCCAGTGGGTTCCCTGGCTGGGCCTGAACCTGGGCCAGCCTCTCCAGCTCAGTGTGCTTCCTGCCTCTCCTCTTCCCCAGGACCTTGACGTAGTTGGCAGGTATGAGGCCCGTGGTCTGGCCGTCTACACTGGCCAGCAGCCACCCACGCACCCTGGGTTGATGCTCTACACACAGGGGACAGAGAGGATATAATACGGTCATTTATCAGGCTGATACTTTTATCAAAAGGGACTTAGATAACAGGAACACATTCAGTATGTAACCCATCCTGAATGGCGTTCTGTTGACCTGCCTGCTACAGTGCTAGCTTTCTTCCTCCCAAGGCCTCCAGCACTCTTTCCCCCTGATAACATATATTGTGGTAACCGCAGCGCTTCATTTCTAAATCGGAAGCTGCCGGAACAAAAGTGAGTACAAGAGAGAAGGAGGGGGCTCCAAGGTACCAGAGCGCACGAGAAACAGAATAGGAACCAACAATGCAGCAGAGAGATCATAGCGGTATACGCACAGCAGAAAAACACAATAACCCATCGATTTAAGATGTCTTTGGTAAAGAATTGATGTAGGCCTACAGCAAAATTAAACAAACTCTAGTAATCGTCTTTAAGTGTGGACCCTACCTCCTTGTTCTCTCTTGTCATTGTGGTTTTACAGGGCTGCTCTCTACGTCAATTCTCTTCTCTCCCCCTCTCCAACCCCTCCTCTTTCGAGAACCCTAACAGTTGTTTTTCAAGTCTGCGTTACACACACCTACACACTGATATTTCCACCTGCGGTGACATCACAATGGTGACATCACAATGGTAACACTGTAGGAGGGATAGCCTCTAGATGGAGAGAACCCACAGAGAGACAACCCAGAGAGTATAATGTTGACTGTTCATTTTCTATTGTTTATTATCTATTTCACTTGCTTAGCCAATGTAAACATGTTTCCCATGCCAATAAAGCCCCTTGAATTGAAAGAGAGAACACAGAGAGAGAAAGAAAGAGAGGCAGAAAGCGTGGGCTGATGTGAAACATGGTCACCGTACGTGTGTGTGGGGGTGTGACACTTTTGGGCTGTCAAAACCGTTAATGCACGTGTATATGTATGTGTGTGTGTGGGGGGGGAGACCTATATCTCTGTGTGTGGATGAGTAGGTCTAAGAGTCTGTGGGTTGTATCTGTGACGTTTCTAACCACCCCATCTAAGCCCTTGTTGTGTGTGAGGCTGGGGGAACCTCCCACATGCCCCATGTCAGAGCCCAGACACACTGCTACTATGGGCTATAGAGGTGGTGTTCAGGGGTAGACGTCTTGTAAGACCCGCTCTATCTCACTGCTGCGCACCCCCCCCACCCACTACTGGCAAGTAGGTTCCAGAACGTAGGCATCCAAAACTGAGGTGTCGGATCCTGTTCCTGCAGTCAGGGATTGAAATTAAGGGCGTCCTGTGGTCTCGAGAACGATAAAAAGAGAGATGTCTGGGACAGTTGAAAACAGACGTTGGGACAGTTGCATGGACGATATTCCATACTAAAATGTTTAAAACACAAAGACGAGGCTGATGAAACAGATCACAACATGTATCTTAAAAGTTGATTATCTATGAATACATTTACATTACAAGCGCAGCAATGTGTTCACTCGTCTCCCCCATTTACATCAATGTTCCAAAATGCTATTACAGGAGAACATCGTTCTCAAACACGCACCTGATGCCAGCGGTTTTAATAAAGCGGCAGATGGATATTCAGCCTAATGGTAGAAACTTAGAGGGAATATCTGAAGACGCAGCAATAGGATTGTGCCTTACTGCCTTTAGACAGTAGAAGAAGAACTGCTGGTTTCACTGGCAAATCAGGAAATCTTAGCTTTTTTCTATGGTCAGATTTCTTCTGTAGGCTATTAGAAGCAAGGGCTATGGAAAACATCCAGGTTTCAAACAATGATATGGTTCGGTAGGCATCACATATATAGATTATTTAGGTTATGGAAATAATATAGAATATCATTCCAATGTTGAGCAAATAGGCCTATCAGAAAGCACATTTAAAGGTGCTGCATGGTCAAACCGACGTCTGCATTGGCCGTGCAGCGTTTACGGTGAAATGGCCTCTGCAGAAGTCAGGGCATTTATACTTCACTACCTTGGCCGGGGACCTTAACGCAGGGAAACCTCATTTCTACCAGCACGTCAAATGTGCAACCCAACCAAAAATCAATATTATATATTTCTCACCCTCCATTTGGCAAATCTGACCATAATTCTATCCTCCTGATTGCTGCTTACAAGCAAACACTAAAGCAGGAAGGAACAGTGGCTCAATAAGGAAGTGGTCAGATGACGCGGATGCTAAGCTACAGGACTGTTTTGCTAGCACAGACTGGAATACGTTCCGGGATTCATCCAATGGCATTGAGAAGTATACCACCTCAGTCACAGGCTTCATCAATAAGCGCATCGATGACATCGTCTCCACAGTGACCGTACGTACATATCCCAACCAGAAGCCATGGATTACAGGCAAGCAGACCAGTCCCTGTGCCCAAGGGGTAGACGTCCATGGTAACCTGCCTAAATGTAGTCATGAAGTGCTTTGAAAGGCTGGTCATGGCTCACAACACCCCGGGAAACCCTAGACCCACTCCAATTCGCATACCGCCCCAACAGATCATGCAATGTCCATTGCACTCCACACTGCCCTTTCCCACCTGGACAAAAGGAACACCTACGTGAGAATGCTGTTCATTGACTACAGCTCAGCGTTCAACACCATCGTGCCCTCCAAGCTCATCACTAAACTAAGGTCCCTGGGACTGAACACCTCCCTCTGCAACTGGACACTGGACTTCCTGACAGGCTGCCCTGAGGTGGTAAAAACAGGCAACAACACATCCGCCACGCTGCTCCTCAACACCGGGACCCCTCAGGGGTGGGTGCTTAGTCCCCTCCTGCACTCCCTGTTCACCCACGACTGTGTGGCAAAGAACGTCTCCAACACCATCAAGTTTACATATCCTACATTACTCATCTCATATGTATACACTGTACTCCATACCATCTACTGCATCTTGCCTATGCCGGTCAGCCATCGCTCATCCATATATTTACATGTACATACTCGTATTCATTCCTTTACACTTGTGTGTGTATAAGGTAGTTGTTGTGAAATTGTTAGATTACTTGTTAGATACTACTGCACGGTCGGAACTAGAAGCACAAGCATTTTGCTACACTCGCATTAACATCTGCTAACCATGTGTATGTGACAAATAAAATGAGATTTGTTTGCTGACGACAACAGTGGTAGGCCTGATCACAGACAATGATGTGCCAGCCTATAGGGAGGAGGTCAAAGTGCTGGTAGTGCGGTGCCAGGCCATCTCTCCCTCTCAAAAGGAGTTGATCATGGACAACGGGAAAAGAGAGGGCCGAACACGCCACCATTCACATCGACGGGGCTGTAATGGAGCGGGTCAAGAGCTTCAAGTTATTTAGTGTCCACATCACCAACTAACATGGTCCAAGCACACCAAGACAATTGTGAAGAGGACACGACAACACCTATTCCCCCTCGGGAGACAGAAAAGATTTGGCATGGGTCCTCAAAAAGTTGTACAGCTGCACCATCGAGAGCATCCTGACTGGCTGCAACATTACTACACACAGATCATAAACGTAATGTTAGCTGGTGAGCCAGCCATCTAACGTCAGCTAGCTAGCCATCAGTAAGCTTTAACTTGCAATGAAAACAACTTTGACTAAATTAGAAACGTATAATATCTGAAACTGTAGCTAGACGCTTACCCTTATACATGGATGAACTCTTCACGGCAGACTGCAACCCCTTTCAATAAATAAGACATCCTGTGTCGTTTCCCTTGCGTAATTTAACAATTGTATTCGTATTTTCAGATGGCATACAAGTTTGTTATTAACGGCACATGAAAGGTCACATGTTCCAGACTGCATTTCTGACAAAATAATGCATTTATATATATTTGATACTAGTCAGACTAGGGATACTAGTCAGACTATGGCTGAGTTCAAACACAAAGTAGACAGCCCTTGGCTCTAAACCCTCAGCCTTGAATGACGATTAACATTGTCACATCTGAGTGTACCTCAGCTATGTTGACTAAATGACACTTCGAGGCCACCAGAGTTTGACACGTGACTACAGTTTGCATTGAATTGTGGGTCATATCAACCCCACAAGTGATCAAAGTAGTTCACTCGCTCCCTGGAGCTACATCGATGGCTGAGGGGGTAACATTTGTGAATAAGATGACAATCAAACTGCATCTGGTTTCGACAGGGATTCCCCCGAGGGAAGTGGCTAGCGCCAGGGCTGAGGGGGGGTAAAATGTACGTGTTTGGACTGCAGCCCTCAATCTCACAAGCACAAACAAGACAAGTCCCAGTGCCACGTTAACCTCCCGCCATTTAAAAAGGGGCAGGTGAACATTTGTCTCTGTGATATTTTGGTTAAAATATGAAATGAAACAATATACCACATGACTTCTTACTGGTAATATATGTATTGTTTTAGAAACATTAAAATCCATTCTAATGATGTAATGGATGTTTGTCGGTTCTCATTAAGATGCAATAGTTTTTTCCTTAACAAATTAAGTTAATGTAATAGACTGTCTGTATTTGTCTCAGAAATACACCAATTACTTTAAAAGCACTGAAAATGACCTAGACTCACATTGGCATATCAACAGAAAATTAAAAAATATATAAGCATTTTACATTTTGGGATAGTTTAAGTTCAGTTGAAATTGCACTTTGTGACAGTGATGGAAAAAGTTAGTCGCAAGCCCTGCCTGCAGCATTGGGTAATGGCTTCCTGGTTTAGAAGAGCGTTTCTCAACGCCACTCCTCCAGTGCCCCCAACAGCACATGTCCCAGGCAAACTGGCCAAGTGAAACTCAACTCCACCATGTACTTCACATCAACACAGATGAGCGGAGACCAGAGTGTGGACTGGATTTCCCACTATATCAAATCGCTGACAGTTGAGACCTGTAAAAATGAACATTGTCAAACCCTTAACCTTCATAATACAATGTTCATGTAATACAACCACTGACCGTTTCCTCGTATCGACTGGCAGCGACTAGATGTAGTCGGAGGTACACTCCGCCCACTCTCGTCTCCGCTCAACTACGTTGATGTGAAGTTACGGACAAATATACAGACAAACATAGCTGATTCAACTCATCGAAGGCTTGATGACTAGCTAACAAGTTGAATGAGGTGTGATTGTCCGGGGCTCCAGTAAAAACATGTTTAAATAAAAGGTGAACTGTTCGGGGTACTGGAGGCCTGGCGTTGAGAAACACTGGGTTAGAGCATGGTGCTGGTTGTGGGTTGGATTCCCCCCTCTCCTCCTAGTTTCTTACCTTTAGGAGCCAGGTTGAGCATGTCTCCAGCATTCAGGGAGAGCTCCTCCTCCGACGCAGCTGTGAAGTCATACTCCGCCCTGGCAACCACATGGTCATCCTCCCCGCTAGCCCAGTTGGTGACTGCATAGGGATTTAATCAATCAAAATGTACTTATATAGTCCTTGTAGGGAATATTAACGAAGTAAAAAAGTACAGACATCCTTTTGGTAAGGTGCTGACTAACGTAACAAACAAAAAATGTATATAGCACACTTCTCTTTCTAATGAACATACAGAGCCAGATTAGCAGTGTATGTTCAGATAAACAGATGGGTCAGGGTTAGAGGTCACGAAACTGGTTAACAGACAGACAAGACAAAGGATATTCAGAAGAGGGGGCCTCACCGCTCTCCTCGGGCCCCTGGGCGGAGCTCAGCAGCTTCCAGATGAGATAGGGCCCTCCTAGGACCACGGCCAGAAAAAGGAAGATGGGCCACGACTTGACCGCTCCGGCTCTGGGGTCTTCCATTGCGGCTCCAGCCCCTCGGGTGGCCAGAACAGCTCCTTCACTGTCCGCCCACAGGTCCTCCACCTCACCGTCCCGCCTCAGCCCCAGCATCCTCTGTATGCGGCGGTACAGGTAGCGCAGGGTGCGCACCAGGGCGAAGGCCGACAGAACCTTGGTAAAGTGCATCCGTAACCGTGTCAGGTGGTTGGCTACATCCAGCACGGCTCGGAAACTGTTGTAGACGGCCGAGAAGGTGGCGTCCATCATCATGCTGACCGAGGTGAAGGCCTGGACGATGCTCTCGATGGACTGGAAGGCGCCGCGGCTGCTCTCCTCTGCCTGTTGTACAAAGCGACTGGGCGCCACGTCTTCACCACCGGTTTGGCCGAAGCGGCTGTAGCCCAGGCCACCACCGAGCCCCCCTCCCATGCCATAGCCACCACTGTAGGGGCTGTAGGGGCTGTATGCGCCGCCGTAGAGGCTGGAGCTACCATAGGGGTTGTATGAGGAGCCAGGGAAGGAGCCGTAGGAGGGACGGTAGGACTGGACGGACTGAACAGGGCGAGGGGGGACAGGAGGCACCATGCGGGTCAAGACAGGAGGGCCAGCGGGGCCAGAGAGGCTGGAGGGACCTAGTGGGGCAAAGTCAGTCGACCTGGTGGATTGGAAAGAGGGGGGTAACTTATAAAACAGTGTGAACATTCAATTCAAATCACGTGTTCGTGTTGTCAAAATGTTAAAAATAAAAACATCTCAAAACTAGTTTCCTTTAGTTTCGTAGTTAAAGAGAATTCTGAGCAATCTAGGAGTGTTAACGTAATGCAATGGGTTACATCTCTATTAGCTAGATAACAAAACAAAACGACATGCCAGTCCCAGGTAACGACGTTAGCTAGCTACTATAACCAGATTGGACCTCGGTGTTGCCTTGTGGTTGAGTTATTATCCAATAACAGTCCAATACTCAACTATTGTCAAATATAGAAATCTAGCTAGTTCTGTCCGTTAGGAAAACGCCAAACAGCAAACTCCGACCTAGTTAGGGCCTGGACCTAGCCTTAGATTAGGAGCTAACGCTAGCTAAGCTAATTCATACACAGTCCATAGACGACGACGACAACAACAACAACTCGTCAAGTAAGACAATAACTTGTTTACCGATAGTTGACTGGTGCACTCATGGCTGCTCCTGGAATCCGCCTTTCCCACGGTTTAGGAGGAGGCTGCGATGCCATCGTACAAACTGGCTGAAGTTACGCCGTTTTGAACCGTTTTCCCGTCGCTTCCCCGTAGTAACTAGCTATCTATCTATCTCCACGGCTGGCCCCTGGGAGCCAGACCAACATAATCAACCACACAATACGGACAACGGCTGAAACAACACACCGTCGGTTGGAAAGCAGAAAGACAGAGAAGATTTCTTTAATAAAACTCATTTTATATTGTATTTTCATTCTAGCCGGGCAAGTTTAGTCAGCAACTTTGTTGTATGTTTTCGGCGTTGATTAGTAGAGCCTAGAGGACTTTGGCTCCGTTATTCGGTCCCCCGTCGTCCCGAGGCTGATGGAACTAATACTCCGGTATCAGACATGACCGGGGACCGCTTCTTCACCGGAGACACCTGGCAGCGAAAATACGCAACACAGTGGTCTATTTCACTGACACAACCAATACTAATATAACATTTACCACATTCATTGTCCATGTCAAATGATCTCAATCGTAAATTAGGTATATTTTTTTAACCATAGATCATTGTATTATTTATGATATTCTGAATGTCAGACTGCTATTTTACTTTGCTGTTAACAATGCAAAAAAAAAATCGAGACAATACTAATATTTTCCAGAGAAGTGTATTTAATTCCTAAACATTTTAAAAAATCAAGTCATAATTCACATGTAGAAATAACATTTATTTCAATTAACCGACTGAGCAAACGTGTACAAACAAAAATAAATAACATAATCATTATACACAGGGTGGTCTATTCAGGAATTCAGGAGAAATCAGGAGATAAAGATTAAGGGCTTGTTTGGATTGAACCAATTTCAAAGATTGTTTAATTTCACTTTACCATGTTTAAGAAAACAATACATGGGGTAGTTAAAAAACCTCAATGTGAATTAAATATTTTTGCCATGATGATCAAGTTATACAAACTGTACATTCACCTTTCCTGTCCTCCATTAGAAAACCAACCTGATAAACGTTAAAGTGCGAATGAATAGATCATTATGTGATTTAGTACTGAAATACATCCCAAAACGCTTTAGTAGCTTGACATGAAAAAATAATCATAATCCTGCCGTTTTAATATCTGATTTACAAAACACACAATGGTTAAAGTCAAAGTTGAATCTCTGTCTTATGAAATCATTACATGGGTAAATGTCATTCAATATTTAGAGATCAAGTTTTTTAGCTTTAGGTGATAAAGGAAAATAATCTAGTTCTTATTCTGACTATAGAACTTCTAGTGAAGTCTTGCAACATATATCATTTTCAAAGTTGAAGGGAAACAAAAGCTCTGCAGTAAGAATAGTTCTTAAAAATTTGTTAATAAATGATATCCATCTATAACTAATGAAAACATGTAAGGTGTGCGCTGAGAGTCAGGAAGCAAGTGGGGGGAGTGAATATTTAATAAATAAACGGAACATAATACAACGCCCAGACATGAAACTGAAAAAGTCAATAACGCCTTGGGAAGGAACCAAAAGGGAGTGACATACAGTTGAAGTCGGAAGGTTACATACAATAAGGTTGGAGTCATTAAAACTCATTTTTCAACAACTCCACACATTTCTTGTTAACAAACTATAGTTTTGGCAAGTCGGTTAGGACATCTACTTTGTGCATGACACAAGTAATTTTCCCAACAATTGTTTACAGGCAGATTATTTCCCTTATAATTCACTGGGTCAGAAGTTAACATACACCAAGTTGACTGTGCCTTTAAACAGCTTGGAAAATTCCAGAAAATGATGTCATGGCTTTAGAAGCTTCTGATTGGCTGAATTACATAATTTGAGTCAATTGGAGGTGTACCTGTGGATGTATTTCAAGGCCTACCTTCAAACTCAGTGCCTCTTTGCTTGACATCATGGGAAAATCAAAAGAAATCAGCCAAGACCTCTTTTTTTAGACCTCCACAAGTCTGGTTCATTCTTGGGAGCAATTTCCACCACCTGAAGGTACCACGTTCATCTGTACAAACATTAGTACGCAAGTATAAACACCATGGGACCACGCAGCCATCATGCCGCTCAGGAAGGAGACGCGTTCTGTCTCCTAGAGATGAATGTACTTTGGTGTGAAAAGTGCACATCAATCCCAGAACAACAGCAAAGGACCTTGTGAAGATGCTGGAGGAAACAGGTACAAAAGTATCTATATCCACAGTAAAACGAGTCCTATATCGATATAACCCGTCCAGTCCTACCGCCATAAAAAAGCCAGACTACGGTTTGCAACTGCACACTCTGGTCTGATGAAACAAAAATAGAACTGTTTGGCCATAATGACCGTTGTTATGTTTGGAGGAAAAAGAGGGAGGCTTGCAAGCCGAAGAACACCATCCCAACCGTGAAGCACGGGGGTGGCAGCATCATGTTGTGGGGGTGCTTTGCTGCAGGAGGGACTGGTGCACTTCACAAAATAGATGGCATCATGAGGTAGGAAAATTATATGGATATATTGAAGCAAAATCTCAAGACATCAGTCAGGAAGTTAAAGCTTGGTCGCAAATGGGTCTTCAAATGGACAATGACCCCAAGCATACTTCCAAAGTTGTGGCAAAATGGCTTAAGGACAACAAAGTCAAGGTATTGGAGTGGCCAAAGCCCTGACCTCGATTTTATAGAAAATTTGTGGGCAGAACTGAAAAAGCGTGTGCGAGCAAGGAGGCTTACAAACCTGACTAAGTTACACCAGCTCTGTCAGGAGGAATGGGACAAAATTCACCCAATGGATAGCCATTCATTCAAATTTGTTCATATTTAAATGTTTGGAGAAAAAAAAAGTTTAGTACTGCTGGAATCTGTTGCCTTGTTCTTGAGGAATATAATGATGTCATCTGCTAATTGACTGCTAGCCAATGGACTTCCCATGACATTTAAAGGTTGGATGTTTGGACTAACTTTTTATAAGGATAGCTAATAACTCAGCCGCAAGAATGAACAGTAATGGTGAGCTGGGACATCCTTGACGAATTCCTCTCTTCACGTCAAATCATTTAGATGTTCCATGTTGAAGAGATACTGATCTGTTATTACATCATATAACATTCCAATCACCTTTACACTGTTTTCACCTAAACCTACATATTCCAGTGTTTGTAACATACATGGGTGTTCAATCATATCAAAAGCTTTATAAAAATAAATTAAATAAAAATAAAACCACCATCAATCATATGTCTGTAATCTAATAGGTCAGATTGAGTATCACTTATTAATAATGTCATGCCCTCTTTCAGTCTGTTAGCAATCACATGGGTAAACACCTTGTCATCTACATTAAGTCATCTACATTAAATTCACAGGGCGCAGATTGTCTATATATATTGTCTTTACCAGGTTTAGGTTTTAAGGGTTGTAAACCCTTGTTTCATAGTTGGCATTAGACCATTATTTGGTTGGGGGACACCCCCTCCAAGGTGGCAAAACATTTTAGTGGCCGCCCTCTTGACTGCAGAGAGAACATTTTTATTTTTAAAGATAATTTATTACAATTCTACACATTTTGCCAATGGGTGGAGAGAAAATGTTTTTTTTATCCAGTTTTATTTATTTTGCAATAGGGCAGAGAAAGTTTTTGCTGTTTTAAAGCAAATTTCCTGCAATTTTACGCATTTTGCCATGACTTATACCTTGATATCTGAGTGAGAGTATCAAACAAAATCAGTGGGGGCCCGCTGGATATCAGGACCCCTGGGCACGTGCCCTGTGTGCACGGTCCATAACTATCTAGACTAACAAAAAATTGTCAGTGACTGACAAAACAAGATAAAAACTGCTGATGCACAAACAGATTAAATAAGGATTTTTAAGTATTGAGACAATTGAGACATATGTTGCTTATGCCTAGAGCGTGCCCTGCGTAAAATAACCTTTCTGCTGCTGCTACTTTTATCTTCTGTGACTTCCAACATCTGTGCTGTAGGCTGCAGTTAATTATCATAGAAATGAAACCAACCTTGCTAAAACACAAACTGTCCGGGTCACTCAGTCCTGGCCTACTACTTACTGGTATCCTCTCATGACCCCTCACCCTTGGCCCATCACCCATGTCACGTTCTGCGCTGCTCGAACCATGGCAACCTCAACCTGTCTCATAGCCTAGCCAGCCAATAGCTGTCTCACTCGCACAGGACATTTCTGATCCCCAGCAACATGGGCTCCCCCCACAATTGCAACAAACTACTTTCTCCTCAGAAATTGCACATTCCTTTGTCCCATGCCCTCTTCACACTTCTCACATCTAGGAATCTCCCTCCTACACACTGCTGCAACATGAGTGACCATAACCATTGGCACCTGAAACACAGTATGGTGTTCGGAACAAACGGTCTCATGGGATAACTAACATTTCCTAGCATGACTTTATCAGGCAAACACTCAATCAAAATTCAAAAGGATAGACATGGTCTCCTTAGTCTCGTGCTCGCCACCGGGTCTGCTTCTCACCAAACAGCGTGCATCAGACACCAGGGATCCTGAACTTCAGTTGATCCATGTCCCTACTCAAAGCCATGTAGGGATTCTTTAATAAAGCACTGATATTGTATTTATAATCCAGCTGAGCAAGCTTCACTTCTCTGACATTAACTTTGGCTGTAGCATTTTGGTGTCAATAACATTTTCTTTTTTTAATCGCTTTGGTGCGTTTTTCAGGTGTAAAGTAGTATATTTTCAAAACTATAAGTACAAAACACTAAACTGAGAACAATTGTAGTGCCCCCTGTCTTATGTTCAGAACCTTTGATTGTGCATTCATTGGAGTTAAACACATCTTTCACCCCTGAGTCATTCATTGGAGTTGAACACATATTTCACCCCTGAGTCATTCATTGGAGTTGAACACATCTTTCACACCTGAATCATTCATTCGAGTTGAACACATCTTTCACCCGAAATACTGAATATGTATTCAAAATGAAGAGTGATTTGGTGCAGTGAACAAGTGATATTGTGAATTTGTTTGTTGTTCTCGGTCAATTGAAAATGTGCTTAGAGTTTTGAAATGTGAGCCGTTTTGATCATCTGTTTAGATTTTTGCCCTTAGAGTTCTGAAAATGTACAACATACTTGTGAAAATTGCACTGAAGTGATTTACCTTGTCTTTGTTGTTTTTGTTGTTGTTGAGGATGTCAGTTCCATCAAAGATGTGGCTCCATTGCATTATTCCATTTCAGCCAGTAGAGGTCACCCTGAGGCTGATGGAAATTATACTAAAGTATCAAAGGTGGGGTCGTGTTTTTCAACTGGGAGAGAAAATACACAACTTAGAAAAAATAACCATTGGTGAATTTGACTGACAGAATCAATACTAAATTCAAAACATTTGATCAACATTTAGCAGATTTATTGTTTATGTCAAATGATCTCCATCATCACGTTTCTAAAAAACGAGGTCTATTTAAAATATATTCTGGTATTCTGAATGTCAGACTGTAATTTTACTTAGTTTGCTCTAAGCAAAATCAACAGCATACTGTCCAGAGAAGTGTTGTAGTAGTTGTGCAGGAGAGTCATGGTCGTGTGTACAGTGGTTCCCCTTTAACAGTGCTCCTGTAAAAGTTAAAGCAGAAGTGAGGCATGCAGTGTGTGCATGGTGTATGACGTCTGCTTGACTATTGTGAGAGGAGTGACTGACGCTGTAACCTCAAAGAAAGAAGCACGGCTCTTCTACAGCCTAGTGAGACGTATCATGATGTGTAATGTGCGGTTCTAGCAGGTGCTGTGTGATGGCAAAATCAAATAACATTTTCTTGGTCACGTACACATATTTACAGATGCTATTGCAGGTGCAGAAGAATGCGTGCGTTCCTGGCTCCAACAGTGCAGTAATACCTAGCTAAATGCTTATCTTTTTATTTAACCTTTCTTTAACTAGGCAAGTCAGTTAAGAACAAATTCGTATTTACAATGACGGCCTACCAGAAGGCAAAAGGCGTCCTGCGGGGCTGGGGGATGGGATAAAAGAGAGACCTAAGACAACAACATAGCATGGCAGCAACAAGTCAATAAAAATACCTAACTAAATACCTAACTAAATACCTAACTAAATTAAAGTGACCAGTGTTCAATAGCTATGTACATAGGGCAGCGATCTCTAAAACTGGGTGGACACTACATAACAAAATCCTAACATTACTGAGCGTCTCATTTTAAACTACCGTCTATCCTGTAGTTTTGTTGTGTTGTTGCCAACGTAGCGGTGCGCACACTAAACCATGGGACACAGACGGTGGGCCCACTAAACCATGTGACACAGACGGTGGGCCCACTAAACCATGTGACACAGACGGTGGGCCCACTAAACCATGGGACACAGACGGTGGGCCCACTAAACCATGTGACACAGACGGTGGGCCCACTAAACCATGTGACACAGACGGTGGGCCCACTAAACCATGGGACACAGACGGTGGGCCCACTAAACCATGGGACACAGACGGTGGGCCCACTAAACCATGTGACACAGACGGTGGGCCCACTAAACCATGTGACACAGACGGTGGGCCCACTAAACCATGGGACACAGACGGTGGGCCCACTGTTTAGTGTGCCCACCATCTGTGTCACATGGTTTGGTGTGCCCACCGTCTGTGGGCCCACCGTGGTAGGCTTGATTACCAACAACGACGAGATGGCCTACAAGGAGGAGGTGAGGGCCCTCGGAGTGTGGTGTCAGGAAAATAACCTCTCACTCAACGTCAACAAAACTAAGGAGATGATCGTGGACTTCAGGAAACAGCAGAGGGAGCACCCCCCTATCCACATCGAGGGGACAGTAGTGGAGAAGGAGGAAAGTCACGGACAAACTGAAATGGTCCACCCACACAGACAGTGTGGTGAAGAAGGTGCAACAGCGCCTCTTCAACCTCAGGAGGCGGAAAAAATTGGGCTTGTCACCAAAAACACTCACAAACTTCTACAGATGCACAATCGAGAGCATCCTGTCGGGCTGTATCACCGCCTGGTACGGCAACTGCTCCGCCCACAACCGTAAGGCTCTCCAGAGGGTAGTGAGGACTGCACAGCGCATCACCGGGGGTAAACTACCTGCTCTTCAGGACACCTACACCACCCGATGTCACAGGAAGGCCAAAAAGATCATCAAGGACAACAACCACCCGAGCCACTGCCTGTTCACCCCGCTATCATCCAGAAGGCGAGGTCAGTACAGGTGCATCAAAGCTGGGACCGAGAGACTGAAAAACAGCTTCTACCTCAAGGCCATCAGACTGTTAAACAGCCATCACTAACATTGAGAGGCTGCTGCCAACATACTGACTTAAATCTCTAGCCACTTTAAATAATAGAAAATTGGATGTAACAAATGTATCACTAGCCACTTTAAACAATTTTGTATATAATGTTTACATATCCGACATTACTCATATCAAATGTAAACACTGTACTCTATACCATCTACTGAATCTTGCCAATGCCGTTCGACCATCGACTCAAATCTCTAGCCACTTTAATAATTAAAAAGTGGATGTAATAAATGTATCACTAGCCACTTTAAACGATGCCATTCATATAATGTTTACATATCCTACATTACTCATCTCATATGTATATACTGTACTCTATACCATCTACTGCATCTGGCCCATGCCGGTCAGCCATCGCTCATCATATATTTATATGTACATACTTGTGTGTATAAGGTAGTTGTTGTGAAATTGTTAGATTACTTGTTAGATACTACTGCACGGTCGGAACTAGAAGCACAAGCATTTCGCTACACTCGCATTAACATCTGCTAACCATGTGTATGTGACAAATAAAAATTGATTTGATTTAACCATGTGACACAGACGGTGGGCACACTAAACCATGTGACACCACAAGATTCTTCACTTGGATGTGCTGATTCTTGATACCACGCTGTCTCGCAAAAACAATTTTGTGATTAGATTGTAACGTAGCTACGAGCTGTGGCTCAAAGCAGACTCATAAACGCTCAGTCAGACATTCACGCTTGCCATACAGAGTTGAAATATCAATACATTTTGAATTGAATAACATTGCTTGTAAAATTCAGAGCTGTAAGGATTTGACACTTTGGCTTTGTGAAAGGCAAGTACAAACGCATACCATTACTCCTGGTCTAGTCTATACATTCATACTAGTAGTAGTCATTACTCCTGGTCTAGTCTATACATTCATACTAGTAGTAGTCATTACTCCTGGTCTAGTCTATACATTCATACTAGTAGTAGTCATTACTCCTGGTCTAGTCTATACATTCATACTAGTAGTAGTCATTACTCCTGGTCTAGTCTATACATTCATACTAGTAGTAGTCATTACTCCTGGTCTAGTCTATACATTCATACTAGTAGTAGTCATTACTCCTGGTCTAGTCTATACATTCATACTAGTAGTAGTCATTACTCCTGGTCTAGTCTATACATTCATACTAGTAGTAGTCATTACTCCTGGTCTAGTCTATACATTCATACTAGTAGTAGTCATTACTCCTGGTCTAGTCTATACATTCATACTAGTAGTAGTCATTACTCCTGGTCTAGTCTATACATTCATACTAGTAGTAGTCATTACTCCTGGTCTAGTCTATACATTCATACTAGTAGTAGTCATTACTCCTGGTCTAGTCTATACATTCATACTAGTAGTAGTCATTACTCCTGGTCTAGTCTATACATTCATACTAGTAGTAGTCATTACTCCTGGTCTAGTCTATACATTCATACTAGTAGTAGTCATTACTCCTGGTCTAGTCTATACATTCATACTAGTAGTAGTCATTACTCCTGGTCTAGTCTATACATTCATACTAGTAGTAGTCATTACTCCTGGTCTAGTCTATACATTCATACTAGTAGTAGTCATTACTCCTGGTCTAGTCTATACATTCATACTAGTAGTAGTCATTACTCCTGGTCTAGTCTATACATTCATACTAGTAGTAGTCATTACTCCTGGTCTAGTCTATACATTCATACTAGTAGTAGTCATTACTCCTGGTCTAGTCTATACATTCATACTAGTAGTAGTCATTACTCCTGGTCTAGTCTATACATTCATACTAGTAGTAGTCATTACTCCTGGTCTAGTCTATACATTCATACTAGTAGTAGTCATTACTCCTGGTCTAGTCTGTACATTCATACTAGTAGTAGTCATTACTCCTGGTCTAGTCTATACATTCATACTAGTAGTAGTCATTACTCCTGGTCTAGTCTATACATTCATACTAGTAGTAGTCATTACTCCTGGTCTAGTCTATACATTCATACTAGTAGTAGTCATTACTCCTGGTCTAGTCTATACATTCATACTAGTAGTAGTCATTACTCCTGGTCTAGTCTATACATTCATACTAGTAGTAGTCATTACTCCTGGTCTAGTCTATACATTCATACTAGTAGTAGTCATTACTCCTGGTCTAGTCTATACATTCATACTAGTAGTAGTCATTACTCCTGGTCTAGTCTATACATTCATACTAGTAGTAGTCATTACTCCTGGTCTAGTCTATACATTCATACTAGTAGTAGTCATTACTCCTGGTCTAGTCTATACATTCATACTAGTAGTAGTCATTACTCCTGGTCTAGTCTATACATTCATACTAGTAGTAGTCATTACTCCTGGTCTAGTCTATACATTCATACTAGTAGTAGTCATTACTCCTGGTCTAGTCTATACATTCATACTAGTAGTAGTCATTACTCCTGGTCTAGTCTATACATTCATACTAGTAGTAGTCATTACTCCTGGTCTAGTCTATACATTCATACTAGTAGTAGTCATTACTCCTGGTCTAGTCTATACATTCATACTAGTAGTAGTCATTACTCCTGGTCTAGTCTATACATTCATACTAGTAGTAGTCATTACTCCTGGTCTAGTCTATACATTCATACTAGTAGTAGTCATTACTCCTGGTCTAGTCTATACATTCATACTAGTAGTAGTCATTACTCCTGGTCTAGTCTATACATTCATACTAGTAGTAGTCATTACTCCTGGTCTAGTCTATACATTCATACTAGTAGTAGTCATTACTCCTGGTCTAGTCTATACATTCATACTAGTAGTAGTCATTACTCCTGGTCTAGTCTATACATTCATACTAGTAGTAGTCATTACTCCTGGTCTAGTCTATACATTCATACTAGTAGTAGTCATTACTCCTGGTCTAGTCTATACATTCATACTAGTAGTAGTCATTACTCCTGGTCTAGTCTATACATTCATACTAGTAGTAGTCATTACTCCTGGTCTAGTCTATACATTCATACTAGTAGTAGTCATTACTCCTGGTCTAGTCTATACATTCATACTAGTAGTAGTCATTACTCCTGGTCTAGTCTATACATTCATACTAGTAGTAGTCATTACTCCTGGTCTAGTCTATACATTCATACTAGTAGTAGTCATTACTCCTGGTCTAGTCTATACATTCATACTAGTAGTAGTCATTACTCCTGGTCTAGTCTATACATTCATACTAGTAGTAGTCATTACTCCTGGTCTAGTCTATACATTCATACTAGTAGTAGTCATTACTCCTGGTCTAGTCTATACATTCATACCAGTAGTAGTCATTACTCCTGGTCTAGTCTATACATTCATACCAGTAGTAGTCATTACTCCTGGTCTAGTCTATACATTCATACTAGTAGTAGTCATTACTCCTGGTCTAGTCTATACATTCATACTAGTAGTAGTCATTACTCCTGGTCTAGTCTATACATTCATACTAGTAGTAGTCATTACTCCTGGTCTAGTCTATACATTCATACTAGTAGTAGTCATTACTCCTGGTCTAGTCTATACATTCATACTAGTAGTAGTCATTACTCCTGGTCTAGTCTATACATTCATACTAGTAGTAGTCAATGCTCCTGGTCTAGTCTATACATTCATACCAGTAGTAGTCATTACTCCTGGTCTAGTCTATACATTCATACTAGTAGTAGTCATTACTCCTGGTCTAGTCTATACATTCATACTAGTAGTAGTCATTACTCCTGGTCTAGTCTATACATTCATACTAGTAGTAGTCAATACTCCTGGTCTAGTCTATACATTCATACTAGTAGTAGTCATTACTCCTGGTCTAGTCTATACATTCATACTAGTAGTAGTCAATACTCCTGGTCTAGTCTATACATTCATACTAGTAGTAGTCATTACTCCTGGTCTAGTCTATACATTCATACTAGTAGTAGTCAATACTCCTGGTCTAGTCTATACATTCATACCAGTAGTAGTCATTACTCCTGGTCTAGTCTATACATTCATACTAGTAGTAGTCATTACTCCTGGTCTAGTCTATACATTCATACTAGTAGTAGTCATTACTCCTGGTCTATTCTACACATTCTGGTTCATGTGAAACAACGTCATAATCTCAATGGCTTCTTCTCTGACGAGCTCTCATTGGCTGTTGCTGATTTTGTGCCAATAAAATCAAACATGTTTGAAAATATCGGGGACGTCTGGGACTGATTTATGACGAGATCGGTAGCCCTCAGATTGTGTCTTTGACCCTCTCACATCATCAGTGACAGCCGCGTGCCCCGAGTAGGCAACGGCATGAGGGATTTTGTCTCCGATTTCAAAAACTTGTCTGGGACAGCTAAATCGTGGCCAAAGTCGTGTCGTGTACACCCAGGTTAAGGTGCAGGGTAGAATACCGGGTGGTAGCCTGCTAATGACAGTGACTAAGTTCAGGGCAGGGTACTGGGCGGCGTTCGGCTAGTGATAGTGACTAAGTTCAGGGCAGGGTACCGGGTGGTTGCCGGCTAATGACAGTGACTAAGTTCAGGGCAGGGTACTGGAAAAATGTAGACATTCCCCTTCTATTCACCATCTCTGTCCCAAGGTGACCATCTTTGTCCCTGTGTGACCATCTCTGTCCTTGTGTAACCATCTCTGTCCCTGTGTGAACATCTCTGTCCCTGTGCGACCATCTCTGTCCCCGTGCGACCATCTCTGTCCCCGTGCGACCATCTCTGTCCCCGTGTGACCATCTCTGTCCCCGTGCGACCATCTCTGTCCCCGTGTGACCATCTCTGTCCCCGTGCGACCATCTCTGTCCCCGTGCGACCATCTCTGTCCCCGTGTGACCATCTCTGTCCCCGTGTGACCAGCTCTGTCCCCGTGTGACCATCTCTGTCCCCGTGCGACCATCTCTGTCCCCGTGCGACCATCTCTGTCCCTGTGTGACCATCTCTGTCCCCGTGTGACCAGCTCTGTCCCCGTGTGACCATCTCTGTCCCCGTGTGACCATCTCTGTCCCCGTGCGACCATCTCTGTCCCCGTGCGACCATCTCTGTCCTTGTGTAACCATCTCTGTCCCTGTGTGACCATCTCTGTCCCCGTGTGCCGTGTGACCATCTCTGTCCCCGTGCGACCATCTCTGTCCCCGTGCGACCATTTCTGTCCCCGTGCGACCATCTCTGTCCTTGTGTAACCATCTCTGTCCCGTGTGACCATCTCTGTCCCCGTGTGACCATCTCTGTCCCCGTGTGACCATCTCTGTCCCCGTGCGACCATCTCTGTCCCCGTGTGACCATCTCTCTAACACGCAATTGAAATTTAAAGGGAATGTTCCCACGTTCCTGCATCCAGGAGATATTTCTCCTTATGGGACTCAGTTCCTATACAGTTCCTGCCCAGAGAAATTATCGTGTTCCTGTGACATTGTGTCATGTTATTTGCCAGGCAGCCCATCTGAGCGGCTTGAGGCTTCTATGGGTACTTTCCATCTCAGTCCCTCAAAGTGTGTGAGTTAGAGAGAGTGTGGTTTTTGTTTGTGTGTCTCTGTGTGTCTCTCTGTGTGTGTGTGTGTGTGTGTGTGTGTGTGTGTGTGTGTGTGTGTGTGTGTGTGTGTGTGTGTGTGTGTGTGTGTGTGTGTGTCTGTGTGTGTGTGTGTGTGTGTGTGTGTGTGTGTGTGTGTGAGCACGCGTATGTGTGTGACTCAAGGCGTGTTGTTGACATGGACCTGTATGCCTGCCCGTCAGAAGAGGAAGCGAAATGTTTGACTGCATTGCAAATCACATAATGCTTCTCAATAGAAAATTACACCAAGGGCCAGTTCTCTAATTATTATCCTGATTGTCTGGGTGTGTTAATCAAACAGAATTTGTATTATGTTTTAATAGATAAAACCCCCAGCATTTTAGTTAATACATTTTTTCTAATTCAATGCATTCTTATGATGTTATAACTAATGTATCGTTCAAGCTGTAGCAGGTCAGACCGATAAACAATGGGGAAAAAGGTTTCTGATAAACTACATACATTAAACCACATACTACAATAACTGTTCCCTTGCCACTGTCTCCAGTCCTGGCCTCACAAGGATAAACTACATACATTAAACCACATACTACAATAACTGTTCCCTTGCCACTGTCTCCAGTCCTGGCCTCACAAGCAACTAGAACACCATAACGGTTATAATCTGTGTCCCAAATGGAACCCTATTCCTTATATAGTGCGCTACTTTTGACCAAGGCCCTATGCTCCCATGATCCCTATGCTATAGGGCTTTGGTCAAAAGTAGTGCACTATATAGGGAATAGGGTTCCATTGGGAACGCAGACACTGTACCTGGTGCCACATGAGTGGGATTTCCCCCATGCTCTGAAATCTGAGATAAATGTTATGTGAGCTGTACTTAAAATGTACTGCAAGAAGACTGGAAACGGCAGGAACACACACTAGGCTAGGAAGGTATAATAGTCATATTTTACAGGCAGTGCTCATTGAAAATAAATGTTGATATATATAATATTGTTGATATTGGAAAATGTTGGCTTGTTTTCAAGTCATAAGGACTTAATCTTATTTTTTTCAGATTCCCTTTTTCATACAAATAAATCAGAATACTAACTTTTCTGGATAAAGTGCTACCAAATCCAGCTGATAATGTAAACGATTGTCTAGAGACTCTATTGTGTTGGAGAGATACTATAGCTTGAATCATACAAGTCTTTGCCCTGCTTCTCATATAATGTTCAGTGAGGAGAGATGCTATAGTTAACTTCCTGATCTGACGTGATTGGGATATTTAGGGGGGCGAAGAAGAAAAGGAAGACCGGAAGACCGGAAGAGGGAGGAGAGAAAGCGGAGAAGGAGGAGTGTTACTGGAAGTAGGTGGAGGAGCAGGTCAGTCAGGTGTATCACATCCCCGCTGGCTGTGTTCCAGGGAAATGGGGAAGACACACACACACACACACACATACACATGCAAACAACGCACCTACCAAAACACCTACACACCTATGAGTGGGCTGGGCTAATTACATAGTTACATAACAAAATCTTTGCATCAGAACTGTGACGCTACAGAGCATGCCTCGTGTTCATAATGTTTCCGTGGGTATACCCTGACCTTCTCTGTAAGGAGATCACAGAGGATGCCTCGTGTTCATAATGTTTCCCTGTTTATACCCTGACCTTCTCTGTAAGGAGATCACAGAGGATGCCTCGTGTTCATAATGTTTCCCTGTTTATACCCTGACCTTGTCTGTAAGGAGATCACAGAGGATGCCTCGTGTTCATAATGTTTCCCTGTTTATACCCTGACCTTGTCTGTAAGGAGATCACAGAGGATGCCTCGTGTTCATAATGTTTCCCTGTTTATACCCTGACCTTGTCTGTAAGGAGATCACAGAGGATGCCTCGTGTTCATAATGTTTCCCTGTTTATACCCTTACCTTGTCTGTAAGGAGATCACAGAGGATGCCTCGTGTTCATAATGTTTCCCTGTTTATACCCTGACCTTGTCTGTAAGGAGATCACAGAGGATGCCTCGTGTTCATAATGTTTCCCTGTTTATACCCTGACCTTGTCTGTAAGGAGATCACAGAGGATGCCTCGTGTTCATAATGTTTCCCTGTTTATACCCTGACCTTGTCTGTAAGGAGATCACAGAGGATGCCTCGTGTTCATAATGTTTCCCTGTTTATACCCTGACCTTGTCTGTAAGGAGATCACAGAGGATGCCTCGTGTTCATAATGTTTCCCTGTTTATACCCTGACCTTCTCTGTAAGGAGATCACAGAGGATGCCTCGTGTTCATAATGTTTCCCTGTTTATACCCTGACCTTCTCTGTAAGGAGATCACAGAGGGAACGGACTAGAAGGTTGTGGGATTCTTTCATGTTGTAGTACAACATCCTGCTACTGATTACATCATATTGTAATGTGAATAGAGTATGTTGTACTGTGTGAGCCATATAAAGCATGTGTCACCTATCCACGTCAAATGCATTCCTTTTGATTACTAATTACATAATGCTGGTAGTCAAATGTAAATAGACATGTGCCACCTATCCACGTCATTGCATTGTTATTTTGAATTTAATTAAGAGGGAAGACAAAACATCCAAACTGAATTCATGTTAAGTTGACTGCCTGATGTTCACACTGTAGGGTACATTTGTAACCAACCTGGTTTCAAACCCAGATGTTATCCCACTGAGCTAAAGCCTGATGCCATGAGTCGTCAAGTCTCAGAGGCAGGGTTACATGACCTTGAGTTGTAGTGCACACATGAACCAAAAGCAAAAGTCCTGGAGCAGGATCCTAGTTCAGTATCCTCTCTGTGAGGTTAGCTAGCTTTAGCCTGCCCCGTCACCACAGTGTGTAGTGGTGTGTTACAGAGAGACAGGCAGGATGCTACGTTTTTCTACAGCATTTCATCTCAGGTGTTGATAAGAAACGACAACACACACATCCACAAAACACGTCCTGTATTCACAGGTAATGACGTCCCTGTGTTTCTGATATGGACCAGCAGAAAGTACCTTATCCATGCGTTAAAGCCATCCCTTATGTGAAAAGAATCTCAGGTATGATGCATGTCATTTAGCAGAAACTGTAATTCACGTTAGGATCAGGGTGAGGGGAGGGCTTTGCTGTCATGTATGCAACACAACCTCCAAAAGAGAGTTCAAATTGAGACTTTTGCCATAACTTCAGGCAACAGAGATGATGAAGTGTGCTGTCCTTTTAATTATGGAATGTGTTGCCTTTTTAATTACAGAGTATTTTGCATCTGTTAGCTGTCAGTCAAACTGCGCAAAAAGGGAAATCGAAACGTACTTTAGGCATTAATACCGAGTGGTTAAGGTTAGGGTTTGGGATAGGGTTAAACTTAAGGTTAGGCATTAATACCGAGTGGTTAAGGTTAGGGTTTGGGATAGGGTTAAACTTAAGGTTAGGCATTAATACTGAGTGGTTAAGGTTAGGGTTTGGGATAGGGTTAAACTTAAGGTTAGGCATTAATACCGAGTGGTTAAGGTTAGGGTTTGGGATAGGGTTAAACTTAAGGTTAGGCATTAATACCGAGTGGTTAAGGTTAGGGTTTGGGATAGGGTTAAACTTAAGGTTAGGCATTAATACCGAGTGGTTAAGGTTAGGGTTTGGGATAGGGTTAAACTTAAGGTTAGGCATTAATACCGAGTGGTTAAGGTTAGGGTTTGGGATAGGGTTAAACTTAAGGTTAGGCATTAATACCGAGTGGTTAAGGTTAGGGTTTGGGATAGGGTTAAACTTAAGGTTAGGCATTAATACCGAGTGGTTAAGGTTAGGGTTTGGGATAGGGTTAAACTTAAGGTTAGGCATTAATACCGAGTGGTTAAGGTTAGGGTTTGGGATAGGGTTAAACTTAAGGTTAGGCATTAATACCGAGTGGTTAAGGTTAGGGTTTGGGATAGGGTTAAACTTAAGGTTAGGCATTAATACCGAGTGGTTAAGGTTAGGGTTTGGGATAGGGTTAAACTTAAGGTTAGGCATTAATACCGAGTGGTTAAGGTTAGGGTTTGGGATAGGGTTACATTTAAGGTTAGGCATTAATTCCAAGTGGTTAAGATTAGGATTAAGGTTTGTTAGATTGAACCTGCGATGCTCAGGGCCGTACGTAGCAGTTTAAGCCCATCTTCAACAGGTAACAGGCAATCTTTTTGCCCCTAGTGGATGGTTGGAAATTGCCATGAAAAGAAAATGCCACACCATATGCCATAACTTCACTATTCCATAAATGGCTGGACCGTGCATAATCCACTGGTGTTTGGGCTGCATATACATTCTGGAAGAACCATCTTTTCTATGTAGGCTACTTACAATTCTGAACCCTAGGCTAGCCGTTGAAACATTTGCAAAAACACTAGCGAAAATGCTTTTTGAGGTTCAAGTGTAGCCTTTTTGAGAAGGAAAAGTATAATTTTGCACCAAAAGGAACCAGAGAGGAGAGTGTTAACAGGTATTGTGCTTTGCATAGATACAATCTGATTCAATCTCTCTCTCTCTCTCTCTCTCTCTCTCTCTCTCTCTCTCTCTCTCTCTCTCTCTCTCTCTCTCACATGCTGTTTATTGACACAGTAGTGTCTCTCCACTAAAGAAGCTGTGACACAGACCTGAGGAGATAGAAGGAGTGGAGACTCCCGTCAGACAGACAGACAGACAGCTCTTGATGAGAGCCACAGACTCAGGTGGCGTAGCATAATTTCTCAGTAACTTGATCATCAAAGAGAAAGCGAGAAAGAGTGAAGCAGATTACAGAGTAGGAGTGCTGATCTAGGATCAGGTCCCCCCTGTTCATATCATCTTACTCATTATGATTTAAAGGACACAATTGATCCTAGATCAGTACTCAACTTTAAGACTCTTTGTGAATATGGATAAACACATTATAATAGTTATGATTTAAAAGGCAAAACTGATCCCAAATCAGCTACTCTGAGCTTTGTGAATACAGGCCCTGACCTGACTCAACCTCTCCCCGGGGGAAGGGGTGGGCGAGGGAGGTGTATGTGACACAAGGGAAAGAACACAACTTTGTGTTGACATCATCACAATCTTGATGTGTTTGAATCATCACTCTAGGCCCTACAAACGAAACCTTTTACGACTAATATATAAAAAATATGCATAAAGAAAATATGCGCATTTCCACCAAAAGGACTTCTCACAGATAAAACCCAGTGTGTGATGATGTATTGCACACAAAAATTGACTTTTTCGCTTAAGTTTTCAAGTACCGAATAACAATCTAATGTTTAATGTGTATCCATCACATTTTCAACTCTACTGTAATTTTGTTACAATAACGGCTGCGTAAACATCAAATGTGCTTCGGCCCACCCTGCCTGGGCTTGCATTTTCTGTCATTTTCATCTCACATGTTTTTACATTAATTTTCCAAACTTTCAAATTTCAATAGCTCCTTGGTCATGTGACCTACTGACTTCAAACAAGGTTCAGAATGTCCTTATATAGTTATTCCATTGTACTGGATCTAATACATATTAGCATTTTACATACATCCATAAGTGTAATAATTTTTGATGACATACTGTGAAAACTCTCTTGGCTGCTGGCTCTGTCACTTTCAGACATGAGCAGAGCAGACTGAAAGGGGAAGGGGTAGCTCTTGACTTGAACCACAGGGGTTCTCTGTAAAGAGAGAGTAATCCAAAAGGCACAGACACACCCCTTGACTTTCAGTTGGCACCCTTGACCTGTATGGATTCTCTCCTGATTGGTCTCCGTGGTGCTTAGTCAATGGGAACTACTTTGCCGGCCCTATCATAACGTTTTTACACCGTCTGGCAGTCTGACTAAAGTGCCAGAGGTATGAGGAGAGACTAGAGGTCGACCGATTAATCGGCATGGCCTATCAACTCCCGAGATTAGGCTGGCAATACTAAAGTGCCTATAAGAACATCCAATAGTCAAAGGTATATGAAATACAAATGGTATAGAGAGAAATAGTCGACGCGTCATAATTCCTATAATAACTACAACCTAAAACTTCTTAACTGGGAATATTGAAGAACTGGGAATATTGAACCACCAGCTTTCATAGGTTCTCATGTTCTGAGCAAGGAACTTAAACGTTAGCTTTTTGACATGGCACATATTGCACTTTTACATTCTTCTCCAACACTGTGTTTTTGCATTATTTAAACCAAATTGATTGTTTCATTATTTATTTGAGACTAAAATAGATTTTATTTATGTATTATATTAAGTTAAAACAAAAGTGTTCATTGTTCATCCAGTATTGTTGTAATTGTCATTATTACAAATATATATATAAAATTTGGCTGATTAATCGGTATAGGCTTTTTTTGGTCATCCAATAATCGGTATCGGAGTTGAAAAATCATAATCGGTTGACCTCTAGGAGAGACATCCCTCCTTTGTATTTATGGGAACAAATATTTCCTAACACTTTGGGTCCTATTCTTGGACAGTTAGAAAACACAATGCGTCAATACTTTGCCCTTTTCCTTTATGGTTTATATTAACGATGAAAGGAGAGATTATCTGTCTCTCTTCTATTGTGTACCGCTGTTAAATAGTGTAGCAAAATAAAAAAACTGGGAAAATAAGTACTTAGAACTACCAATTATTATGGATAAATACTAAAGAAAAGGGTAAACACAACACTGGACTGAACCACCTAATTGTCAAACTGATGTTAACGTACAACAACATAGAAGATGCATAACTAGAGGTTATGCAATATGGGTGTATATCCACTGCACGCTTCTTAGGTGAGTAATTGACATGACCAAGGAGCTATTGAAATGTAAAACTATGAAAAATATACGTTACACTGCGTGATTTTACAGTACACAAACACGAGTGTGCAATATATAAGGCTAGTCCGTGGACATTCTGAAGTTTGTTTGAGTCCAGTAGGTCACATGACCAAGGAGCTATTGAATTTTTGTTTTTTGTACTAACTAATTCAACTAGGAATACAAAATGCTGCTCACATTTCCACATGTTTATTAGCTTTGGAAAGCGAATTAATGTCCAAAACGTGAAAATAAGACCTGTGCAATGTTGTGCTCAATTTTTCCAACATCATGACACTTATTTGGAGTCTGTGGCTCAAGTGGTTTGAAAGCTATTGAGGTTTGAAAGTGTGAATATCTGTTGAATATCCAACTTGAAACTGTCTTTACCTCGGTCCTCTGATCTGACTCACTAAACACAAACGCTTTGTTTATAAATGACGTCTGAGTGTTGGAGTGTGCTCTTGACTATCCGTAAATAAAAAAATAAAATAGTGCTAAAATGGTTTGCTTAATATAAAGAATTTGAAATCATTTATACTTTTACTTTTGACACTTAAGTATATTTTAGCAATTCCATTTACTTTCAATACTTAAGTACATTTAAAAGCAAATACGTTTATAATTTTACTCAAATAGGATTTTACTGGGTGACTTTCACTTTTACTTTTAGGTGTCATTTTCTATTTAGGTGTCTTTATTTTTACTCAAGTATGACAATTGGGTACTTTTCCCACCTCTGTGCACTACTTTTGACCAGAGCCCAACGAGGCTTCAACTCTATAGGCCCTGGTCAAAAGTAGTGCACTACATAGGGAATAGGGTACCGTTTGGGATGCATCCCAAGAAAATAAAAAAAGTGTTTTAAAGAGCATGACTGGAAATTTGGAAAGTGCGGTGGTTATAAACACTGTATCCTTTTACCAAAACATCCAGCATTGCATCACCACGGATGACTATTGCCCCATCCAAAGACAGGAATGGTGAACACTGGTTTACTGTAAATCATGCAATAGGCAACTTTAAAGCAAAAAAAAAAGAAATGAGCATGAATATAACCACAGTAGAGCTACGGGATTGGCTGTCCGGCCTCCAGAAAGGACCTGTGTTAAACAAGGACAGACTCACGAGGACAACATCTTGCTATTGGTAAAAGATATTGTAAATATTGTTAGATCAGGGCCTCCCTGTAATGATCTTTCATGTTTCATATCTTAGATCAAAGGAGAAGTTGCACTTCAAATCATCAGGCTCAAATGTTACAGAATAAGGACAGATATATATGTCGCCTGACACAATTATACACCATTTTAGTTTCAGAGATTATGGCAAATATCAAATACTGATTATTTCGTCCACTGGAAATGAGTACTAAGTATGTTGTTTCCCATTCAATACAAACAATTGCACACTTGTCTGGAATAAAATATAGATTTTTTATTAAGAATTAATTGCATAAAACATTTAGGAAAATACCACAGAAACAGCAGCTTACAAAATGTTGTTCATGAAAATAATAGCACATCTTTTTAAGACAAAACCCATCAACATTTATAAACCATACATACAGTATTTATAAACCATACATACAGTATTTATAAACCATACATACAGTATTTGGGTAAATTATGACATGAAAAGTAACTGATGCAATTGATGTGGAACCACGGTCAGCATCCCAAAAGGCACCCTATCCCCTATACCGTGCACTAGTTTTGATCAGAGCCCTAATATAGTGCACTAGGGAATAAGGTGCCATTTGGGATGTTCCATAGTGTTGACCACATCACAATGCTGTGAGAACTCTGGGATAGATAGCACACGTGATTATTAATATGACATAGCCATTACCAGGGAATACCACAGTGCTACTGACCCTGTTGAAATACTTTAGAAATGCATCCTTCTTTCCTGCCTCACCTGAAGTCGTCATGAGTCTCAATTGGTTGGATTGGTGGAAGTAATAAGGTGGTCACTTTGCTTTCAGCTACCCTATCACTTATAGCTCAGTGAGTGATAGGATAGGTCAAGGAAACAAGGACGCATCTCTGAAGTATTCCAACAGTGACTGACTGGACACTCCCAGAATCTTCCTCTTGAGGGAATCTGAGTACCTCGCCACTCTTCAGAGCTATAGCATTTGTAGAGATTGAACATGCTAAACTCTCAACTGGCTTTATTGTAGATGTACAGGACATAGAACACTTTACCCAAAGTGGACTTGTCATAATACCTCTATAATGCTGTTATAACAGCTGACGTAACGAGTCATGACAGTTTTTTATTATCAACCTTTATAAATGTTTTTATATTTTTTTGTATTTTTACCCCTTTTTCTCTCCAATTTCGTGGTATCCAATTGGTAGTTACAGTCTTGTCCCATCGCTGCAACTCCCGTAAGGATTCGGGAGAGGCGAAGGTCGAGAGCCGTGCTTCCTCCTAAACATGACCCAACCAAGCCGCACTGCTTCTTGACACAATGCCCACTTAACCCGGAAGCCAGCCGCACCAATGTGTTGGAGAAAACACAGTGTCACCTGGAGACCGTGTCAGCGTGCACTGCACCCGGCCCGCTTCCTCCTAAACACGACCCAGCCAAGCCGCACTGCTTCTTGACACAATGCCCACTTAACCCGGAAGCCAGCCGCACCGATGTGTTGGAGAAAACACAGTGTCACCTGGAGACCGTGTCAGCGTGCACTGCACCCGGCCCGCCACAGGAGTCGCTAGAGCGCGATGGGACAAGGACATCCAATTGTGCGCTGGGCCAATTGTGCGCAGCCCCATGGGTCTCCCGGTCGCGGCCGGCTGCGACAGAGCCTGGACTCGAACCAGGATCTCTAGTGGCACAGCTAGCACTGCGATGCAGTGTCTTAGGCCACTCGGGAGGCTTTATGCTCAACGTGTCAGCGTGCACTGCACCCGGCCTGCTTCCTCCTAAACACGACCCAGCCAAGCCGCACTGCTTCTTGACACAATGCCCACTTAACCCGGAAGCCAGCCACACCAATGTGTCGGAGAAAACACAGTGTCACCTGGAGACCGTGTCAGCGTGCACTGCACCCGGCCCGCCACAGGAGTCGCTAGAGCGCGATGGGACAAGGACATCCAATTGTGCGCTGGGCCAATTGTGCGCAGCCCCATGGGTCTCCCGGTCGCGGCCGGCTGCGACAGAGCCTGGACTCGAACCAGGATCTCTAGTGGCACAGCTAGCACTGCGATGCAGTGTCTTAGGCCACTCGGGAGGCTTTATGCTCAACGTGTCAGCGTGCACTGCACCCGGCCTGCTTCCTCCTAAACACGACCCAGCCAAGCCGCACTGCTTCTTGACACAATGCCCACTTAACCCGGAAGCCAGCCACACCAATGTGTCGGAGAAAACACAGTGTCACCTGGAGACCGTGTCAGCGTGCACTGCACCCGGCCCGCCACAGGAGTCGCTAGAGCGCGATGGGACAAGGACATCCAATTGTGCGCTGGGCCAATTGTGCGCAGCCCCATGGGTCTCCCGGTCGCGGCCGGCTGCGACAGAGCCTGGACTCGAACCAGGATCTCTAGTGGCACAGCTAGCACTGCGATGCAGTGTCTTAGGCCACTCGGGAGGCTTTATGCTCAACATTACGCTAGAACTTATATAACACTGTCATGGAACATGGAACAGTAGACAGTTGAATCAGGACATTAGAACTACAAGGTTCTATCTGATAAAAGATCATTCTGAGATAATTGGCTTTAAAGTTCCGAACCCTCATTGGTTTGACTAAACAACATGACTTGGGGTCATTTCAGGTGAGGTGTAACGACATTCTTTCAGCTGTATGCGTTAGTAAGGCCATTATAACAGCCCACTTCAAGTAAAGTGTTGACAAAAACATACTATCACCTGTTAATCTTAACTTTTATCCCCTTTTTCCTCAAAAGCATATTCATCATGTTAAGAACAAAAAGCATTGATTACTTCTGTTGGCAGAGAACTCAACCCATCTAACTCTGAGAATGAATTAGTGATAGAAAAAGTACATTCATATCATATTCATATAGCCAGTTGAGTTACCTTTGCCCTGAAAATATCTCTATATCTGTTCACAAGTTCTGACCACATTCTTGCACAGACAAAATGACTAAGCACTTGCTCGCTGAGACTGCCCGAAGCATTTTTCACAGGCTGAGAATGTGCCGAGTTACTGCGGTGGAGTGAAAAAAGCCCAGGCAGCCAAGGAATCAAAATGGGCACCTTCTTGCCCCATTCCATTGGCTGGGGTGAAGGGGTTCTGTAAGTTCTTGAGGGCCTGAATGTTGTTGGAGTTGCTATTTGTGCTTTCATGCCTTGCTGTCTCCATGGCGATGCCGTTGCTGTTACTCACAGGCCGTGGGAGGAGGTTGGCGTACGACTGCTGCTGGCCGTCCGAGGTGGAGAAGGAACAAGAGGCGGTCATCTGGGTATCCTGTCCCCCAGTTAGGGGCTCCTGCTTCAGTTGGAAGGTGGTCTGAGGGCCCCCTACTCCCACCAGGCCATGGATGATCTCATCACTCTCCACGCTATCCAGGAGGAAGCCCAACCCCAGGGACCCCGCTTCGCCACCGCTGTTCCAGGGTGGCTGGAGGCCCAGGGTCTGGGTCTGACTCCCCTGGATCTGCCCTTCCTGGCTCCCCATGCCCTGGGAGCAGGATGACACTTTCCTCTGGTGGAGCTGCTGGTGGCTATGCTGTTGGTGGTGGAAGTGCTGCTGCTGGTGGAGGTGCTGCTGGTGATGGTGCTGGGGATACTGGAGATCAGGCCCACCGGGCTGGGCTTGGCTGGCCGAAGGACCCTGGAGATTGGACTCCAGACATTGCAGGTCCCCCATGGTGAGTTGGGGCAGGATGTTACTACCACCACCACTACCTCTACCGCTGCTCTCCCCTCCATGAAGGTACCCAGAGGTAACACAGTGATTCACCTGCTGTTGCTGCATACCGTTACCCTGGCTAATACCGGTGCTCGAGGGGTTAATTCTGATGGTCTCCAGGGACAAAGTCGGGTTGGGGTGGGTCCACACCTGGTTGATGGACACGTGGCTGGGTGATGTCCTCATTGTGCGCTGCTGAGGGCTATGTTGTTGGTAATGTTGGTTGGCGTGGTTGTACACGGTAGGAGGGGTTTGGCGCATCATAGCGGGAGAGGGCTGTTTCATGTACATGTTGTTGTTGTCTGGCAAAGAGGAGGTTTGGAGATTAGTGTTGTTATATAGAAATAAATCTATAAACAGGGCTTAGATACAGCCTGGTCTCAGAGCAAAAAACTCAAATATTTTCCTAAAATCCGAGCTCTATTTAGTATGATTTGTATAACGTGAACGTGGATCTAGCAACTCAAATGTTGTGTGTTCAAATCTCATCATAGACAACTTTAGCATTTTAGCTAATTAGCAATTATGCAACTACTTACTACTTTTTAGCTAACCCTTCCGCTAACCCTAACCCTAACCCTTTAACCTAACCCTAACCCTTTAACCTAACCCCTAACATTAACCATTTAACCTAACTCCTAATCCTAACCATTTAACCTAACCCCTACCTTAACCATTTAACCTAACCCCTAACCTTGACCATTTAACCTAACCCCTAACCTTGACCATTTAACCTAACTCCTAACCTTAACCATTGAACCTAACTCCTAACCCTAACCTTAACCATTTAACCTAACTCCTAACCTTAACCGTTAAACCTAACTCCTAACCTTAGCCATTTAACCTAAATCCTAACCCTAACCTTAACCATTTAACCTAACTCCTAACCTTAACCATTTAACCATTTAACCTAACTCCTAACCCTAACCCTAACCTTAACCATTTAACCTAACTCCTAACCTTAACCATTTAACCTAAATCCTAACCTTTACCATTTAACCTAACCCCTAACCCTAACCTTAACCATTTAACCTAACCTTAACCATTTAACCTAACTCCTAACCCTAACCTTAACCATTTAACCTAACCCCTAACCTTAACCATTTAACCTAACCCCTAACCCTAACCTTAACCATTTAACCAAACCCCTAACCTTAATCATTTAACCTAACTCCTAACCCTAACTTTAATCATTTAACCTAACCCCTAACCTTTACAATTTAACCTAACTCCTAACCTTTACCTTTACCATTTAACCTAACTCCTAACTCCTAACCCCTAACCCTAACCTTTACCATTTAACCTAACTCCTAACTCCTAACTCCTAACCCTAACCATTTAACCTAACTCCTAACCTTAACCTTAACCCTAACCTAACGTAATATATCACACTAAACTAGTCGAACTTCATACTTAAAAAAATATATATTATTTAACCTTTATTTTACTAGGCAAGTCAATTAAGAACAAATTCTTATTTATATATGATGGCCTACCCTCCCCTTGCCCGGATGATGCTGGGCCAATTGTGAGCCACTCTATGGGACTCCTGATCACGGCCGGTTGTGATACAGCCCGGGATCGAACCAGGGTCTGTAGTGATGCCTCTAGCACTGTGCCTTAGACCACTGCAGCACTCGGGAGCCCCAAAATACTAAACTAGTGGAATGTAATACATCATTCCAAACGGGTCAAATGCAGTCAAGGTGTAGGATACTATACGTTCTACAATTCGTATTGTATTGTACGACCGCTATTACATTGGTAGGCCAAACATAGATAAAGAGGGGTAGCAGGTGGTTTTTAAGATAAGAGGGTCAGTGTCTGGGTCGGGGTTGGTTACGTGGTGTGTGTGTGTTCTCTTACCTTTTCTCATGGGACTGTGTGGTACTGCCTTCATTCTGTTCATCGGATTCATTCCACCTGAAGGTAAGAACCCGGGTAAGGTTTTCATCAGGTGCTCTCTTCTCCTCTTTTTCTCCTGGCAACCATAGGGATCTGTAGACAACACACATATATTATGTTAGTGTCAGCCAGCGGAAACCAACGTTCATATGGAATGTTCCTGATGAATAGAGCAGTCAACATGAATGAATAAACCTTTATTGCAAACAGGGAGAGAATGAATATAAAAATGATATGGCTTCCTCACCCTTGTCGTCGGGTAGATATCTGAACTCCATGGGCTCGCTGACTTCCTGGTCGGTGGGACGGCGTAACTGCATGTGCACAGTGACCGGGCCGGTGATGGACGTGTCGTAGTAGGGCGGGCTCTTAAATACGATGGCCACCTGGCGGTGAACGTCAGCCTGGGAGAAGGAGCCCTTAGCCTCCCAGCCAGGAGAGAAGAAACGCACCTCAATGTCATCTGGAGAGGAGCAGGGGATGGGAGGGATGGAGGGATGGAGGGATGAGGAGCGAGTCAATATGAGAGGAGAGACAAGGACTATGAAGTGCTTGGATGAATGGATGAATGGATGGATGAATGGATGGAAAGAGACACATATAACAGTACATTGTAATCCATGGTAGGGTGAGAATACATATGTTCAATTTCTTTACAATCTGTGGACCTACTGTACCTTTTTGGACTTTATCACACAGCAGAAAGATCTCGTCTCCTCCCTTCACACAGCCACTGTTCCTGTTGACCCGACAGATACGCAGCTCAGCCGTGTTCGGAGCCCCTTGGTGACAAAGGTTACAGGAGAGGAGATGGCAAAGGTTACAAGGTGTGTGTGTGTGTGTGTGTGTGTGTGCACGCATGCCATGTATGTTTATTGTGAGTGAAATCTCTTTTACCCTACACTCTTGTCAGGTATAAAAAATAACTTCCACTAGTTTCAGTAAGGCAGTTTAACACTAAAGGCACTAGGGACAGACAACAGGGGCATCAAGTTATTTTGGAGTGCTCTCTAACTAGATAGAGAATCACATGCACGCTTTCATATGAGGAAGTGAACCATGGCAACAGGGCTGCTTAAAACATTCATGTTAATGTTGAGTTTGTGGTCTGCTTGCTTCCTCTTTCTCTATAAACAGAGGGGTGCAATGTCAGACAGAGAATGTAGCCAGGTCACACTCAAAACCTATATCTAACTTCATAAGATAGCATTAGCGTAGTAGTCACTCTTGCTTCTACTCACTGTTGTCTTAGATGAGGTTGGTGCTAGCTAGCTTTAACCTGGCTAGGGTTAGTCCTAGCTAGCATTAGCCTGGCTACAGTGCTCACCGCTCACTGGAGGGGCGGCAGGTAGCCTAGTGGTTAGAGCGTTGGTCTTGTAACCGGAGGGCTGCAAGTTCAAATCCCCGAGCTGACAAGGTAAAAATCTGTCGTTCTGCCCCTGAACAAGGCAGTTAACCCACTGTTCCCCGGGCGCCGAAGACGTGGATGTCGATTAAAGGCAGCCCCCCGCACCTCTCTGATTCAGAGGGGTTGGGTTAAATGCGGAAGACACATTTCAGTTGAAGGCATTCGGTTGTACAACTGACTAATAATGGTGACTTTGACTTTGATATAGAGGTCTGTAAGCAAGCTAGGGTTAGCCAAGCTAATGTATACTCACTGTTGCTGTAGATAGTGTTGGTGCCAGCAAGCATTAGCCTGGCTAGGGTTGGTGATAGCATTAGCCTGGCTATTTTACGATTATCGTATATGGAGTTATTTAAGCTAGCTAGCATTAGCATAGCTATACTCACTGTTGTCGTAGATGAGGTTTGTGCTAGCGTTAGTCTGGCTATTCACTGTCTAGGCTAGCTAGTGTTAGCATAGCTATACTCACTGTTGTCGTAGATGAGGTTTGTGCTAGCGTTAGTCTGGCTATTCACTGTCTAGGCTAGCTAGTGTTAGCATAGCTATACTCACTGTTGTCGTAGATGAGGTTTGTGCTAGCGTTAGTCTGGCTATTCACTGTCTAGGCTAGCTAGTGTTAGCATAGCTATACTCACTGTTGTCGTAGATGAGGTTTGTGCTAGCGTTAGTCTGGCTATTCACTGTCTAGGCTAGCTAGTGTTAGCATAGCTATACTCACTGTTGTCATAGATGGGGTTTGTGACAATAGGGTTGAGGGCGCGGGTGTAGTGTCCGCTGTCGTCCTGTAGGAACACCTGGAGACAGAGACGCACCACGTTCAGGTCGTACTCCTCCGTCTGTAACAGCTGCTCCCGTGGCACTGCAGGGACACATATCAATCAGTCAGTCAATCAATCAAACGTCAAGTAAATATGCACACACACACACACACACACACACACACACACACACACACACACACACACACACATATGAGATGACATGACCTTGTTCAGTGGTTGAATACATGAGAAGTAAATAGGCTACTCGTTTCCACGTAGTTGAAACACTATTGGCCACAATAGGAAAGTGAAACATCATCTCTTTTCAAAAAGTAAAAATACAGAGAAGGATAGGGAAACTGGGTTGCACAGAGATCTAAGAGAGAGCGGTAGGGCATGAAAGAGAGAGAGAGCGAGAGAGAGCGAGAGAGAGAGAGAGAGGTGGAGAGAGAGAGGGGGAGTATGAAAGAGAGAGGGAGTGTGAGAGGGAGAGAGTGAGAGAGAGAGATAGAGCGGGTCTTACAAGACGTCTACCCCTGAACACCTCCTCTATAGCCCATAGTAGCAGAGGGTCTGGGCTCTGACATGGGACACGTGGGAGGTTCCCCCAGCCTCACACACAACAAGGGCTTAGATAGGGTGGTTAGAAACGTCACAGATACAACCCACAGACTCTTAGACCTACTCATCCACACACAGAGATATAGGTCTCCCCCCACACACACATACATATACATATACACATGCCTTAACGGTTTTGACAGCCCAAAAGTGTCACACCCCCACACACACGTACGGTGACCATGTTTCACATCAGCCCACACTTTCTCTCTTTCTGCCTCTCCCGCTCTCTCTCTCTGGGTTCTCTCTCTCTCTCTCTCTGGGTTCTCTCTATCGCTCTCTCTGGGTCCTCTCTCTCTGGGTTCTCTCTCTCTCTCTCTTGGTTCTCTCTCTTTGGGTTCTCTCTCTCTCTCTCTGGGTTCTCTCTCTCTGGGTTCTCTCTCTCTGGGTTCTATCTCTCTCGTGGGTTGTATTTACAATGGTGTTTGTTCTTCACTGGTTTCCCTTTTCTTGTGGCAACAGGTCACACATCTTGCTGCTGTGATGGCACACTGGTATTTCACCCAGTAGATATGGGAGTTTATCAAACTTGGGTTTTCGAATTCTTTGTGGATCTGTGTAATCTGAGGGAAATATGTGTCTCTAATATGGTTATACATTTGGCAGGAGGTTAGGAAGTGTATCTCAGTTTCCACCTCATTTTGTGGGCAGTGTGCACTTCTCTTGAGAGCCAGGTCTGCCTACGACAGCCTTTCTCAATCGCAAGGCTATGCTCACTGAGTCTTTACATAGTCAAATCTTTCCTTATGTTTGGGTCAGTCACAGTGGTCAGGTATTCTAGTTTGCTCTGTTTTTTTGTGTCAAGTAATTCTCTTTTTCATCACCATTGTGATGCCTAGTGATGTCACCGCAGGTGGAAATATCAGTGTCTGTATAAGTGTGTGTATGTCTGTCTGTATGTCTGTATGTGTGTGTAGGTGTGTATGTCTGTGTGTAGGTGTGTATGTCTGTGTGTAGGTGTGTGTAACGCAGACTTGAGAAACGAGACTGTCAGAGCACCAATGACGACTTCTGACTCGAAAGAGAGAGGGAGGGAGGAAGAGGGGAGTGAGGGCGGGGCTTAGAGAGGGGGAGAGAGGAGCATTGACGTAGACAGCAGCCCTGGTAAAACCACAATGACCAGACAGAGCAAGGGGAAAGAGGTAGGGTCCACTACTGCATGCATTAAACTGTGTATGTTGACTTGAAGTCCAACAGGCAAGGTGAGAGGGTGGCAGAGATGAACACTTCTAATAGAAGTGGAAATAGACATGCTCACACTTGGTTGTGTGTATGTGTTTGTGCTGGCCAGACACCGACAGGCAGACAGGCAGGTAGACGGACAGGCAGACAGAATGACAGGCAGATAGGCAGGCAGACATACAGACGGACAGGCAGACAGACTGACAGGCAGGCAGGCAGGCAGGCAGGCAGACATCTAGAGAAGTCTGGGTTTGGAGCTGGGTTGATTAGGTGGTACTGTAGGTAGGTACTGTGAGAATGAGGAAGGGTGAGAGAGGGGGAGGCAGAGAGGAGGCAGGTGTGTGTGTGTGTGTGTGTGTGTGTGTGTGTGTGTGTGTGTGTGTGTGTGTGTGTGTGTGTGTGTGTGTGTGTGTGTGTGTGTGTGTGTGTGTGTGTGTGTGTGTGTGTGTGTGAGAGAGAGACAGCCACAGATCAAGAGAGGTTAAGCAGGTGGAGGGTTGAGAATGTGAAAGGGTGAGAGGAGGAGGGGGACTGAGACGGGGGAGGCTGAACCTTGATGCTGTGGGTACCTTACCACTAACAGCATCTATGTCCCCCTTATGAATCATAAAAACCTTTATCTAGAAACCACATTCAATCCATTGATTAACCCTCGTCCCAACCTGTCTAGAAACCACCTTCAAATCCATTGATTAACCTTCGTCCCGATCTGTCTAGAAACCACATTCAATCCATTGATTAAACTTCGTCCCAACCTGTCTAGAAACCACATTCAATCCATTGATTAACCTTCGTCCCGACCTGTCTAGAAACTACATTCAATCCATTGATTAACCTTCGTCCCGACCTGTCTAGAAACTACATTCAATCCATTGATTAACCCTCGTCCCGATCTGTCTAGAAACTACATTCAATCCATTGATTAACCCTCGTCCCGACCTGTCTAGAAACTACATTCAATCCATTGATTAACCCTCGTCCCGATCTGTCTAGAAACCACATTCAATCCATTGATTAACCTTCGTCCCGATCTGTCTAGAAACTACATTCAATCCATTGATTAACCCTCGTCCCGATCTGTCTAGAAACCACATTCAATCCATTGATTAACCCTCGTCCCGATCTGTCTAGAAACTACATTCAATCCATTGATTAACCCTCGTCCCGACCTGTCTAGAAACTACAATCAATCCATTGATTAACCCTATGTAGAATATTGGCCTGTTGGAAACTACAACTTCCCACTACATCACACAGTTTGGGCTGGATCTGATTTATCTTTATAGAAACTGTGCATTGAGCTCACAGGAACAAAAAAATAAACAAAATGGAAAAAAATGTTTTTAATGATGTCAGCCATTTCCCCATGTAGAAGCAGACCTAGTGGTCTGTATACATAAGGGGAAGGGGGGCTGTGTGTGTGTGTGTGTGTGTGTGTGTGTGTGTGTGTGTGTGTGTGTGTGTGTGTGTGTGTGTGTGTGTGTGTGTGTGTGTGTGTGTGTGTGTGTGTGTGTGTGTGTGTGTGTGTGTGTGCCTGTATCTCTCCCTATACAGGAAGCAGCTGTGTTTCACTGCAGAAGTGAAATGTTCTTCTCTCGCCTTGCCATTCGACCATTGTCGCGACAACTCGCCATCACCACGGAAACAACGACCTGGACTGGAAACTCTAGTTATTCTACATTGCAGGTGTCAAAATCATTCCACAGAGGGCTGAGTGTCTGTGGGTTTTCGCTCCTCCCTTGTACTTGATGAATTAAGGTCACTGATTACCTCACCTGGTTGTCTAGGTCTTAATTGAAAGGAAAAAACTGAAACCTGCAGACACTCGTCCCTAATGAGCTGGACACCCCTGCTCTACAAGGTGCTCTTGTTTTCTCAGTTTCATCAAATTCATCCAAACTTAAATTTGCCAAGTCTGTTGTCTGTAAAGCCTGTTGTCTGTAAAGGCTGTTGTCTGTAAAGGCTGTTGTCTGTACAGGCTGTTGTCTGTACAGCCTGTTGTCTGTACAGCTTGTTGTCTGTAAAGCCTATTGTCTGTCTCCATCCCAGATGGACTTTACAGACAGATGGACTTATTATGTCTCCATCCCAGATGGGCTTATTTATGTTTCATTTCTCTTTTTTAAATCCCACAAAGTTGTTTGAAATGGAACCATAAGGGCCAGATAAACAGGGCTAATCGTGGCACTACGTTTGAGAAGAACAATCTCAATCTCAGTCTGTCTAGCTACACATGTTGTTACCGCCATCTTGCTTATAGCGTCGAGCCACAAAGAATAGCGGACATGATGAGGTAAAACAGTTGAGGGGAGTTGAGAGGAAGCTGTGTAACAGAATTAGTACAAAGTTTAGCAACAGAAGTGCTGTGTGTTATTCACATCGATGAATAATGACTCCTACTTCTCCTACACACAAGCTCTGTATGGCCAAACAGTGACCGGATTTCCTCATTTGCTATTGACAAATCAGAGCTAGCCTGTGCTGCCTGTTAAGGCCCTATATCAGGGCACTCCAATCCTGTCCCTGGAGAACTACCGTCCAGTAGGTTTTAACTCCAACCCTGTTCCTGGAGAGCTACCCTCCAGTAGGTTTTAACTCCAACCCTGTTCCTGAAGAGCTACCCTCCAGTAGGTTTTAACTCCAACCTTGTTCCTGGAGAGATACCCTCCTGTAGGTTTTAACTCCAACCCTGTTCCTGGAGAGCTACCCTCCTGTAGGTTTTAACTCCAACCCAGTTCCTGGAGAGCTACCGTCCAGTAGGTTTTCTGTCCAACCCTGTCCCTGGAGAGCTACCGTCCTGTAGGTTTTAACTCCAACCCTGTTCCTGGAGAGATACCCTCCTGTAGGTTTTAACTCCAACCCTGTTCCTGGAGAGCTACCGTCCAGTAGATTTTCTGTCCAACCCTGTCCCTGGAGAGCTACCGTCCAGTAGGTTTTAACTCCAATCCTGTTCCTGGAGAGATACCCTCCTGTAGGTTTTAACTCCAACCCTGTTCCTGGAGAGATACCGTCCAGTAGGTTTTCTGTCCAACCCTGTTCCTGGAAAGCTACCATCCAGTAGGTTTTCTGTCCAACCCTAATCTAGAGAACCTGGAGGTATCTCTCCAGGAACAGGGTTGGACAGAAACCCTACTGGATGGTATCTCTCCAGGAACAGGGCTGGACAGAAAACCTACAGGACAGTATCTCTCCAGGAACAGGGTTGAAGAGTCCTGTACTATATACCTCTTCTCTCCTTACATTAAATCACATATTTTACTACTACTACCACGACTACTATCTTCTACATTCATTCATAAGTTTAAGTACTTTACACCACTGGTAAAAAAATGACAATAGCATCAACACCTCAGCAACTAGGAACACCCAAAAGCAGAAGTACCAGAAGTAGCCCAATCATTATAATGGCTTGTATGGCAGTACTGCCCAATCATTATCATGGCTTGTATGGCAGTACTGCCCAATCATTATCATGGCTTGTATGGCAGTACTGCCCAATCATTATAATGGCTTGTATGGCAGTACTGCCCAATCATTATAATGGCTTGTATGGCAGTACTGCCCAATCATTATAATGGCTTGTATGGCAGTACTGCCCAATCATTACAATGGCTTGTATGGCAGTACTGCCCAATCATTACAATGGCTTGTATGGCAGTACTTCATGTTGTCTATGTTATCAGAGGCTGAAATCAGCTCAGGTTCTGTGTACTAGACCCCCACACCCGCACCTTCCACACACACGTATGCACACACATACACGCACACACACACATTCCCCTCTCTCACGTGGCATCCAGCAATACACCGAATGGCACAACTGTGTGTTATCACAAAGGGGAAGTAGGTTAGCTCTTGTCTTGTAATGGAGACAACAATTTCACTTTGCTGCTGAGACCCAGAGATAGAAGTTGTATGAGGAAATGGACAGATCTATCTCTATCTCCGTCTAGTTGTGGTTAGGACAGCAGTAGCCCATGTATATGTATCTACTTCTCACTCTAAATGAATGTCAGAAAGTTAATGTGAAAGAGGGGTGGGGAGGGGGAGAGAGAAAAAAGACAGAGAGAGAAAAGACAGAGAGACTGTAGCTGAGAGAGAGACTCACCATTGAATGGGTTGATCCCTCTGGTAATCCTCTGCACGATGGAGTCCTTTACCTCTCTCCTCCTCACACACTGGATACCCAGATTTTGGAAGCTGTGGATACGAAGCATAGGGAAGTCAGAAACTCAGGGTCCTGGGGCACAAAATTGTCGCAATGTATATCCCAAGCGGTTACACAGATACATAGACAAAGTGATATTATCTGGGGAATTCCCTCAGTACTGTGGTTTTGCAAAGTGAGGGGCCATTTGGACTAGTGTGTTTGTGTGTGCGCGTGCGTGCCTGTGTGTGTGATCACACCATCACATGCAAAACAACTGGAGGAACTCCAACAATGATGAGTGGAGGAACTCCCACAACATGACTCTGCCCTTGACAAGGGGGCGGTGATGCAAATGACAGTGATAAGGGTGATGATGATGATGATGATGATGATGGTGATGATGATGATAGTGATCGTGATGGTGAGTGAGTAAAAGTGGAAAATAATGATGATGATGGTGACTGTGTTTATTATAATGATGATGATGGTGACTGTGTTTATTATAATGATGATGGTGGTGACTGTGTTTATTATAATGATGATGATGATAGTGGTGACTGTGTTTATTATAATGATGATGATGATAGTGGTGACTGTGTTTATTATTATAATGATGATGGTGACTGTGTTTATTATAATGATGATGATGATAGTGGTGACTGTGTTTATTATAATGATGATGGTGACTGTGTTTATTATAATGATGATGATGGTGGTGACTGTGTATATTATAACGATGATGGTGACTGTGTTTATTATAATGATGATGATGATGGTGACTGTGTTTATTATAATGATGATGGTGACTGTGTTTATTATAATGATGATGATGGTGGTGACTGTGTATATTATAATGATGATGGTGACTGTGTATATTATAATGATGATGATGATAGTGGTGACTGTGTTTATTATAATGATGATGATGATAGTGGTGACTGTGTTTATTATAATGATGATAGTGGTGACTGTGTTTATTATAATGATGATGATGGTGGTGACTGTGTATATTATAATGATGATGGTGGTGAGGATGATAATGGTAATAGTGTGTGTGAGATAACTAAAGTGGATGATGATGATGATGGGGTAAAGTGATGAAGGGTAACTCACGCGATGACCTTGCGCTCTGGGCCAAACTCAGCTTCGTATAATCCCTCCTTGCAGTCCTTGCCCACCAGGTCATGAGGGTGGGGCCTAAAGGGCTCGTTCTTGGTTACCAGGGAAACGCGCACTTTGCCCTTCCCACAGTAGTTCAGAATCTGACGGGGAAAGAGAGGAGGGGCAACATTTTTAAGAAGGAAGTGAATACAGGGAGTTCAGGTCGTTATTGTAAAAGAGATTACTTACCGGGTTAAATAAAGGTTAAACACACAAATAAAAGAGGAACATAGAGAAGAGAAGAGAGAGGAGGAGAAGAGATGAGAAGAGAGAAGAGAAGACAGGAGAGAAGAGAGGAGAAGAGAGGAAAGAAGAGAGGAGAAGAGAGGAAAGAAGAGAGGAGAAGAGTGGGGAAGAGGAGAAGAGAAGAGAGGAGAAGAGAGGAGAAGAGAAGAGAGGAGAAGAGAGGAGAATAGATGAGAAGATAGAAGAGGGGAATAGAGGAGAAGAAAAGAAAAGAGGAGAGGAGAAGTGGAGAGAGGAGAAGAGAGGAGATGACAGAAGTGAAGAGAGGAGAGGAGAGGAGAGGAGAGGAGAGGAGAGGAGAGGAAGAAAATAGAGAAGAGAAGAGAGAAGAGCAGAGTATAGTATATAAACACAGTATATAGGTTGTATACAGGACCACCCGTACGTAAAATGTAAGCACACATGACTGTAAGTCAGATAAAAGTGTCTACTAATGTGATTAGAATGTTATTATGTTATTGTTTACCTGTATGGTGGTGTATGACCTGTTGTTGTCAGAGCTCCTCTCTCCAGGGATGCTGCCTGCAGAGCGACCCTCACACTTGTACCTGAAGCGCATGCCCCTCTGTTTGGGCTGCTCGAAGATCTGAACACTGGGTTCTGTCACTGGACAACACAACACACAGGGGGGGAAGAGGGTTAGAGATGGTCCCCTGTAGCTCAGTTGGTACAGCATGGTGCTTGCAAGGACCACCCATATAAAACATTTATGCACACATGACTGTTAGTCGCTTTTGAATAAAAGTGTCTGTTAAATGGCATATACTGTACTATTATTATACATTGAGTATACCAAACATTAAGAACCCCTTTCCTAATATTGAGTTAAAAGGCCACTCTAAAATGTGCAGTTTTGTCACACAACCCAGTTTTGAGGGAGTGTGCATTTGGCATACTGAATGCAGGAATGTCCACCAGAGCTGTTGCCAGAGAATGTCATATTAATTTCTCTACCATATAAGCCGCCTCCAATGACTTTTTATAGAATTTGACAGCACGTCCAACCGGCCTCATAACTACAGACAGGTAGGACCACCTGTAACCACACCAGCCCAGGACCTCCACATCTGGCTTCTTTACAAAATGTACAATATGTTACGAATTCCATACAGCTTAGTATTCCATAGAGCTTAGTATTCCATACAGCTTAGTATTTCATACAGCTTAGTATTCCATACAGCTTAGTATTTCATACAGCTTAGTATTCCACACAGTTTAGTATTCCATACACCTTAGTATTCCATACAGCCTAGTATTCCATACAGCTTAGTATTCCATACAGCTTAGTATTCAGTTTAGTATTCCAAACAGCTTAGTATTCCATACAGCTTAGTATTCAGCTTAGTATAGGGGAAGTGTTAGGGTTAAGGTTATGGGAAGGGTTAACTGAAAGGGTTAAGGTTAGGGTTAGGGGAAGGGTTAGCTGAAAGGTTTAGGGTTAGAGTTAGAGTTAGGGGAAGGGTTAACTGAAAGGGTTAAGGTTAGGGGAAGGGTTAACTGAAAGGGTTAAGGTTAGGGGAAGGGTTAACTGAAAGGGTTAAGGTTAGAGTTAGGGGAAGGGTTAACTGAAAGGTTTAGGGTTAAGGTTAGGGGAAGGGTTAACTGAAAGGGTAAAGGTTAGAGTTAGGGGAAGGGTTAGCTGAAAGGTTTAGGGTTAAGGTTAGGGGAAGGGTAAGGGTTAGCTGAAAGGGTTAAGGTTAGGGGAAGGGTTAACTGAAAGGGTTAAGGTTAGGGTTAGAGGAAGGGTTAACTGAAAGGGTTAAGGTTAGGGTTAGGGGAAGGGTTAACTGAAAGGGTAAAGGTTAGGGTTAGAGGAAGGGTTAACTGAAAGGGTTAAGGTTAGGGTTAGGGGAAGGGTTAACTGAAAGGGTAAAGGTTAAGGTTAGGGGAAGGGTTAGCTGAAAGGGTTAAGGTTAGGGGAAGGGTTAACTGAAAGGGTTAAGGTTAGGGTTAGAGGAAGGGTTAACTGAAAGGGTTAAGGTTAGGGTTAGGGGAAGGGTTAACTGAAAGGGTAAAGGTTATGGTTGGAGGAAGGGTTAGCTGAAAGGGTTACGGTTAGGGTTAGAGGAAGGGTTAACTGAAAGGGTTAAGGTTAGGGTTGGGGAAGGGTTAGCTGAAAGGGTTACGGTTAGGGTTAGAGGAAGGGTTAACTGAAAGGGTTAAGGTTAGGGTTGGGGGAAGGGTTAGCTGAAAGGGTTAAGGTTAGGGTTGGAGGAAGGGTTAGCTGAAAGGGTTAAGGTTAGGGTTGGAGGAAGGGTTAACTGAAAGGGTTACGGTTAGGGTTAGAGGAAGGGTTAGCTGAAAGGGTTACGGTTAGGGTTAGAGGAAGGGTTAACTGAAAGGGTTAAGGTTAGGGTTGGAGGAAGGGTTAACTGAAAGGGTTACGGTTAGGGTTAGAGGAAGGGTTAACTGAAAGGGTTAAGGTTAGGGTTGGGGGAAGGGTTAACTGAAAGGGTTACGGTTAGGGTTAGAGGAAGGGTTAGCTGAAAGGGTTAAGGTTAGGGTTGGGGAAGGGTTAGCTAACATGCTATGTAGTTGCAAAGTAGCTAAAAAGTAGTAAGTAGTTGAAAAGTTGCTAGAAGTAACCACCTGTCTAATTTAACAATACCAAACGTACCATATGAGTGTTCTGGATTTACGTTTACTATGTTACGTTGGTCTATGAGACCAGGCTGGTTTCCATCACAACTGTCATTATTTCTTTTTATACAGTATGACTTCACTCACATAAAAACTGTGGATGGAAACGTGGTTTGTGTCATGGAAAGAGCAGGTGTTCTAAATGTTTTGTATACTCAATGTATATATAAACTGTATATATATATATATATATATACCAAATATGGCTATCTTCTGTATACCTCCCTACCTTGTCAGAAGACAACTGACTGTCTCAAATGCATTAAGAAGGAAAGAAATTCCACAAATGAACTTTTAACAAGGCACACCAGTTAATTGAAATGCGTTCAAGGTGACTACCTCATGAAGCTGGTTGAGAGAATGCCAAGAGTCTGCAAAGCTATTTGAAGAATCTCAAATATATAATATATTTTAATTTGAACACTTTTTTGGTTACCACATGTGTTATGTCATAGTGTTAATATCTTCACTATTATTCTACAATGTAGAAAATAGTAAAAATAAAGAAAAACCCTTGAATGAGTAGGTGTTCTAAAACTTCTGACCGGTAGTGTATATATGTATATATACTGTTTATAGATGACAATACACACTCAAATACTATACAGCTATAGTGTAAAAGGCAGTCATCAAAGGTTCTGAATAGTCACTGAGAGAACAAAGGCTATGGATAGATAATGTATTGGATAGATAATGTATTGGATAGATAATGTATTGGATAGATAATGTATTGGATAGATAATGTACTGGATAGATAATGTATTGGATAGATAATGTACTGGATAGATAATGTATTGGATAGATAATGTATTGGATAGATAATATACTGGATAGATAATGTACTGGATAGATAATGTATTACTTATCAAATATGTGGACAAACCCTGAGAAATTGGCTCCATATTTACTGGCTTATTAACAATTGTGGTCGGTTAGTGTTGCAGCAACCGGTGGAGCAGGGAAGCGAACCCAGGTCACTGGTGTGAAAGACAAACACCCAAAGGCATTGCGCCCATAGGATTAAACCACTTGGTGGGAATTGTAACGTGGCTCATATAGATAGCAAGGATCGGTACAGTATGTTAGTACATGGGGAACTAATTGTCAACCACACATTGACTTCTCGTAAACCCAACCTAAACCTAACCAGAGCCACACACACACACACACACACACACACACACACACACACACACACACACACCACAACTATGCTTTAGCAATTCTTTCTAATGAGACACCTGTTGCATGCTTACACACACTCACCTCCCCCCCTCTCATTCCCCCTCTCTCACCCTTTCACAGTCTCACGCTACCTACAAACCACCTTACCAACTCAGACCTTCTCTCCACCACCTGTCTGTCTGCCTGTCTGCCTGTCTGTCTGTCTGTCTGTCTGCCTGTCTGTCTGTCTGCCTGTCTGTCTCTGTCTGCCTGCCTGCCTGCCTGCCTGCCTGCCTGCCTCTGTCTGTCTGTCTGTCTGTCTGTCTCTGTCTGTCTGTCTCTGCCTGCCTGCCTGCCTGCCTGCCTGCCTGCCTGTCTGCCTGCCTGTCTGTCTCTGTCTGTCTGTCTGTCTGTCTCTGTCTGTCTGTCTCTGCCTGTCTGCCTGCCTGCCTGTCTCTGTCTACCTGTCTGCCTGCCTGCCTGTCTGTCTCTGTCTGTCAATTGAGGAAGTGAATGGGGAGGAACTTGATCACACCCAAGCTGTGCACACGCACAGGTAAACAATTTGACACTCTCCCTTTCCAGTATGTACTTACTGATTTTCAGATGCATAGTCACTTCACCCCTACCTACATGTACAAACGACCTCTAACCTGTACCCCGGCACACTGACTCGGTACCTCCTGTATATAGCCTCGTTATTGTTATGTTATTGTGTTACTTCTTATTCTTTTTTGACTTTAGTTTATTTGGTAAATATTTTCTTAACTCTTCTTGAACTGCACTTTTGGTTAAGGGCTTGTAAGTCAGCATTTCATGGTAACATCTACACATGTTGTATTCGGCGCATGTGACAGATAAAGTTTGATTTGATTTGATCAACGAGGGCATAAGTACTGTTGGAGACAGAGTGAGTAACCAAATGAATTAAGTTATCAATGAAAGAATGTGAAAACATGATGAATGAGTGATATCTATACCAAACTAGATATTCACTATAGTCTCAGGCTATTAGTTGAGACACGTTGTGCATCCCGTGCCAAATTTCAAGTAAATAACAAGACACTTCCTCCTAACATATCGTGCACACCCTGTATAAACTTGGTCTAGGCTACAGTCGGCTATATAGACCAATATCAATATATGGGAACCAAGTGCTGTTATATCATTTCAGTCTACAAAGTTTGGGCTTGTTTTTAAAGAAAAGTTTCAAAAGAAAAGTTTAAACACCCAATCTGAAAACTATCAGGCGCAAATAGACACGCACTTTAACGTTGTTTCAGTGCCGGTGATCAGTGTCGATTGTAAGACTAGTCATTCTTAGCATATGTTTGGCTACAGTTAGCAACGTTGTCCAAAACATGTTAAACATTTAATAATAACGTGTAAGCAAACCATAGCAATTTTATATTTCTTATTTTTCACAAAAATACTTCTCAGATTATCACTATTATGTCAAAGACGAACCACATTAAGAAACCTTAAAATAATAATTATATGCGTATCGTAAAGGTGTTATAGAATCCATTTATAGCAGTCGCCTCATAATAATTATAATACTATCGGTAGTTACTTACCATCCATGGTGTTGGTGTGCACAACCTTATCACGGGTTGTTGACTGAATGAGAAGCTCCAGCTAGGAGAGAGAGAGAAAGTGTGTGAGAGACAGAGAGAGACAGAGAGAGAGAGAGAGAGTCGCCTGGGAATTCCCCGATGTCTCCGCCCAGAATATCACAGCCTCTGATGCGCGAACGAATGTGCTGCTGTGTAGATATGGAGGCGAACGCTACAAACATATTTATCGACAGATCAATTGGCTATTCCTCTGAAAAGCACATTACTGTCGCACTAACGTTTTAACCTGGGACAACTTTAAATGAAAGGGGCATTATGTAGCCCCAAAAACGTTTGATCAGTAGGAATGCACGGGGAACAACAGTGAGATCAGATGGCATAGGCTAAGGGAATTCACCCAAATCAATTAAATGCACAGATGCCGTTGACAATATACTAGTCTGCACTTGCGTAGATTTTGCCTATGCGTTGACTACCAATAATGTATTGAATATTACACGAGAGTAACAGAACTTGGTTCCCTGTAAAGGTGTATTTGAGCGGCATTCTCAGTGTTGAGTTGGGGTAATCCCCTCGAGATGTTCAACGCCCACAACTCAGTGGGAATCTCCCAACTAATACAGAGCAAGGAAGTAGAGGAAACAGCTAGATTTATTCCTATCTATATTTTATTCGCAATAATGTAATCATTTATATTATATTTTAGCATATTCACACATCACCAGTAAAACTATCTGAAGCTACCATCTCGCATGGTTTTATTATGACTATAATAGGGACGCACAACAATAATTTTTACATTTTATGACACATTTGGATGTAATTGGTCATTGTGTGTCATTGTTTGACTTTTGGGATTACAGAAGCATATTTGCTCACATGCTGTCGATCTCCTCTGGTGAGGTACTGTGGTGAGGTACTCTGGTGAGGTACTGTAAGTCAGTGACGTACAGTCAGTGTAGGAAGGGTTGGCACAGTGATAATGTCAAGCAAAAAGCTATTATGAAAAGCCAAATTATGAATAATTGTCATTTTCTTTTGTTATCTATTGTTTTTCTCAATTATTCTGGTGGTTTTTATGCTCATAATAAAACATTTTTTTAAAAACTCAGGAAAGGCGCCTGTGTATTGTCGCCTTTCTTTCCATCCATTCAAATCCAGTCAAATCTATGACGCACACAGCGGTTAATGCAGGTCTGGTCTTGGCCTTTCTGCCGCCCCTACAAGAATAGTCACTGTAAGTAAAATGAAGTTGAAAAGACATCTAAAATACGTTGTTTTTTTCAGACGTTGAAGGTATTCAATTTAGATTCTGAGTGAAAGTTGAACATATGTATTTTCTAGACGTTGAAATCAGGTTCATTTTCGGTTTTGAATGAAAGTTGAAAATCTGTAATTTAGAGACGTCAATGTTTGGGCCATTGAAGTCACCAGACCTGGGATTTCGGGTGTTTAGCCCCGAATGATTTTGTCTCAGACCGGAGTCTTTTGCCCTGCTGGGATGGTGTGAAACAAACGGGTCTACACTGCATTACACACTGCAATGAATACTCTAATCATGAGCCTGTCCTGCCCGTTTTACTGCTGCCTAAAACCTGCATTTCTGTGTATTGTGGCACTTTAGGAGGCGGAGTCAAAGTGGTTTTCCAAGCCATTTTTTGATTCATCCAAAGACATTTCGGCACTCGCAGGTGACTGTTTGTTCTTTGAGGGAGAGAGCACAAAGATGGAGAACTGGAGGTGAACTTTGTTCTCTTGCTACTACTGTAACACATTTTAGCCCATGTTGATGCTATTCAGAGTCATTGACCTCACAGTAAACCAGACTAGAGTAATTTACATTTCAACATGTACTGTACTGACAGATAACATTAAGCTATATCAAATCAAATTTTATTTGTCACAGACACATGGTTAGCAGATGTTATTGCGGGTGCAGCGAAATGCTTGTGTTTCTAGCTCCAACAGTGCAGTAATATCTAACAATACACACCATCTAAAGTAAAGGAATGGAGTTAAGGGACGTCAGGGACCACACAGTCTAGCTAGCAGTGCTGCTAACATTAGCTACCTAGCAAATCTTATGAGCAGGGTTTTGACAGTAATTGATTAGCTATCTGGACACTAAATCCAACTGATAGAGCTCTGTTCACCACACCACAAGTATCACTAACTAACCAACAAGTATCACTAACTAACCAACAAGTATAACTAACTAACCAACAAGTATCACTAACTAACCAACAAGTATCACTAACTAACCAACAGGTATCACTAACTAACCAACGGGTATCACTAACTAACCAACAAGTATCACTAACTAACCAACAAGTATCACTAACTAACCAACAAGTATCACTAACTAACCAACAGGTATCACTAACTAACCAACGGGTATCACTAACTAACCAACAGGTATCACTAACTAACCAACAGGTATCACTAACTAACCAACAAGTATCACTAACTAACCAACAAGTACCACTAACTAACCAACAGGTATCACTAACTAACCAACAAGTATCACTAACTAACCAACAAGTATCACTAACTAACCAACAAGTATCACTAACTAACCAACAGGTATCACTAACTAACCAACAGGTATCACTAACTAACCAACAAGTATCACTAACTAACCAACAAGTATCACTAATTAACCAACAGGTATCACTAACTAACCAACAAGTATCACTAACTAACCAACAGGTATCACTAACTAACCAACAAGTATCACTAACTAACCAACAAGTATCACTAACCTGCCCCCCCCCAATGTTGGCAGCCTAAAATCCCAATCCTGCTATATTGCACCTAATTACAACATTATTTCATGCAAAACATACATTTGTGGTCTAGGCTGCCACCCTTTGGATTGTTTTGGAACTGCACAGTGCGCACAGCATGACGAGCTCACATTAGTTAGCAGTAATGTGACCGACATCAACATGAGGCTTTTTTTTATTGCCAATCAAATATTGGACATGGTTTATGAAAACATTGCAACAAAATGATACAAATACTTTTTCCAACAATTTTTCTTAATGGAAAATGTAAATATAGTTATGCACTTGTAATTTGAACTTGCTAATGGGTTTTTATAAATATTATTACCACCATATTCCATGGGTTTACTGACCACAATCTATTGAATGAATATGAAGAAGTGTTGATTATCTGACGTCAGGAGAGCACATGGAAGAAAGCGGTGAGATATGCAACATCACGTTATGTTTCTGCTGAGTGTTCGCTGCTAGGGGGCCAGGCCAAGAGTGTGGCGTGCTGCATTTCGGCCGCGCAGAGATTCTGACTATAGTCACTGTTAATGGACATGACTGATGATTGGCTGAGAGAAACTGATGATAAAATGATTGTGGGGGATGTCTTGTTATACTTCAGTGCAGCTTTTGACATTATTGATCATAGTCTGCTGCTGGAAAAACGTATGTGTTATGGCTTTACACCCCCTGCTATATTGTGGATAAAGAGTTACTTGTCTAACAGAACGCAGAGAGTGTTCTTTAATGGAAGCCTATCAAATTTAATCCAGTTAGAATCAGGAATTCCCCAGGGTAGTTGTTAAGGCCCCTTGCTTTTTTCAATTTTTACTAACGACATGCCACTGACTTTGAGTAAAGTCAGTGTGTCTATGTATGCGGATGACTTAACACTATACACGTAAGCTACTACAGCGACTGAAATGACTGCAACACTCAACAAAGAGCTGCAGTTAGTTTCAGAGTGGGTAGCAAGGATTAAGTTAGCCCTAAATAAATAAAAATAAAAGCATTGTATTTGGAACAAAACACTCACTAAACACTAAACCTCAGCTAAATCTTGTAATAAATAATATGGAAATTGAGCAAGTTGAGATGACTAAACTGCTTGGTGTAACACTAGATTGTAAACTGTCATGGTCAAAACATATCGATTCAACAGTAGCTAAAATGGGGAGAAGTCTGTCTATAATATAGTTCTGCTCTGCCTTCTTAACAACACTATCAACAAGGCAGGTCCTACAGGCCCTAGTTTTGTCGCAGCTTGACTACTGTTCAGTCGTGTGGTCAGGTGCCACAAAAAATGACTTAGGAGAAATTGCAATTGGCTCAGAACAGGGCAGCACGGCTGGCCCTTGGATGTACACAGAGAGCTAATATTAATAATATGCATGTCAACCTCTCCTAGCTGAAAGTGGAGGAGAGATTGACTTCATCACTACTTTTATTTATGAGAGGTATTGACATGTTGAATGCACAGAGCTGTCTGTCTAAACTACTGGCACACAGCTCGGGCACACAGCTCAGACACCCATGTATACCCCACAAGACATGCCACAAGAGGTCTCTTCACAGTCCCCAAGTCCAGAACAGACTATGGGAGGCACACAGTACTACATAGAGTCATGACTACATGGAACTCTATTCCACATCAAGTAACTGACGCAAGCAGTAAAATTAGATTTAAAAAACAGGTAAAAAACATCTTATGGAACAGCGGGGACTGTGAAGCAACATACACTTTGGCACAGACACATGCGTACACACACACACGATAACATATGCACTATACATACATATGGATTTAGTACTGTAGATATGTGGTAGTATTGTAATGCATTGTAATGTTTTAAAATTGTATAAACTGCCTTAATTTTGCTGGACCCCAGGAAGAGTAGCTGCTGCTTTTGCAGGAACTAATGGGGATCCATAATAAACCCCAGGAAGAGTAGCTGCTGCTTTGGCAGGAACTAATGGGGATCCATAATAAACCCCAGGAAGAGTAGCTGCTGCTTTGGCAGGAACTAATGGGGATCCATAATAAACCCCAGGAAGAGTAACTGCTGCTTTGGCAGGAACTAATGGGGATCCATAATAAACCCCAGGAAGAGTAGCTGCTGCCTTGGCAGGAACTAATGGGGATCCATAATAAACCCCAGGAAGAGTAGCTGCTGCCTCGGCAGGAACTAATGGGGATCCATAATAAACCCCAGGAAGAGTAGCTGCTGCCTTGGCAGGAACTAATGGGGATCCATAATAAACCCCAGGAAGATTGGCTGCTACCTTGGCAGGAACTAATGGGGATCCATAATAAACCCCAGGAAGAGTAACTGCTGCTTTGGCAGGAACTAATGGGGATCCATAATAAACCTCAGGAAGAGTAGCTACTGTCTTGGCAGGAACTAATGGGGATCCATAATAAATACATACAGTGAGGGAAAAAAGTACTTGATCCCCTGCTGATTTTGTACGTTTGCCCACTGACAAAGAAATTATGTCTATAATTTTAATGGTAGGTTTATTTGAACAGTGAGAGACAGAATAACAACAAAATAATCCTGAAAAATGCATGTAAAAAATGTCATAAATTGATTTGCATTTTAATGCGGGAAATAAGTATTTGACCCCTCAGCAAAACATGACTTGGTGGCAAAACCCTCAGACATTTCTTGTAGTTGGCCACCTGGTTTGCACACATCTCAGGAGGGATTTTGTCCCACTCCTCTTTGCAGATCTTCTCCAAGTCATTAAGGTTTCGAGGCTGCCGTTTGGCAACTCGAACCTTCAGCTCCCTTCACAGATTTTCTATGGGATTAAGGTCTGGAGACTGGCTAGGCCACTCCAGGACCTCAATGTGCTTCTTCTTGAGCCACTCCTTTGTTGCCTTGGCCGTGTGTTTTGGGTCATTGTCATGCTGGAATACCCATCCACTACCCATTTTTAATGCCCTGGCTGAGGGAAGGAGGTTCTCACCCAAGATTTGACGGTACATGGTCCCGTCCATCGTCCCTTTGATGCGGTGAAGTTGTCCTGTCCCCTTAGCAGAAAAACACCCCCAAAGCATAATGTTTCCACCTCAATGATGCCAAAGAGCTCCATTTTGGTCTCATCTGACCACAACACTTTCACCCAGTTGTCCTCTGAATCATTCAGATGTTCATTGGCAAACTTCAGACGGGCATGTATATGTGCTTTCTCGAGCAGGGGGACCTTGCGGGCGCTGCAGGATTTCAGTCCTTCACGGCGTAGTGTGTTACCAATTGTTTTCTTGGTGACTATGGTCCCAGCTGCCTTGAGATCATTGACAAGATCCTCCCGCGTAGTTCTGGGCTGATTCCTCACCGTTCTCATGATCATTGCAACTCCACGAGGTGAGATCTTGCATGGAGCCCCAGGCAGAGGGAGATTGACAGTTCTTTTGTGTTTCTTCCATTTGCGAATAATCGCACCAACTCTTGTCACCTTCTCACCAAGCTGCTTGGCGATGGTCTTGTAGCCCATTCCAGCCTTGTGTAGGTCTACAATCTTGTCCCTGACATCCTTGGAGAGCTCTTTGGTCTTGGCCACGGTGGAGAGTTTGAAATCTGATTGATTGATTGCTTCTGTGGACAGGTGTCTTATATACAGGTAACAAGCTTTTATACAGGTAACACCTGGGAGCCAGAAATCTTTCTGATTGATAGGGGGTCAAATACTTATTTCCCTCATTAAAATGCAAATAAATGTATAGCATTTTTCACATGCATTTTTCTGGATTTTTTTGTTGTTATTCTGTCTCTCACTGTTCAAATAAAATTATAGACTGATCATTTCTTTGTCAGTGGGCAAAGGTACAAAATCAGCAGGGGGTCAAATACTTTTTCCACCCACTGTATACACATGGACAGGGTCAGCATAGGCAGCGCTGCTTTACCTAGTTGGAAGTAGCTTCATTCATTGCATTGAGATGATTTCATATTGTGTGTATGTCTATTGCCTAAACATGTTGTGTGGGTATTGCCTGTGGTAAGCGCTTACATTTGGGTGTGTACATAATTTGGCGCTTGCATCACTTGAACTGAACAAAAGCTAACTAGCTAGCTAGCAAAAACAACCTGACAACCTAACAAATGGACACTGTACTGCACCTCAAACAATTTTCCAAGTTGGAATAATTTAAGGCACCATTTGGAGGTTTGGAAGAGTGGAACATGAACTATAATGACAGACCAGACAGAGGCAGTATAAAAGGGTTCTACAAGACGGGACTTTATACATGCCAGACACCCACCATCTCCCTCAGCACTAGCTGTCGGGCAGGCCAACAGTGAGTACTGGACTGTCCACTTGTCTGAAATGGCATCACCGGGTAACATTATTATGTGTGTGTATGTGCAATATTATTATGTGTGTGTGTGTAATAATATTATGTGTGTGTGTGTGTAATAATATTATTATGTGTGTGTGTTATAATGTTATTATGTGTGTGTAATAATATTATGTGTGTGTGTTATAATGTTATTATGTGTGTGTGTAATAATATTATGTGTGTGTGTGTTATAATGTTATTATGTGTGTGTGTGTAATAATATTATTATGTGTGTGTGTTATAATGTTATTATGTGTGTGTGTAATAATATTATGTGTGTGTGTTATAATGTTATTATGTGTGTGTGTTATAATGTTATTATGTGTGTGTGTTATAATGTTATTATGTGTGTGTGTTATAATGTTATTATGTGTGTGTGTGTAATAATATTATTATGTGTGTGTGTGTGTAATATTATTATGTGTGTGTGTTATAATGTTATTATGTGTGTGTGTGTAATAATATTATTATGTGTGTGTGTGTGTAATATTATTATGTGTGTGTAATAATATTGTTATGTGTGTGTGTGTGTAATAATGTTGTTATGTGTGTGTGTAATAATATTAGGTATGTGTGTGTGTAATAATATTATTAGGTATGTGTGTGTGTTTGCGCGTGGCGCGCTCTGTGCATTGGAAGAATTGTAAATCCATTGTGAAAGGCTATGGAGTTTGCGTTGTGAATTATTTGTATGAAATGTGTCCATATATTGGTCTTTTAGCGCCACCTATCAGTTGTAACTGGGGATGCTACATCTGTTTATGGCTGAGCTCAGTTCAGCAGTGTCTTTTTGTCTGATAGTCATCTGAGCCTATCCCTTGTGTATCTTGGCTACAATGGTATTTACGTTTGGTGATTTTGTTTTGTCATTTTCGGTTAATAGCCCATGTCAGTGATTCTCCACTTCGGCCCTCCAGTACTCCCAACAGCACACATTGTTGTTGTATCCCCAGACAAAATGACCTGATTCAACTCATTGAGGGCTTGATGATTCGTTGACAAGATGAATCAGGTGAGCTTGTCCGGGACTACAATAAAGAAAAGTATGCTGTTAGGGTACTGGAGGACTGGAGTTGGGAACTCTGGTTGTTAGAGCTATCTGTTGTATGGTGAACTTGGGCTTCATTAAGGTTTATTGAGTTAAGGGAGTAAATCTGTCTTTGATAATAATCAGTGCCTATCCAGTCATTGAACTCACTGCAAGTCACTGTTAAGTGGACAGTTTTTGGCCAGCTAGGCAACAAGGGCAGTTAAGGGCACCGCTACAGAATTAAAGTCTCATGTCCCCAGCCACATTTAACAACACAACAAGCACATACGTCACACAACAAACAAAGTGAGACGCTGAAACAGATGAAGGCATTCCAATCAGTGCAAAGAAGCCTGAATATTCCCCTTTTATGTGCTTCCCAAATGGCACACTATTTCCTATATAGTGCACTATTCTTTTGACTAGAGCCCTATGAGCCTTGGGAAAAGTAGTGCCCTATATAGGGAATAGGGTGCCATTCAGGTCGTAGACTATGTACTTAAAAGGCGTATTATCATCGTTAATGTTTTTTTAATCATGTTATTCATATTTGCATATTTGTACCATGTCGTTTTTATAACACAGAACAGAAGGTCAGGGTTCTTTCTCAACTACATTTATTAGGGCAACTATGAAATAACACATATAGAATCATGTAGTAACCAAAAAAGTGTTAAACAAATCAAAATATATTTTATATTTGAGATTCTTCAAATAGCCACCCTTTGCCTTGATGATAGATTTGCACACTCTTGGCATTCTCTCAACCAGCTTCATGAGGTAGCCAGCTGGAATGCATTTCAATTAACAGGTGTGCCTTCTTAAAAGTTAATTTGTGGAATTTCTTTCCTTCTTAATGCGTCGAGCCAATCAGTTGTGTTGTGACAAGGTAGGGGTGGTATACAGAAGATATCCCTATTTGGTAAAAGACTACGTCCATATTAGGGCAAGAACAGCTCAGATAAGCAAAGAGAAGTCAGTCAATACGGAACATTTCAAGAACTTTGAAGGTTTCTTCAAAGTGCAGTCGCAAAAACCATTAAGCGCTATGATGAAGCTAGCTCTCATGAGGACCGCCACAGGAATGGAAGACCCAGAGTTACCTCTGCTGCAGAGGATAAGTTCATTAGAGTTACCAGCCTCAGAAATTGCAGCCCAAATAAATGCTTCACAGAGTATAAAAAAACAGACACATCTCAACATCAACTGTTCAGAGGAGACTGTGTGAATCAGGCCTTCATGGTTGAATTGCTGCTAAGAAACCACTACTAAAGGACACCATTAAGAGGAAGAGACTTGCATGGGCCAAGAAACACGAGCAATGGACATTAGACCGGTGAAAACTTGTCCAAATTGGAGATTTTTGGTTCCAACCGCTGTCTTTGTGAGACGTGGTGTGGGTGAACGGATGATCTCTGCATGTGTATTTCCCACCGTAAAGCATGGAGGAGGAGGTGTTATGGTGTGGGGTGCTTTGTTGGTGACACTGTCTGTGATTTATTCAGAATTCAAGGCACACTTGACCAGCATGGCTACCACAGAATGCTGCAGCGATACACCATCCCATCTGGTTTGGGCTTAGTGATGGAGTGCTGCATCAGATGACCTGGCATCCACAATCCCCCGACCTCAACCAAATTGAGATGGTTTGGGATGAGTCGGGCCGAGGAGTGAAGGAAAAGCAGCCAACAAGTGCTCAGCATATGTGGGAACTCCTTCAAGATTGTTGGAAAAGCATTCCAAGTGAAGCTGGTTAAGAGAATCCCAAGAGTGTGCAAAGCTGTCATCAAGACAAAGGGTGGCTATTTGAAGAATCTCAAATATAAAATATATTTTAATTTGTTTAACACTTTTTTTGGTTACTACATGATTCCATATGTGTTATTTCATAGTTTTGATGTCTTCACTATTATTCTAAATAGTAAATATAAAGAAAAACCCTTGAATGAGTAGGTGTTCTAAAACTTTTGACGGGTAGTGTATATAAATATATTTCCACCACTCTAATGCACCGTACATATACCAGAATGTTGCTTTATGTCATGTCTTCTATAGACCATAAAGGGGTGACAAGACACAGTGGCTGCAATTAACTATCCAGGGAGCCATGGAGAAAAAGAGAAAGATAAGAATTTCTGAACAAAAAACGTGTAACTCTTTACATTAACATTGCCTTCATAAAGGGTTTATGAAGGGCTTATACTTAGTTCATCAACTGTTAATAATAAAACAATTAAAGACACTTAAATAATGAATAAACAGTTGTAAGAAAACTAATGGGTTAAAATTGTGAGCTAGTTTCATTCTGACTAACGCATGGACAAGTATTAAAGTCTGGAGAATCCTCCTACCACATAATAAAAACATATCCACAGCAGTAATGCACTTCATAAACATGACTTTATTCATTCATTAATGTAGTTGATTGACAGGAGTCATTCATGTCTATCAGAAATTAACCAGTGGTGTGATTCATCCCAGATTGAGGTTTGATGAGGATAGGCTGTAAGGCTTATGAGTCAATCACAGATCACTGATAGACAGACTTATGAGTGGATGACAGACGTTGCGGATAGGAGGCCGAGGTCACCGTGGTGTAAATGTAGGCTGGGGAGGTAGATGGATAGATACAGACAGAACCTTCATTTTCTTTATTTAAAAAAAATCATCAGTTCATCTTTTGAAATTAAAATCATCAAAATCCTGTCTTAAACCTTGACCAGCTCTGCACTCTCAGAAATCAGCTTGGGTGCCTGTAGGAGAAAAAAAGTAATCAGTTGTTAGAGTCAATGAATGTTTTCCCCAATAAAGGAAAAAAGATTTGAACATGTGATCAGTAAGGAGCGGTGAATGTTGACCTCCTCAGTGAAGCATGCTGCTTTGTCCTCAGCAGCACAGCACTTCTCCTTCATGGTGTGATATTTAGTAGAGATGGTCTTCAGCTGCTCCTCAGTGATGGTGGTCTTATGTCTGACCACACCATACAGTAGCCTGAGGGGACACACACACACACACACACACACACACACACACACACACACACACACACACACACACACACACACACACACACACACACACACACACACACACACACACACACACACACACACAAACATGAGTTGGAGTGTGTGTGTGAGTGTGTGTGTGTGTGTGTGTGTGTGTGTGTGTTAGTTTCATGCCTACGTGTGTTTAATTTGTGCCCATGTGTTTATTCACAGTGCGTTGGTAATATATCTTACTCACTTCTTCCCAGAGATCAGCAGCTCCTTGCTGTCCTTGGTGCAGAGCTCAGGGCCCATGTGGAAGCTGCTGGCATCCAGCTCCGGGGGCGTGAACTCTGTGTCAGGCTGGATGGCCAGGATGCAGGGTCTCCTCATGGAATAGGACTGGTTGCAGCAGTGGGCGATGTGGGGGTTAATGCTGGAGGGGTCGTAGTCGCTACATGTGGCGTCGATGGCGTCGGTCAGCTGTGGAGGGGACACATGGAGGAAGATGTCAATGGGTAATGTAGAATAGAGCAGAGTAGAGCAGAACAGAGTACAGGAGAGTAGAGCACAGTAGAGCAGAGTAGAGTAGAGTAGAGCAGAGTACAGTACAGTAGAATAGAGCACAGTAGAGTAGAGCAGCGCAGAGTACAGTAGAGCAGAGCAGAGTAGAGTAGAGTAGAGTAGAGTAGAGTAGAGCACAGTAGAGCAGAGTAGATCAGAGTAGAGTAGAGCAGAGTACAGTACAGTAGAGCAGAGCACAGTGGAGTGAGAGCAGGCGGAGTGCAGTAGAGGCAGAGCAGAGTAGAGTGGTGGGAGTGGAGGCAGAGTGGGAACAGAGTGAGAGTGAGGCACAGTGGGGTAGAGTGGGGCAGAGTGAGAGCACAGTATGGTGGAGTGAGAGTGAGGCACAGTGGGGTAGAGGTGGGAGTGGAGTGGAGGCACAGTGTGGTGGAGGTGAGAGTGGGGCACAGTGGGGCAGAGTGGAGTGAGGCACAGTGGAGTAGAGTAGAGACAGAGGGTGGAGTGGAGGCACAGTGGGAGTGGGGTAGAGTGAGAGCACGGTGGAGTAGAGGCACAGTGGGGCAGAGCAGAGTAGAGTGGGGCACAGTGGGGTGGAGGAGTGAGGCAGGAGTGAGGCACGGTATGGTGGGGTAGAGTGAGGCACAGTGGAGTGGGAGTAGAGTGGGAGTGGGGCACAGGTATGGTAGAGTGGGAGTGGAGGCACAGTGGGGCAGGTGGAGTGGAGGCACAGTGGGGTGAGAGTGGGAACAGGTGGAGTGGGGCACAGGTGGGGTGGGGAGTGGGGCCACGGTGGGAGTGAGGCACAGTGGAGGCAGAGCAGAGTGGAGAAAGGCACAGTGGAGGCAGAGTGGAGGCAGAGTGGGAGTGGGAGTGAGGCAGAGCACAGTGGAGTGGAGGCACAGTGGAGGCAGAGCAGAGTGGAGCCGGTGGGAGTGGAGGCACAGTGGAGGCAGAGCAGGTGAGAGAAGAGCACAGTGGAGGCAGAGTGGGGCAGAGTGGGGCACAGTGTATGGTGGAGTGGAGTGGCGCACAGTGAGGCAGAGTGGGAATGGAGTGGAGGCACAGTGGAGTGGGCACAGTGGGGCAGAGCAGAGTGGAGTGGAGGCAGAGCACAGTGGGGTGGGAGTGGAGGCACAGTGGAGGCGGAGCAGGTGAGAAGGCACAGCAGAGGCAGAGTGGGGCACAGTGGAGGCAGAGTGAGAGTGGGGCACAGTATGGTGGAGTGGGAGTGGAGGCACAGTGGAGCAGAGTGGGGTGGGGTGGGAGTGGGGCACAGTGGAGTGGAGCAGGTGGGGTGAGGCACAGTGGGGTGGGAGTGGGGCACAGTGGAGGTGGGGCAGGTGCAGTGGAGTGGAGGCACAGTGGGGTGAGGGTGAGATGGGGCACAGTGGGGCAGAGCAGAGTGGGGCATGGTGGGAGTGGGGCACAGTGGAGCAGAGCAGGTGAGAGAAGGCACAGTGGAGGCAGAGCAGAGTGGAGGCACAGTATGGTGGAGTGGAGTGGCGCACAGTGGGAGGCAGAGCAGGTGGAGTGGGAGTGAGGCACAGTGGGGTCGAGGCACAGTGGGGCAGAGCAGAGTAGAGTGGGGCAGAGCACAGTGGAGGTGGAGTGGAGGCACAGTGGGGCAGAGGCAAAGTGAGGCACGATCAGAGTGGAGGCACAGTGAGGCAGAGCAGAGGTGAGGAAAGAGCACAGCAGAGCAGAGTGGGGTGGAGGCACGGTATGGTGGGGTGGGGCACAGTGGGGCAGGTGGCGTGGAGTGGAGTGGAGCAGGTAGAGGTGTGGAGTGGAGTGGGGTGGGGCCAGAGCACAGTGGAGTGGGAGTGAGGCACAGTGGAGGTGGGTGAGAATGGGGCACAGTGGGGCAGAGCAGGTGGTAGAGAAGAGCACAGTGAGGCAGAGCAGAGTGGAGGCACAGTATAGTGGTGGAGTGGGAGTGGGGTGGGGCACAGTGGGGCAGAGCAGAGTGGAGGTGGAGTGGGGCACAGTGGGGTGGAGGCACAGTGGAGCAGAGTGGGGCAGAGGCACAGTGGAGTGGAGTGGGGCACAGTGGAGCAGAGCAGAGTGGAGGCACAGTGGAGTGGAGGCACAGTGGGGCAGAGCAGGTGAAGAGCACAGCAGAGCAGAGTGGAGGCACAGTGAGGCACAGTGGAGTGGGGCACAGTATGGTAGAGTGGGAGTAGAGCACAGTGGAGGCAGGTGGCGTGGGAGTAGAGTAGAGCACAATAGAGCAGAGTAGAGTAGAGTAGAGTAGAGCACAATAGAGCAGAGTAGAGTAGAGTAGAGCACAGTAGAGCAGAGTAGAGTAGAGTAGAGCACAGTAGAGCAGAGTAGAGCAGAGTAGAGTAGAGCAGGAGATGTGTGTGTGTGTGTGTGTGTGTGTGTGTGTGTGTGTGTGTGTGTGTGTGTGTGTGTGTGTGTGTGTGTGTGTGTGTGTGTGTGTGTGTGTGTGTGTGTGCGTGTGTGCGTGTGTGTGTCAGACCTTCTCCTCTGCGCAAGGCAGGATGAAGTGGCCTGGCTCGTCCTTGCAGCAGCCATGGAGGACATCATGCACTGTCTCCGACACCATGTGGAGCTGGTCGAAGGAGGCCTGGGGCATTATCCTGGTGTAGTACACCATCATACTGGAGGAGGAGGAGATGGAGGAGGAGGTGGAGGAGGAGGTGGCGGAGGAGGAGGTGGCGGAGGAGGAGATGGAGGAAGAGGAGGAGGTGGTGGAGGAGGAGGAGTTCATTGTTAATCAGCCATTAAATAGTAATGTATTAAATACGAATGACCTATTCATAAATTATTAATAAGCCATAAAGTAATGATCAATTCACCCATAAAAACATCTGTCGGTAAGTTGTGATGTTTAAGATCCCATACCACATGAATCTCATCTACTTTGACCTTTAATATCTCTGTGTTAAAGCGTGACCCCTCACCTCTTCTTAAAGCTGTCATCGCTCACGGCAGCCTCAGCAGCACACATCTTCTTGTAGTAGTCAGTCTCATCAGTGATCTTCTTATCAACATCACTGCCTGCCAGCTGGGGACAGAACCATTCATACAGTCGGCATGATGCCACATGACACGGCAGAGGCCATTATTATGGTCTAAAAATACTATGAATTCAGCGCCAGCCTGCTGAGTTAGAGCCAACAACCCTCAACTATTAGCTCAGGGGAGCTAACGCAAGTATTCAGGTCAAGGCAATCATCACACTGTAACTAGCTGGGTTACTCATCAACACAGACTGATATATAGTGTAACTAGCTGGGTTACTCATCATCACAGACTGATATATAGTGTAACTAGCTGGGTTACTCATCATCACAGACTGATATATAGTGTAACTAGCTGGGTTACTCATCATCACAGACTGATATACAGTGGGGAAAAAAAGTATTTAGTCAGCCACCAATTGTGCAAGTTCTCTCACTTAAAAAGATGAGTGAGGCCTGTAATTTTCATCATAGGTACACTTCAACTATGACAGACAAAATGAGGAAAAGAAATCCAGAAAATCACATTGTAGGATTTTTTATGAATTTATTTGCAAATTATGGTGGAAAATAAGTATTTGGTCACATACAAACAAGCAAGATTTCTGGCTCTCACAGACCTGTAAGAGGCTCCTGTAAGAGGCTCCTCTGTCCTCCACGCATTACCTGTATTAATGGCACCTGTTTGAACTTGTTATCAGTATAAAGACACCTGTCCACAACCTCAAACAGTCACACTCCAAACTCCACTATGGCCAAGACCAAAGAGCTGTCAAAGGACACCAGAAACAAAATTGTAGACCTGCACCAGGTTGGGAAGACTGAATCTGCAATAGGTAAGCAGCTTGGTTTGAAGAAATCAACTGTGGGAGCAATTATTAGGAAATGGAAGACATACAAGACCACTGATAATCTTCCTCGATCTGGGGCTCCACGCAGATCTCACCCGTGGAGTCAAAATGATCACAAGAGCGGTGAGCAAAAATCCCAGAACCACACGGGGGGACCTAGTGAATGACCTGCAGAGAGCTGGGACCAAAGTAACAAAGCCTACCATCAGTAACACACTCGCCGCCAGGGACTCAAATCCTGCAGTGCCAGGCGTGTCCCCTGCTTAAGCCAGTACATGTTCAGGCCCATCTAAAGTTTGCTAGAGAGCATTTGGATGATCCAGATGAGGATTGGGAGAATGTCAGATGAAACCAAAATAGAACTTTTGGTAAAAACTCAACTCGTCGTGTTTGGAGGACAAAGAATGCTGAGTTGCATCCAAAGAACACCATACCTACTGTGAAGCATGGGGTGGAAACATCATGCTTTGGGGCTGTTTTCTGCAAAGGGACCAGGGCGACTGATCCGTGTAAAGGAAAGAATGAATGGGGCCATGTATCGTGAGATTTTGAGTGAAAACCTCCTTCCATCAGCAAGGGCATTGAAGATGAAAGCGTGGCTGGGTCTTTCAGCATGACAATGATCCCAAACACACCGCCCGAACGCGAAGGAGTGCCTTCGTAGAAGCATTTCAAGGTCCTGGAGTGGCCTAGCCAGTCTCCAGATCTCAACCCCATAGAAAATCTTTGAAAGTCCGTGTTGCCCAGCGACAGCCCCAAAACATCACTGCTCTAGGGAGATCTGCATGGAGGAATGGGCCAAAATACCAGCAAAAGTGTGTGAAAACCTTGTGAAGACTTACAGAAAACGTTTGACCTCTGTCATTGCCAACAAAGGGTATATAACAAAGTATTGAGAGAAACTTTGTTATTGACCAAATACTTATTTTCCACCATAATTTGCAAATAAATTCATAAAAATCCTACAATGTGATTTTCTGGATTTTTCCCCTCATTTGTCTGTCATAGTTGAAGTGTACCTATGATGAAAATTACAGGCCTCTCTCATCTTTTAAGTGAGAGAACTTGCAGTGGTGGCTGACTAAATACTTTTTTTCCCCACTGTATAGTGTAACTAGCTGGGTTAATCATCAACACAGACTGATATATAGTGTAACTAGCTGGGTTAATCATCAACACAGACTGATATATAGTGTAACTAGCTGGGTTAATCATCAACACAGACTGATATATAGTGTAACTAGCTGGGTTAATCATCAACACAGACTGATATATAGTGTAACTAGCTGGGTTACTCATCAACACAGACTGATATATAGTGTAACTAGCTGGGTTACTCATCAACACAGACTGATATATAGTGTAACTAGCTGGGTTACTCATCATCACAGACTGATATATAGTGTAACTAGCTGGGTTACTCATCACAGACTGATATATAGTGTAACTAGCTGGGTTACTCATCAACACAGACTGATATATAGTGTAACTAGCTGGGTTAATCATCAACACAGACTGATATATAGTGTAACTAGCAAGGTCTTCTGATAAGAGAAGATAAGATAAGACATGATCAACTTTGTTGTCCCCAAAGGGGAAATGGTCTTGGGTTGGGGTTGGGGTTAGGGTGTTGAAACAATCAAGTGTGGAAACAACACATGGGTAATACATACAGCGGTTCTGACACACTCTGCATGGTCCTCCATGTCGCAGCACTGGAGCAAGGCCTGCTCAGCCACCTTGGCAAACCTCAGAATCACCTGCTGAGACGACTCAGGGTGACGCACTGAGATCTCATAGACCAACCTGCCAATCAGGATAGACCATATACAGAGAGTCAGTAGTCAGACAGCCAATCAGGACAGACCGTACACAGTGTTTAGCCAATAGCAACACCCCATACAAAGTCAGAATTGTGTATATAGCAGCTTTTCCAAATGTGTGTGTGTGTGTGTCTGCATGCACGTATGTATGTGCGTAATACATACTTCCCCACGGCTACATCTGGGGTCTTGGTAAAGGTCTGGCAGACAGCTGCTATGTCAGCATGAACGTCGTAGTGCTCAGACAGACCATCTGGCTTAGGGTCTGGCTTCATGGCCTCAACACAGGACCCCCTGTGTACGGCATCCTCCTTACAGCACGCAGACAGACCCGCCGCACGAGACAACACACTCTCATCAGCGCACACCTCATCCACCAGGGTCTTCTGTTTGGGGGTATAAACACACACAGGCAGGAAGAGTCAGGGACACAAATACCTGTATATGCAGACACACACACACACATCCAATATAAAGAGTCTGAGAGGTGAGAGGTGAGAGGTGAGAGGTTGAGAGGTGAGAGAGCGAGAGGTTGAGAGGTGAGAGAGTGAGAGGTGAGAGAGCGAGGTGAGAGAGTGAGAGGTGAGAGAGCGAGAGGTTGAGAGGCTAAGAGGTGAGAGAGCGAGAGGAGAGAGTGAGAGGTAAGAGAGCGAGAGGTTGTGAGGTGAGAGAGCGAGAGGTTAAGAGGTGAGAGAGCGAGAGGCTAAGAGGTGAGAGAGTGAGAGGTGAGCGAGTGAGACGTTGAGAGGTTGAGAGGTGAGAGAGTGAGAGGTGAGAGAGTGAGAGGCTAAGAGGTGAGAGAGTGAGAGGCTAAGAGGTGAGAGAGTGAGAGGCTAAGAGGTGAGAGGTTGAGAGAAGACAGTTTACCCTCTCCTTCATGCATTTGACCATGTCTCCGCTGCAGCAGGGGGCAACAGTCGCTACGATTTTGTCTACCATGCCTCCCATCTCCTGGAAAGAGGCCTGAGGCATCTTCTGACTGTACTGGATCAGCTTCCTGTTAGAAAAAACAGACACATACGTCAACCAATGGGACTGGCCCAAGGGCGGGCTCTCCTGGCTCTCAGCCAATTAGAACCATAGAGTTTTAGATTGACGTGTCCTACTTGGCCTTGACAACGCGGTCTCCAAATTTCTTGTGGACGATGCACAGGGCCTTGAGTTCAGCCACGCGTTTCGCTATGGCGTGTTGGAAAGTAGCTTTCTGGAAAAGAGAGAGAATGTTTACATTGGCTATGTTGGTGCTTTATCTGTTCATGCCAATATTTTATTGATATGAATTGAGAGAGAGAGAGATTGCATCCAAAATGGCACCCTATTCTCTCATAGGGTTCTAGTCAAAAGTAGTGTACTGTATAGAAAATAGGGTGCGATCTGAGACGCCTCCTGACCTTGGTGTCGAAGCAGGTCTGGACCTCAGCCTCTCCACAGCAGGTAGTCAGAACCTCTCCATAACCTTTGGCGATAGCCAGGATCACATGTGGGGGAAGCATCGTACTACTCTTGGAGAACTTGAAGATGAACCTAAAACACACGCGCGCACACACACCCACGCCCACTCAGTAAATTCCAGAAAAACACTCCATATAGCTCAGCGGCCTAACACAGTATTTTAGCTGGTGTGGTCTCAAGTCGATGGTCTCTAGTCGATGGTGTGGTCTCTAGTCGATGGTGTGGTCTCTAGTCGATGGTGTGGTCTCTAGTCGATGGTGTGGTCTCTAGTCGATGGTCTCTAGTCGATGGTGTGGTCTCTAGTCGATGGTGTGGTCTCTAGTCGATGGTGTGGTCTCTAGTCGATGGTGTGGTCTCAAGTCGATGGTGTGGTCTCTAGTCGATGGTGTGGTCTCTAGTCGATGGTGTGGTCTCTAGTCGATGGTGTGGTCTCAAGTCGATGGTGTGGTCTCAAGTCGATGGTGTGGTCTCTAGTCGATGGTGTGGTCTCTAGTCGATGGTGTGGTCTCTAGTCGATGGTGTGGTCTCTAGTCGATGGTCTCCAGTTGATGGTGTGGTCCTCTAGTCGATGGTGTGATTTCTAGTCAAGTGTGGACACTTACCTCCCAACAAAAGCCTTGTGGTCCTTCTTAAAGTCTTCACACTGGTCTGCAGCGGGCAGCTCAGCTTTGAAAGACAGGTCCCGAGGAATCTACAATCAATCAATCAGTCAAATGGTATCAATAAAGCTGTTTTACTTCCATTAATCCTGTCTACACCCCAAAGAGCAAGCAGATGCAGAAGGAAGAAACCTAAATAGGAACCTGGCTCAGAGGGAGGGGTGGCCCATTCTACCTTGGCCTTGTGGTCCACGAAGCAGTGTGTCCTCTCAGCTGCAGTCTTCTCACAGCACATCTTCAGATGGTTCTTCTCCACCAGGGTCTCAGAAGAACACACCGCGCTCTGGAACAGGTCCGCCTGCACACACGCGCACAAATAGGAGTACACCGTTTAGCCAGCAGAGAGTGCTATTATATCAGAACAGTTTAAACTGAAACAGACCCTGACTGGAAACATTAGTCACTAATGCCCAATTCCATACCTACCCCTACCTCTGGCCCATACCTTTGTGCCCTACATCTGGCCCCTACCCATGGCCCCTCCCCCTGGCGCCTCTCTGGCCTCTACCTACCCCTGGCCAGGCTGGCCAAATGTTAAATGTAAAGTTGTGTGATGAGGTGTGATAAGGATGATGAGGAGTGATAAGGATGATAAGGTGTGCTAAGGATGATGAGGTGTGATAAGGTTGATGAGGTGTGATAAGGATGATGAGGTGTGATAAGGATGATGAGGTGTGATAAGGATGATGAGGTATGATAAGGATGATGAGGAGTGATAAGGATGATGAGGAGTGATAAGGATGATGAGGTGTGATAAGGTTGATGAGGAGTGATAAGGATGATGAGGTGTGATAAGGTTGATGAGGTGTGATAAGGTTGATGAGGTGTGATAAGGATGATGAGGAGTGATAAGGTTGATGAGGTGTGATAAGGATGATGAGGTGTGATAAGGATGAGGAAATGATAGGTGTCTCTCACCACATCTCTGTCGCAGTCCTCTGGAGGAGTGTCTGAGCAGCATTTGGCGCCCATGGCTAAGGCCTCTGCGATGAGAGGCACCATGTCACCCAACGTACTATCGGGAAGATTCTGAGCCAGCCCTACAAGGATCCTACACGCACACATACACACACACACACACACACACACACACACACACACACACACAGTCAGTCAGTCAGTCAGATGATGCATTATACCAAAACATGAACACACAGTGCAGATAGATTGTAGGTTCTATCAATTTAATTGTTTCCGTCATTTTGAATCCCCCTTATTTTATTTTTTCTTATTTTATCTTATGGGTGGCAGGTAGCCTAGTGGTTAGAGCGTTTGGCCAGTAACTGAAAGGTTGCTGGATCGAATCCCTGAGCTGACAAGGAAAAATCTGTCGTTCTGCCCCTGAACAAGGCAGTTAACCCACTGTTCCCCGGTAGGCTGTCATTGTAAATAAGAATTTGTTCTTAACTGACTTGCCGAGTTAAATAAAATATGTTTTGTTATGCTTTTTCTCCCTATCATCCCGGACAACAATACTTCTACTGCTACTTACAGCTAAGGTTTTAATCAGCAAAAAGGCAAAGAGCCCACTCTTAAACATAGGATGGGCCTTTCTCAGTAGCTTGCTAGAAAACCAATTTGGATGTAGAATTTTTTGGGGTACAATGGAGGCTTTAAGAGAGAGGTTAATGCCTTAATATTTAATCGTTTTCACCCTCCAAACTCATGTTGGTTATGTAAATATGCTCATTTAATTTTATCTGGTTTGCCATTCCAAATAAAGGGAAATATTATTTTCTCGCATTATTTGAAAAATGATTCCCTTGGAGTTGGTAAATCTATAAATAAATATGTAAACTGTGATATCACTAGAGAATTTATCAGGGTAATCTTCCCGTAAATGGATGGGTGTTTCCCTCTCCATGGTTTCAAGATTCTATATATTTTACTGTTTTTATCAAAATGAATAGTTGCAAGATCACTCAACTTTTCCGGGATATGTACACAAAGCACATCGACATCACCATGCGACCATTTAATCAGGATTTAAAGTTTGCATCTTTTAGAGACCCAATCCTTAATATAGTATTATCATATTATCACTTATCATAGTTGGGATTAAGTGTAGAGAAACTGGTTAAATTATCCAGGTCCTCAATGTGGCCCTTCAAGGTTGAAGATTGAGGACTCAAAGAGAATCATCAGCGTATGTTGATAATTTTGTCTCTAATCCCTTAATTTGTTTGCCCCTTAATAATGTTATCATTAGATCTGATTTTTAAAGCAATTCAATGGCCATAATAAATATGTATGGTGACAGAGGACAACCTTGTTTTACGCCTCTTGACAAGTCAAAATTCTCAGAGAAGTAACCGTTATTTATTATTTTACATGTTATCATACATGACTTCTACCCATTTTATGAGATATTCTATAAAGTTGAAATTATCCAGGCACTTATAACCAGATTCTAGGCTGTATGAAATGCTTTCTCATAGTATGCTATTCAGATTATACTTAGTTTCCCTGCCTTCTCATAGTTTTCCATTATTTCTAGTAGTTGTCTAAAGAGGCAATATAATGTCTCCAATATATCTTCCTTTTAAGAGTCCCGTCTGATCGTGATGAATAATGTCCGGTAGGACCTTTTATATTCTAGGAGAAATACATTTTGCCAATATAAAGATCTAAACATGATAGTAATGGATCAGTCCCTCTTGTGTGTAGATCAATTTAATACATGTTGAATTCAGAATGTAACACAACAAAATGTGGACTAAGTCAATGATTTCAGTTTAGTGATATAGAACTATGATTACAATACCTTCCACTTCATCTACTAGTGATATAGAACTATGATTACAATACCTTTCACTTCATCTACTAGTGATATAGAACTATGATTACAATACCTTCCACTTCATCTACTAGTGATATAGAACTATGATTACAATACCTTCCACTTCATCTACTAGTGATATAAAACTATGATTACAATACCTTTCACTTCATCTACTAGTGATATAAAACTATGATTACAATACCTTCCACTTCATCTACTAGTGATATAAAACTATGATTACAATACCTTTCACTTCATCTACTAGTGATATAAAACTATGATTACAATACCTTCCACTTCATCTACTAGTGATATAAAACTATGATTACAATACCTTTCACTTCATCTACTAGTGATATAAAACTATGATTACAATACCTTCCACTTCATCTACTAGTGATATAAAACTGATTACAACACCATCCACTCCGGCTAATATTGCAGTATGCCTCTGTCCTCAGGTATAAACCCAAACCCTCTTCTTAGCACAAATAGAGTAAAAAGAATATCTGGTAGCTTTCCCAGAATTCCCAGGTTTTCTAGAAATCCCAGTTGGAGGATTCTGGTAGAAATAAGTAGGGAGGGAATCCTCCAACTGGGAATCCTACAAACAACATTTCTGGAAAATTTGTGGAAAGTTTCTGGAATGTTGGTACCTTCTATTACTACTGCACAATGAGGCATCCTACTACTGCAATATGAGGCATCCTACTACTGCAATATGAGGCATCCTACTACTGCAATATGAGGCATCCTACTACTGCAATATGAGGCATCCTATTACTGCAATATGAGGCATCCTACTACTGCAATATGAGGCATCCTACTACTGCAATATGAGGCATCCTACTACTGCAATATGAGGCATCCTACTACTGCAATATGAGGCATCCTACTACTGCAATATGAGGCATCCTACTACTGCAATATGAGGCATCCTACTACTGCAATATGAGGCATCCTACTACTGCAATATGAGGCATCCTACTACTGCAATATGAGGCATCCTACTACTGCAATATGAGGCATCCTACTACTGCAATATGAGGCATCCTACTACTGCAATATGAGGCATCCTACTACTGCAATATGAGGCATCCTACTACTGCAATATGAGGCATCCTACTACTGCAATATGAGACATACAGTGGCAAGAAAAAGTTTGTGAACCCTTTGGAATGACCTGGATTTCTGCATCAATTCATCATAAGGTTTGATCTGATCTTAATCTAAGTCACAACAATAGACAAACACATTCTGCTTAAACTAATAACACACAAACAATTATACGTTTTCATGTCTTTATTGAACAAACTGTGTAAACATTCACAGTGTAGGGTGGGAAAAGTATGTGAACCCTTGGATTTAATAACTGGTTGACACTCTTTTGGCAGCAATAACCTCAACCAAACGTTTTCTGTAGTTGCGGATCAGACCTGCACAATGGTCAGGAGGAATTTTGGACCAATAATCTTTACAAAACTGTTTCAGTTCAGAAATATTCTTGGGATGTCTGGTGTGAACTGCTCTCTTGAGGTCATGCCACAGCATTTTAAATCGAGTTGAGGTCAGGACTCTGACTGGGCCACTCCAAAAAGCGTATCTTCTTCTGTTGAAGCTATTCTGTTGTTGAATTACTTCTGTGTTTTGGGTCGTTGTCCTGTTGCATCACCCAACTTCTGTTGAGCTTCAATTGGCGGACAGATAGCCTTACATTCTTCTGCAAAATGTCTTGATAAACTTGGGAATTCATTTTTCCATCGATGATAGCAAGCTGTCCAGGCCCTGAGGCAGCAGAGCAGCCCCAAACCATGATGCTCCCTCCACCATACTTTGGGATGAGGTTTTGATGTTGGTGTGCTGTGCCTTTTTTTCTCCACATATAGTGTTGTGTGTTCCTTCCAAACAACTCAACTTTAGTTTAATGTCCACAGAATATTTTGCCAGAAGCGCTGTGCAACATTCAGGTGCTCTTTTGCAAACTTCAGACAGCAGTGGCTTCTTCCGTGGTGTCCTCCCATGAACACAATTCTTGTTTAGTGTTTTACGTATTGTAGACTCGTCAACAGAGATGTTAGCATGTTCCAGAGATTTCTGTAAGTCTTTAGCGGACACTCTAGGATTCTTCTTAACCTCATTGAGCATTCTGAACTTTCTCCATTTACAGACAATTTGTCTTACCGTGGACTGATGAACATCAAGGCTTTTAGAGAGACTTTTGTAACCCTTTCCAGCTTTATGCAAGTCAACAATTCTTAATCTTAGGCCTTCTGAGATCTCTTTTGTTCGAGGCATGGTTCACATCAGGCAATGCTTCTTGTAAATAACAAACTCACATTTTGTGAGTTTTTTTTAGGGCAGGGCAGCTCTAACCAATCTCGTCTCATTGATTGGACTCCAGGTTAGCTGACTCCAATTATCTTTTGGGAAAGTAATTAGCCTATACTTGTTACAACCTACACTGTGAAAGTTTAAATGATGTACTCAATATACCCAAGAAAAACACAATAATTTGTGTGTTATTCGCACACTATGTTTGTCTATTGTTGTGACAAAGATGAAGATCAAATCCAATTTTATGACTTATTTATGCAGAAATCCAGGCAATTCCAAAGTGTTCACATACCTTTTCTTGTCACTGTATCTACTACTGCAGTATGAGGCATATCTACTACTGCAATATGAGGCTTATCTACTGCTGCAATATGCCTCATATCTACTACTGCAATATGAGGCATATCTACTACTGCAATATGAGGCATATCTACTACTGCAGTATGAGGCATATCTACTACTGCAATATGAGGCATATCTACTGCTGCAATATGCCTCATATCTACTACTGCAATATGAGGCATATCTACTACTGCAATATGAGGCATATCTACTACTGCAGTATGAGGCATATCTACTACTGCAATATGAGGCATATCTACTATTGCAGTATGAGGCCTATCTACTACTGCAATATGCCTCATATATACCACTGAAATATGCCTCATATCTACTACTGCATTATAAGGCACATCTACTGCTGCAGTATAAGGCATATCTACTTCTGCAATATGAGGCATATCTACTACTGCAATATGAGGCATATCTACTTCTGCAATATGAGGCATATCTACTACTGCAATATGAGGCATATCTACTACTGCAATATGAGGCATATCTACTACTGCAATATGAGGCATATCTACTTCTGCAATATGAGGCATATCTACTACTGCAATATGAGGCATATCTACTACTGCAATATAAGGCATATCTACTACTGCAATATGAGGCATATCTACTACTACTACAATATGAGGCATATCTACTACTACTCTAGTATAAGGCATATCTGCTACTGCAATATGCCTCATATATACTACTGCAATATGAGGCATATCTACTACTGCAACGTGAGGCACATCTACTTCTGAAATATAAGGCATGGCTACTACTGCAATGTGAGGCTGCACTACTCACAAAGATTTGAATCCATCTTCCTTGAGCTCAGTGAAGATGGTACAGATCTGGTTCTGAGCCTGAGACGGGGCTGACACACTCAGCAGCACCAACAGGCTGCAGACAGACAACCACTGCATGATGAAAGGACAGCCGCACGGACGGAGGGATGGATGGAGAGAAGGAGGACGGGATCTAGCGATTGAGCCAAGGAATGGCAAAATGCAGGCCTCCTTTATACTATTGTGGAATTGGTCATCTGTCAATCATTAGCTGACCTCTCTCTCTCTCTCTCGGACCCTGGGACTGCGTTTCACAACTGGTCTTTGCACACAGTGATCTGTCAGTAAATAAACACGGCGGTTCAGATTCCCTTTTCTGCATTTAGTGCTATGGAAGAAAAGCCAGTCACCCAGATGAACGTACAGAATGTGTGTGGCGTGATTTGGGGGGTGGACGGCCAGGCACACAAAGGTCTGAAAGACAAAGTCCACTGTCCGTTGTGCCTCCAAACTGTCCCCATCATAACCTGCACCATCTGACCAGATAATATGTCTCCAAACTGTCCCCAAGCGAACCCACCATCGGACCTGGTAATGTTTCCAAACTGTCCCCATGCTAACCCACCAGCTAACCAGGTAATATGTCTCCAAACTGTCCCCATGCTAACCCACCATCTAACCAGATAATATGTCTCCAAACTGTCCCCATGCTAACCCACCATCTAACCAGATAATGTCTGCAAACTGTCCCCATGCTAACTCACCGTCTAACCAGATAATGTCTCCAAACTGTCCCCATGCTAACCCACCGTGTGACCAGATAATGTCTCCAAACTGTCCCCATGATAACCCACCGTGTGACCAGATAGTATGTCTCCAAACTGTCCCCATGCTAACCAGGTAATGTCTCCAAACTGTCCCCATGCTAACCCACCATCTGACCAGATAATATGTCTCCAAACTGTCCCCATGCTAACCCACCATCTAACCAGATAATGTCTCCCAACTGTCCCTATGCTAACCCACCATCTGACCAGGTAATATGTCTCCAAACTGTCCCCATGCTAACCCACCATCTGACCAGGTAATATGTCTCCAAACTGTCCCCATGCTAACCCACCATCTAACCAGATAATGTCTCCAAACTGTCCCCATGCTAACCCACCATCTGACCAGGTAATATGTCTCCAAACTGTCCCCATGCTAACCCACCATCTGACCAGATAATGTCTCCAAACTGTCCCCATGATAACCCACCGTGTGACCAGATAATATGTCTCCAAACTGTCCCCATGCTAACCCACCATCTAACCAGATAATATGTCTCCAAACTGTCCCCATGCTAACCCACAATTGACCAGATAATATGTCTCCAAACTGTCCCCATGCTAACCCACCATCTGACCAGGTAATGTCTCCAAACTGTCCCCATGCTAACCCACCATCTAACCAGATAATATGTCTCCAAACTGTCCCCATGATAACCCACCGTGTGACCAGATAATATGTCTCCAAACTGTCCCCATGCTAACCCACCATCTAACCAGATAATGTCTCCAAACTGTCCCCATGCTAACCCACCGTGTGACCAGATAATGTCTCCAAACTGTCCCCATGATAACCCACCATCTAACCAGATAATGTCTCCAAACTGTCCCCATGATAACCCACCATCTAACCAGGTAATGTCTCCAAACTGTCCCCATGCTAACCCACCATCTGACCAGATAATATGTCTCCAAACTGTCCCCATGATAACCCACCGTGTGACCAGATAATATGTCTCCAAACTGTCCCCATGCTAACCCACCATCTAACCAGATAATGTCTCCAAACTGTCCCCATGCTAACCCACCGTGTGACCAGATAATGTCTCCAAACTGTCCCCATGATAACCCACCATCTAACCAGATAATGTCTCCAAACTGTCCCCATGATAACCCACCATCTAACCAGGTAATGTCTCCAAACTGTCCCCATGCTAACCCACCATCTGACCAGATAATATGTCTCCAAACTGTCCCCATGATAACCCACCGTGTGACCAGATAATATGTCTCCAAACTGTCCCCATGCTAACCCACCATCTAACCAGATAATGTCTCCAAACTGTCCCCATGCTAACCCACCGTGTGACCAGATAATACGTCTCCCAACTGTCCCCATGCTAACCCACCATCTGACCAGGTAATATGTCTCCAAACTGTCCCCATGCTAACCCACCATCTAACCAGATAATATGTCTCCAAACTGTCCCCATGCTAACCCACCATCTGACCAGATAATGTCTCCAAACTGTCCCCATGATAACCCACCGTGTGACCAGATAATATGTCTCCAAACTGTCCCCATGCTAACCCACCATCTAACCAGATAATATGTCTCCAAACTGTCCCCATGCTAACCCACCATCTGACCAGGTAATGTCTCCAAACGGCCCCCATGCTAACCCACCATCTAACCAGATAATATGTCTCCAAACTGTCCCCATGCTAACCCACCATCTAACCAGATAATATGTCTCCAAACTGTCCCCATGATAACCCACCGTGTGACCAGATAATATGTCTCCAAACTGTCCCCATGCTAACCCACCATCTAACCAGATAATGTCTCCAAACTGTCCCCATGCTAACCCACCGTGTGACCAGATAATGTCTCCAAACTGTCCCCATGATAACCCACCATCTAACCAGATAATGTCTCCAAACTGTCCCCATGATAACCCACCATCTAACCAGGTAATGTCTCCAAACTGTCCCCATGCTAACCCACCATCTAACCAGATAATATGTCTCCAAACTGTCCCCATGATAACCCACCATCTGACCAGGTAATGTCTCCAAACTGTCCCCATGCTAACCCACAATTGACCAGATAATATGTCTCCAAACTGTCCCCATGCTAACCCACCATCTGACCAGGTAATGTCTCCAAACTGTCCCCATGCTAACCCACCATCTAACCAGATAATATGTCTCCAAACTGTCCCCATGATAACCCACCGTGTGACCAGATAATATGTCTCCAAACTGTCCCCATGCTAACCCACCATCTAACCAGATAATGTCTCCAAACTGTCCCCATGCTAACCCACCGTGTGACCAGATAATGTCTCCAAACTGTCCCCATGATAACCCACCATCTAACCAGATAATGTCTCCAAACTGTCCCCATGATAACCCACCATCTAACCAGGTAATGTCTCCAAACTGTCCCCATGCTAACCCACTGTGTGACCAGATAATATGTCTCCAAACTGTCCCCATGCTAACCCACCATCTAACCAGATAATGTCTCCAAACTGTCCCCATGCTAACCCACCATCTGACCAGGTAATGTCTCCAAACTGTCCCCATGCTAACCCACCATCTAACCAGATAATATGTCTCCAAACTGTCCCCATGATAACCCACCGTGTGACCAGATAATATGTCTCCAAACTGTCCCCATGCTAACCCACCATCTAACCAGATAATGTCTCCAAACTGTCCCCATGCTAACCCACCGTGTGACCAGATAATGTCTCCAAACTGTCCCCATGATAACCCACCATCTAACCAGATAATGTCTCCAAACTGTCCCCATGATAACCCACCATCTGACCAGGTAATGTCTCCAAACTGTCCCCATGCTAACCCACAATTGACCAGATAATATGTCTCCAAACTGTCCCCATGGTAACCCACCATCATGTAGACAACCCTAAATGATGGATTGTGCCATCAAACCCCTGCAAATTATCCAGAATGCCGCATCCCACCTGGTGTTCAACCTTCCCGTGTTCTCCCATGTCACTCCATGTTTATCCTCACTCTCCCCACTGGCTTCCAGTCGAAGCTGGCATCATCTTCAAGACCCTGGTGCTTGCCTACGGAGCAGCAAGGATAACTGCCCTCCCTACCTTCAGGCTGTGCTCAAACCCTTACACCCCATCCCAAGCACTCCATCCCGCCACCACTGGTCTTTTGGCCCTCCCATCCTGCTCCCGCTCAGCCCAGTCAAACTCTTCTCTATCCTGGCACCCTGACAGTCAGGACAGCGGAGTCCCTGCCCATCTTCAGAAAACATCTGAAAGACTCTCTTAAATAACTCACTGACTGCTTATAGCTACTTCATTGAGGGAAAATGTACTTGATACGACAGTGATGTGTTGTTGTCTCACCTAGCTATCTTAATGCATTAACTGTTTCTCTGGATGAGAGCGTCTGCTAAATGACTGAACTGTCCATTAGAAACAGGTGGCGTATAGTAAGTCAAGTGTCAATAGTGGGGCTCCTGAGTGGCGCAGCGGTCTAAGGTACTGCATCTCAGTGCTAGAGGCGCCACTACACTACCTGGTTCGATTCCAGTTAAATGAAACATGTTTTATTGTGGCTGTCTGTTGCCAATGGTCTCACCACACACGGACGCATACTTTATTTGAATCCACCAATCAAATTTACAACAAAAGGATCCAAACATTTCAAAGGTCCCTGTTATGTGTGGCACTCAATGGTACAGAAAGCACCTCCTTCTTCAAACAGCTAGGCTGCCTACGCTGCCCAAGCCGTACTTAATGGCTGAGTCTACCAGGAGCAATGGACTATTCCAGACCCATCCTCTGTTCACCTGGTGGGCAGGGATACCTATCCCTGAGTATGAACATCGACTACGAACACGCACGCACGCCCACACAAACTTTGAGATTGGTTTTCAATGAACAGTGCGTTACAAATTCAATGTATTGTTATTATTTAATATTAAATTACAACCCTCATTCAGCCATACATTTATTACAAAAAAAACATTTTCAAAGGACATTTTTGCAGACCCCTGTCCTTAAAACGCCCAGATAGATAACCTCCTGCCACGTTACACAAACAACCCCTTTTGGACTGTCAACACATCTTCAGCCTACACACACAGCCCACCCACGTACGCACACAGACAGGCGTAGGCACACAACAGCCACCACATTATAACGCCTGCAGAGAACACACACACCCCACCCTGCCTCGTCTTTTTCAATGAACAGCGACTTACAAATTCAATGTATTGTTATTATTTCGTATTAAACTTCAACCCTCGTTCAGCCATACGTTTATTACAAAAAAAACGTTTTCAATTTACATTTTTGTAGAACCCTGCTTATTGGAGAAATTTGTCAATTTGGTAGTTGGGTCCATCAAAATGTAAAACCTAGGCATATTATTGTGGCCCTGTGTTATAAATAGCAATATGATAGTACATTTTGGAGACAGATTGCCCTTGCATTGCTATAATAATGTTTATTATAGGCCTATCCCTTAATATTAACAATTACTGCTGCTCTGACAGTTACACACTGTGGTATAAGCTGAGCTGATACAGCACAAACTGTTATCTACAGAGCACACACACCCAATACACACACCCCACACACACACACCCAATACACACACCTCCCTATACCCCCGACACACCTACAACCCACCCCAACACACACACACACACACCTCCCACACACACACACATATCCCACACACACCCCACATCTAGTTACTGTAACACACCCCACCCTGCCCCATCTAGTTACTGTAATCTAGTTACTGTAACACACCCCACACTGCCCCCATCTAGCTACTGTAACACACCCCACCCTCCCCATCTAGTTACTGTAACACACCCCACCCTGCCCCCATCTAGTTACTGTAACACACCCCACCCTCCCCATCTAGTTACTGTAACACACCCCACCCTGCCCCATCTAGTTACTGTAACACACCCCACCCTCCCCATCTAGTTACTGTAACACACCCCACCCTGCCCCATCTAGTTACTGTAACACACCCCGCCCTGCCCCATCTAGTTACTGTAACACACCCCACCCTCCCCATCTAGTTACTGTAACACACCCCGCCCTGCCCCATCTAGTTACTGTAACACACCCCACCCTGCCCCCATCTAGTTACTGTAACACACCCCACCCTGCCCCATCTAGTTACTGTAACACACCCCACCCTCCCCATCTAGTTACTGTAACACACCCCACCCTGCCCCATCTAGTTACTGTAACACACCCCGCCCTGCCCCATCTAGTTACTGTAACACACCCCACCCTCCCCATCTAGTTACTGTAACACACCCACCCTGCCCCATCTAGTTACTGTAACACACCCTACCCTGCCCCATCTAGTTACTGTAACACACCCCACCCTGCCCCATCTAGTTACTGTAACACACCCCACCCTGCCCCATCTAGTTACTGTAACACACCCCACCCTCCCCATCTAGTTACTGTAACACACCCCACCCTGCCCCATCTAGTTACTGTAACACACCCACCCTGCCCCCATCTAGTTACTGTAACACACCCCACCCTGCCCCCATCTAGTTACTGTAACACACCCCACCCTGCCCCCATCTAGTTACTGTAACACACCCCACCCTGCCCCATCTAGTTACTGTAACACACCCCACCCTGCCCCATCTAGTTACTGTAACACACCCACCCTGCCCCCATCTAGTTACTGTAACACACCCACCCTGCCCCCATCTAGTTACTGTAACACACCCCACCCTGCCCCATCTAGTTACTGTAACACACCCCACCCTGCCCCATCTAGTTACTGTAACACACCCCACCCTCCCCATCTAGTTACTGTAACACACCCACCCTGCCCCCATCTAGTTACTGTAACACACCCCACCCTGCCCCCATCTAGTTACTGTAACACACCCCACCCTGCCCCCATCTAGTTACTGTAACACACCCACCCTGCCCCATCTAGTTACTGTAACACACCCCACCCTGCCCCATCTAGTTACTGTAACACACCCACCCTGCCCCCATCTAGTTACTGTAACACACCCCACCCTGCCCCCATCTAGTTACTGTAACACACCCCACCCTGCCCCATCTAGTTACTGTAACACACCCCACCCTGCCCCATCTAGTTACTGTAACACACCCCACCCTGCCCCATCTAGTTACTGTAACACACCCCACCCTCCCCATCTAGTTACTGTAACACACCCCACCCTGCCCCATCTAGTTACTGTAACACACCCCACCCTGCCCCATCTAGTTACTGTAACACACCCCACCCTGCCCCATCTAGTTACTGTAACACACCCCACCCTGCCCCATCTAGTTACTGTAACACACCCCACCTGCCCCATCTAGTTACTGTAACACACCCCACCCTGCCCCATCTAGTTACTGTAACACACCCCACCCTGCCCCATCTAGTTACTGTAACACACCCCACCCTGCCCCATCTAGTTACTGTAACACACCCCACCCTGCCCCAACTAGTTACTGTAACACACCCCACCCTGCCCCATCTAGTTACTGTAACACACCCCACCCTGCCCCATCTAGTTACTGTAACACACCCCACCCTGCCCCATCTAGTTACTGTAACACACCCCACCCTGCCCCATCTAGTTACTGTAACACACCCTACCCTGCCCCATCTAGTTACTGTAACACACCCCACCCTGCCCCATCTAGTTACTGTAACACACCCTACCCTGCCCCATCTAGTTACTGTAACACACCCCACCCTCCCCATCTAGTTACTGTAACACACCCCGCCCTGCCCCCACCTAGTTACTGTAACACACCCCACCCTGCCCCATCTAGTTACTGTAACACACCCCACCCTGCCCCATCTAGTTACTGTAACACACCCACCCTGCCCCCATCTAGTTACTGTAACACACCCCACCCTGCCCCCATCTAGTTACTGTAACACACCCCACCCTGCCCCATCTAGTTACTGTAACACACCCACCCTGCCCCCATCTAGTTACTGTAACACACCCCACCCTGCCCCCATCTAGTTACTGTAACACACCCCGCACTGCCCCATCTAGTTACTGTAACACACCCCACCCTGCCCCATCTAGTTACTGTAACACACCCGCCCTCCCCATCTAGTTACTGTAACACACCACCCTGCCCCATCTAGTTACTGTAACACACCCCACCCTGCCCCATCTAGTTACTGTAACACACCCCACCCTGCCCCATCTAGTTACTGTAACACACCCCACCCTGCCCCATCTAGTTACTGTAACACACCCCACCCTGCCCCATCTAGTTACTGTAACACACCCCACCCTGCCCCATCTAGTTACTGTAACACACCCCACCCTGCCCCATCTAGTTACTGTAACACAACCCACCCTGCCCCATCTAGTTACTGTAACACACCCCACCCTGCCCCATCTAGTTACTGTAACACACCCCACCCTGCCCCATCTAGTTACTGTAACACACCCCACCCTGCCCCATCTAGTTACTGTAACACACCCCACCCTGCCCCATCTAGTTACTGTAACACACCCCACCCTGCCCCATCTAGTTACTGTAACACACCCCACCCTGCCCCATCTAGTTACTGTAACACACCCCACCCTGCCCCATCTAGTTACTGTAACACACCCACCCTGCCCCATCTAGTTACTGTAACACACCCCACCCTGCCCCATCTAGTTACTGTAACACACCCCACCCTCCCCATCTAGTTACTGTAACACACCCCACCCTGCCCCATCTAGTTACTGTAACACACCCCACCCTGCCCCATCTAGTTACTGTAACACACCCCACCCTGCCCCATCTAGTTACTGTAACACACCCCACCCTGCCCCATCTAGTTACTGTAACACACCCCACCCTGCCCCATCTAGTTACTGTAACACACCCCACCCTGCCCCATCTAGTTACTGTAACACACCCACCCTGCCCCATCTAGTTACTGTAACACACCCACCCTGCCCCCATCTAGTTACTGTAACACACCCACCCTGCCCCATCTAGTTACTGTAACACACCCCACCCTGCCCCATCTAGTTACTGTAACACACCCCACCCTGCCCCATCTAGTTACTGTAACACACCCACCCTGCCCCATCTAGTTACTGTAACACACCCCACCCTGCCCCATCTAGTTACTGTAACACACCCCACCCTGCCCCCATCTAGTTACTGTAACACACCCCACCCTGCCCCATCTAGTTACTGTAACACACCCCACCCTGCCCCATCTAGTTACTGTAACACACCCCACCCTGCCCCATCTAGTTACTGTAACACACCCCACCCTGCCCCATCTAGTTACTGTAACACCCCACCCTGCCCCATCTAGTTACTGTAACACACCCCACCCTGCCCCCATCTAGTTACTGTAACACACCCCACCCTGCCCCATCTAGTTACTGTAACACACCCCACCCTGCCCCATCTAGTTACTGTAACACACCCCACCCTGCCCCATCTAGTTACTGTAACACACCCCACCCTGCCCCATCTAGTTACTGTAACACACCCCACCCTGCCCCATCTAGTTACTGTAACACACCCCACCCTGCCCCATCTAGTTACTGTAACACACCCCACCCTGCCCCATCTAGTTACTGTAACACACCCTACCCTGCCCCATCTAGTTACTGTAACACACCCCACCCTCCCCATCTAGTTACTGTAACACACCCACCCTGCCCCATCTAGTTACTGTAACACACCCCACCCTGCCCCATCTAGTTACTGTAACACACCCACCCTGCCCCATCTAGTTACTGTAACACACCCACCCTGCCCCATCTAGTTACTGTAACACACCCACCCTGCCCCCATCTAGTTACTGTAACACACCCCACCCTGCCCCATCTAGTTACTGTAACACACCCCACCCTGCCCCATCTAGTTACTGTAACACACCCACCCTGCCCCATCTAGTTACTGTAACACACCCCACCCTGCCCCATCTAGTTACTGTAACACACCCCACCCTGCCCCATCTAGTTACTGTAACACACCCCACCCTGCCCCATCTAGTTACTGTAACACACCCCACCCTGCCCCATCTAGTTACTGTAACACACCCCACCCTGCCCCATCTAGTTACTGTAACACACCCCACCCTGCCCCCATCTAGTTACTGTAACACACCCCACCCTGCCCCATCTAGTTACTGTAACACAACCCACCCTGCCCCATCTAGTTACTGTAACACACCCCACCCTGCCCCATCTAGTTACTGTAACACACCCCACCCTGCCCCCATCTAGTTGCTGTAACACACCCCACCCTGCCCCCATCTAGTTACTGTAACACACCCCACCCTGCCCCATCTAGTTACTGTAACACACCCCACCCTGCCCCATCTAGTTACTGTAACACACCCCACCCTGCCCCATCTAGTTACTGTAACACACCCCACCCTGCCCCCATCTAGTTACTGTAACACACCCCACCCTGCCCCATCTAGTTACTGTAACACACCCCACCCTGCCCCATCTAGTTACTGTAACACACCCCACCCTGCCCCCATCTAGTTACTGTAACACACCCCACCCTGCCCCATCTAGTTACTGTAACACACCCCACCCTGCCCCCATCTAGTTACTGTAACACACCCCACCCTGCCCCCATCTAGTTACTGTAACACACCCCACCCTGCCCCCATCTAGTTACTGTAACACACCCCACCCTGCCCCATCTAGTTACTGTAACACACCCCACCCTGCCCCATCTAGTTACTGTAACACACAGCTAATATTAGGTGTAAACAATCTTTAATCAATGCCAATATGATAACATTTCACATGATCACTAGTACTGACTTATCAATATGGTAGCACCTCAGAATTATTTGTTTTTATAAACATAAGTTTATTTTATTTCACATCCAGAAAGAAGTTACCGTGTACAAATATGCAAATATAAACTGATAAGAAAAAATACCTTAATGGAGAGAATAAGACTTTTAAATACATAGAACATGACCCAAATGGCACCCTAATCCCTATATAATGCATTACGTTTGACCATATCCCTTTAACTGACTTAAAGGTAAATAAATAAAATTAACTAAAACATTTATAAATTATACAGAATGTCTTTGTTCTGAAGTTAACCTTCCCTTGTACAGAATATATTTGTTTTGATTACCTGCTGAAGTTGACCATCCTTTTTACAGAATGTCTTTGTTTTCAATGCCTGCTGAAGTTTACCATCCTTTTTACAGAATGTCTTTGTTTGATCGTGTTGCAGTTGACCATCCTTTATAAAAAATATCTTTGTTTTGATCATGTTGTAGTTGACCATCCTTTATAAAAAATATCTTTGTTTTGATCATGTTGTAGTTGACCATCCTTTATAAAAAATCTATTTGTTTAGATCATGTTGTAGTTAAGCACTCTTTATAGAATGTCTTTGTTTTGATCATGTTGAAGTTGACCATCCTTTACAGAATATCTTTGTTTTGATCACCTGTTCTAGTTGACCATTCTTTATAGAATGTCAGGCTTCCAGGTTTTATCCATGGAATGGATCCTAAGCCTTCAACCTCAGTGCTGCGATGCTGGAACCATGTTCCAAGTCCTTAGCAGAGGGTACTTATCATTGAAGCTGCGGGGGCACTGGTAGAGTGGCGGGGCCACAGACTGCATCACTTGCATGCCCTGTACCATCCCTTGGTGCACCATGTCATGTCCTCGGGGACTGTCGAGGAAGCTGTGGCTGTGGCTGTGGGAGTGGCTGGGGTAGGCAGGCTGAAGGTGAGGGCCCTGCCCTGGGCCTGTATATCCGGGGATAGTGTGCATTGGGTTGCCGCTGGACATGGACGAGGCCAGCCAGGGGTCCAGGGGTAATGGGTTGGACATGAGCCCCACATTGGAGGGCATGGGCGGCCTGTTGAAAGACAGCATGGGGGAGTTGCGGAGCTTTGTTGAGCTGGAGTCCATCTTCTCCTGACGTCTCCACTTAGCCCGACGGTTCTGGAACCACACCTGGACACGGACAGAGAGGATACCGTAGTATTAGTCTACAGTAGTCACTCAGCAGTGCACACTACATCGCACACTACATCACAATAATGGTAAATAAAGTAATAATAGTATTTGTAGATTTTGTTGTTGTTTTGCTTCAAATTATTTAAAAAATGGCCTGGACTAAATTATTCAGAATTCAAATCAATTTGGTTAGAGGCAGGTGTATCTCGTGTATCTGTGTTATTTATCTCACCTGTGGTAAGTTACCGGTGCCTACAGGTTAAAAATAGTAATTGAAGATAAAACAAAACATTTTGCTCCACTCCATTTTAAAGTGCAAGTGTACCAACATATTTGACGGCAACTGTATGAGAAAATGTACTAACGAGAGAAGTCTCCACCTCCTAAACAGAATCTCTCAGCCAAAGCATGGGCTAAATTGCCCCTCCCATTCCAACATTTGAAAGATGAAAACACTTGCAAAAACCTGATTTGTCCAAACGATCGGCTACAAAAAAATCTGTGGTGGTAATAGTAGTAGTAGTAGTAGTAGTAGTGGTGGTGGTAATAGTAGTAGTAGTAGTAGTAGAAGTGGTGGTGGTGGTAATAGTAGTAGTAGTAGTAGTGGAGGTGGTGGTAATAGTAGTGGTAGTAGTAGTGGAGGTGGTGGTAATAGTAGTTGTAGTAGTAGTGGTGGTGGAGGTGGTGGTAATAGTAGTAGTAGAAGTAGTGGTGGTGGAGGTGGTGGTAATAGTAGCAGTAGTAGTAGTAGTGGTGGAGGTGGTGGTAATGGTAGTAGTAGTAGTAGTAGTAGTGGTGGAGGTGGTGGTAATGGTAGTAGTAGTAGTAGTAGTGGTGGTGGTGGTGGAGGTAATAGTAGTAGTAGTAGTAGTGGTGGTGGAGGTGGTGGTAATAGTAGCAGTAGTAGTAGTAGTGGTGGTGGTGGTGGAGGTGGTGGTAATGGTAGTAGTAGTGGTGGTGGAGGTGGTGGTAATAGTACTAGTAGTAGTAGTGGAGGTGGTGGTAATAGTAGTAGTAGTGGTGGTGGAGGTGGTGGTAATGGTAGTAGTAGTAGTAGTAGTGGTGGTGGTGGTAATAGTAGTAGTAGTAGTAGTGGTGGTGGTGGTGGTAATAGTAGTAGTAGTAGTAGTAGTGGTGGAGGTGGTGGTGGTAATAGTAGTAGTAGTGGTGGAGGTGGTGGTGGTAATAGTAGTAGTAGTGGTGGAGGTGGTGGTGGTGGTAATAGTAGAAGTAGTAGTAGTGGTGGAGGTGGTGGTAATAGTAGTAGTAGTAGTAGTAGTAGTGGTGGAGGTGGTGGTAATAGTAGTAGTAGTGGTGGAGGTGGTGGTAATAGTAGTTGTAGTAGTAGTGGTGGTGGAGGTGGTGGTAATAGTAGTAGTAGTAGTAGTAGTGGTGGAGGTGGTGGTAATAGAAGTAGTAGTAGTAGTAGTAGTGGAGGTGATGGTAATAGTAGTAGTGGTGGTGGTGGAGGTGGTGGTAATAGTAGTTGTAGTAGTAGTAGTGGTGGAGGTGGTGGTAATAGTAATAGTAGTAGTAGTAGTAGTGGTGGAGGTGGTGGTAATAGTAGTAGTAGTAGTAGTAGTAGTGGTGGTGGTGGTGGTGGTAATAGTAGTAGTAGTAGTGGTGGAGGTGGTGGTAATAGTAGTAGTAGTAGTAGTAGTAGTGGTGGTGGTGGTGGTGGTAATAGTAGTAGTAGTAGTAGTGGTGGTGGAGGTGGTGGTAATAGTAGCAGTAGTAGTAGTAGTGGTGGAGGTGGTGGTAATGGTAGTAGTAGTAGTAGTAGTGGTGGAGGTGGTGGTAATGGTAGTAGTAGTAGTAGTAGTGGTGGTGGTGGTGGAGGTAATAGTAGTAGTAGTAGTAGTGGTGGTGGAGGTGGTGGTAATAGTAGCAGTAGTAGTAGTAGTGGTGGAGGTGGTGGTAATGGTAGTAGTAGTAGTAGTAGTAGTGGAGGTGGTGGTAATAGTAGTAGTGGTGGTGGTGGTGGAGGTGGTGGTAATGGTAGTAGTAGTGGTGGTGGAGGTGGTGGTAATAGTAGTAGTAGTAGTAGTGGAGGTGGTGGTAATAGTAGTAGTAGTAGTGGAGGTGGTGGTAATAGTAGTAGTGGTGGTGGTGGTGGAGGTGGTGGTAATGGTAGTAGTAGTGGTGGTGGAGGTGGTGGTAATGGTAGTAGTAGTAGTAGTGGTGGTGGTGGTAATAGTAGTAGTAGTAGTAGTGGTGGTGGTGGTAATAGTAGTAGTAGTAGTAGTGGTGGAGGTGGTGGTGGTAATAGTAGTAGTAGTGGTGGAGGTGGTGGTGGTGGTAATAGTAGAAGTAGTAGTAGTGGTGGAGGTGGTGGTAATAGTAGTAGTAGTAGTAGTAGTGGTGGAGGTGGTGGTAATAGTAGTAGTAGTAGTGGTGGAGGTGGTGGTAATAGTAGTAGTAGTAGTGGTGGTGGAGGTGGTGGTAATAGTAGTAGTAGTAGTAGTAGTGGTGGAGGTGGTGGTAATAGTAGTAGTAGTAGTAGTAGTGGTGGAGGTGGTGGTAATAGTAGTAGTAGTAGTAGTGGTGGTGGAGGTGGTGGTAATAGTAGTAGTAGTGGTGGTGGAGGTGGTGGTAATAGTAGTAGTAGTAGTAGTGGTGGTGGAGGTGGTGGTAATAGTAGTAGTAGTAGTAGTAGTAGTGGTGGAGGTGGTGGTAATAGTAGTAGTAGTAGTAGTAGTAGTGGTGGTGGTGGTGGTGGTAATAGTAGTAGTAGTAGTAGTAGTGGTGGAGGTGGTGGTAATAGTAGTTGTAGTAGTAGTAGTGGTGGAGGTGGTGGTAATAGTAGTAGTAGTAGTAGTAGTAGTAGTGGTGGTGGAGGTGGTGGTAATAGTAGTAGTAGTAGTAGTGGTGGAGGTGGTGGTAATAGTAGTAGTAGTGGTGGAGGTGGTGGTGGTAATAGTAGTAGTAGTAGTAGTGGTGGTGGAGGTGGTGGTAATAGTAGTAGTAGTAGTAGTAGTAGTAGTAGTGGTGGTGGAGGTGGTGGTAATAGTAGTAGTGGTAGTAGTAGTAGTAGTGGTGAGTGGTGGTGGTAATAGTAGTAGTAGTAGTGGTGGAGGTGGTGGTAATAGTAGTAGTAGTAGTAGTAGTAGTAGTAGTAGTAGTGGTGGAGGTGGTGGTAATAGTAGTAGTAGTGGTGGAGGTGGTGGTAATAGTAGTAGTAGTGGTGGAGGTGGTGGTAATAGTAGTAGTAGTAGTAGTAGTAGTAGTGGTGGAGGTGGTGGTAATAGTAGTTGTAGTAGTAGTAGTGGTGGTGGTGGTGGTGGTAATAGTAGTAGTAGTAGTGGTGGAGGTGGTGGTAATAGTAGTAGTAGTAGTAGTAGTGGTGGTGGAGGTGGTGGTGGTAATAGTAGTAGTAGTAGTAGTAGTAGTAGTGGTGGAGGTGGTGGTAATAGTAGTAGTAGTGGTGGAGGTGGTGGTGGTAATAGTAGTAGTAGTAGTAGTAGTAGTAGTAGTAGTAGTGGTGGAGGTGGTGGTAATAGTAGTAGTAGTGGTAGTAGTGGTGGAGGTGGTGGTAATAGTAGTAGTAGTAGTAGTGGTAGTAGTAGTAGTAGTGGTGGAGGTGGTGGTAATAGTAGTAGTAGTGGTGGAGGTGGTGGTAATAGTAATAGTAGTGGTGGAGGTGGTGGTAATAGTAGTTGTAGTAGTAGTAGTAGTAGTGGTGGAGGTGGTGGTGGTAATAGTAGTAGTAGTAGTAGTGGTGGAGGTGGTGGTAATAGTAGTAGTAGTGGTGGATGTGGTGGTGGTAATAGTAGTTGTAGTTGTAGTAGTAGTAGTGGTGGTGGTGGTGGTGGTAATAGTAGTAGTAGTGGTGGAGGTGGTGGTAATAGTAGTAGTAGTAGTAGTGGTGGAGGTGGTGGTAATAGTAGTTGTAGTAATAGTAGTAGTAGTAGTGGTGGAGGTGGTGGTAATAGTAGTAGTAGTAGTGGTGGAGGTGGTGGTAATAGTAGTAGTAGTAGTGGTGGAGGTGGTGGTAATAGTAGTTGTAGTAGTAGTAGTGGTGGTGGAGGTGGTGGTAAATAGTAGTAGTAGTAGTGGTGGTGGAGGTGGTGGTAATAGTAGTAGTAGTGGTGGAGGTGGTGGTAATAGTAGTTGTAGTAGTAGTAGTGGTGGTGGAGGTGGTGGTAATAGTAGTAGTAGTGGTGGAGGTGGAGGTAATAGTAGTAGTAGTAGTAGTAGTAGTGGTGGAGGTGGTGGTAATAGTAGTAGTAGTAGTGGTGGAGGTGGTGGTAATAGTAGTAGTAGTAGTAGTAGTGGTGGAGGTGGTGGTAATAGTAGTTGTAGTAGTAGTAGTAGTGGTGGAGGTGGTGGTAATAGTAGTAGTAGTAGTGGTGGAGGTGGTGGTAATAGTAGTTGTAGTAGTAGTAGTGGTGGAGGTGGTGGTAATAGTAGTAGTAGTAGTAGTAGTAGTAGTAGTGGTGGAGGTGGTGGTAATAGCAGTAGTAGTGGTGGAGGTGGTGGTAATAGTAGTTGTAGTAGTAGTAGTAGTAGTAGTAGTGGTGGAGGTGGTGGTAATAGTAGTAGTAGTGGTGGAGGTGGTGGTAATAGTAGTTGTAGTAGTAGTGGTGGAGGTGGTGGTAATAGTAGTAGTAGTAGTAGTAGTGGTGGAGGTGGTGGTAATAGTAGTAGTAGTAGTAGTAGTAGTGGTGGAGGTGGTGGTAATAGTAGTAGTAGTAGTGGTGGAGGTGGTGGTAATAGTAGTAGTAGTAGTATTAGTGGTGGTGGTGGAGTGGTGGTAATAGTAGTAGTAATAGTAGTAGTAGTGGTGGAGGTGGTGGTAATAGTAGTAGTAGTAGTGGAGGCGGTGGTAATAGTAGTAGTAGTAGTAGTGGTGGTGGAGGTGGTGGTAATAGTAGTAGTAGTAGTAGTGGTGGTGGTGGTGGAGTTGGTGGTAATAATAGTAGTAGTAGTGGTGGAGGTGGTGGTAATGTAGTAGTAGTAGTAGTAGTGGTGGAGGTGGTGGTAATAGTAGTAGTAGTAGTGGTGGTGGAGGTGGTGGTAATAGTAGTAGTAGTAGTAGTGGTGGTGGAGGTGGTGGTAATAGTAGTAGTAGTAGTAGTAGTAGTGGTGGAGGTGGTGGTAATAGTAGTAGTAGTAGTGGTGGAGTTGGTGGAGGTGGTGGTAGTAGTAGTAGTAGTAGTAGTGGTGGTGGAGGTAATGGTAGTAGTAGTAGTAGTAGTGGTGGAGGTGGTGGTAATAGTAGTAGTAGTAGTAGTGGTGGTGGAGGTGGTGGTAATAGTAGTAGTAGTAGTAGTGGTGGTGGTGGTGGTGGTAATAGTAGTAGTAGTGGTGGAGGTGTAGTGGTAGTAGTAGTAGTAGTAGTAGTGGTGGTGGAGGTGGTGGTAATAGTAGTAGTAGTAGTGGTGGTGGAGGTGGTGGTAATAGTAGTAGTAGTAGTGGTGGTGGAGGTAATAGTAGTAGTAGTAGTGGTGGTGGAGGTGGTGGAATAGTAGTAGTAGTAGTAGTAGTAGTGGTGGAGGTGGTGGTAATAGTAGTAGTAGTAGTAGTAGTGTGGTGGAGGTGGTGGTAATAGTAGTAGTAGTAGTAGTAGTAGTAGTGGTGGAGGTGGTGGTAATAGTAGTAGTAGTAGTAGTAGTAGTAGTGGTGGAGGTGGTGGTAGTAGTAGTAGAGGTGGAGGGGGTGGTGGTAGTAGTAGTAGTAGTAGTAGTAGTAGTGGTGGTGGTGGTGGTAATAGTAGTAGTAGTAGTAGTAGTAGTGGTGGAGGTGGTGGTAATAGTAGTAGTAGTGGTAGTAGTGGTGGAGGTGGTGGTAATAGTAGTAGTAGTAGTGGTGGAGGTGGTGGTAATAGTAGTTGTAGTAGTAGTAGTGGTGGAGGTGGTGGTAATAGTAGTAGTAGTAGTAGTGGAGTGGTGTAGTAGTGGTAGTAGTAGTGGTGGTGGTGGTGGTGGTGGTGGTAATAGTAGTAGTAGTAGTAGTAGTGGTGGAGGTGGTGGTAATAGTAGTAGTAGTGGTGGTGGTGGTGGTAATAGTAGTAGTAGTAGTAGTAGTAGTGGTGGAGGTGGTAGTAGTAGTAGTAGTAGTGGTAGTGGTGGTAATAGTAGTAGTAGTGGTGGTGGAGGTGGTGGTAATAGTAGTAGTAGTAGTAGTGGTGGAGGTGGTGGTAATAGTAGTAGTGTAGTAGTAGTAGTAGTAGTAGTAGTGGTGGTGGAGGTGGTGGTAATAGTAGTAGTAGTGGTGGAGGTGGTGGTAATAGTAGTAGTAGTAGTAGTAGTGGTGGAGGTGGTGGTAATGGTAGTAGTAGTAGTAGTAGTAGTAGTAGTGGTGGAGGTGGTGGTAATAGTAGTAGTAGTAGTAGTGGTGTGGTGGAGGTGGTGGTAATAGTAGTAGTAGTAGTAGTGGTGGTGGAGGTGGTGGTAATAGTAGTAGTAGTAGTAGTGGTGGTGGAGGTGGTGGTAATAGTAGTAGTAGTGGTGGTGGTGGAGGTGGTGGTAATAGTGGTAGTAGTAGTAGTAGTGGTGGAGGTGGTGGTGGTGGTAGTAGTAGTAGTAGTAGTAGTAGTAGTGGTGGTGGTGGTGGTGGTGGTAATAGTAGTAGTAGTGGTGGAGGTGGTGGTAATAGTAGTAGTAGTAGTAGTAGTGGTGGAGGTGGTGGTGGTGGTAGTAGTAGTAGTAGTAGTAGTGGTGGAGGTGGTGGTGGTGGTAGTAGTAGTAGTAGTAGTGGTGGGGGTGGTGGTAGTAGTAGTAGTAGTAGTAGTGGTGGAGTGGTGGTAGTAGTAGTGGTGGAGGTGGTGGTAATAGTAGTAGTAGTAGTAGTAGTAGTGGTGGAGGTGGTGGTAATAGTAGTAGTAGTAGTAGTAGTAGTGGTGGAGTAGTAGTAGTAGTAGTAGTGGTGGTGGTAGTAGTAGTAGTAGTAGTGGTGGAGGTGGTGGTAATAGTAGTAGTAGTAGTAGTAGTGTGGTGGAGGTGGTGGTAATAGTAGTAGTAGTAGTAGTAGTAGTGGTGGTGGAGGTGGTGGTAATAGTAGTAGTAGTGGTGGAGGTGGTGGTAATAGTAGTAGTAGTAGTAGTGGTGGAGGTGGTGGTAATAGTAGTAGTAGTAATAGTAGTAGTAGTAGTAGTAGTGGTGGAGGTGGTGGTAATAGTAGTAGTAGTAGTAGTAGTAGTGGTGGTGGTGGTGGTAATAGTAGTAGTAGTAGTAGTGGTGGAGGTGGTGGTAATAGTAGTAGTAGTAGTGGTGGTGGAGGTAATAGTAGTAGTAGTAGTAGTAGTGGTGGAGGTGGTGGTAATAGTAGTAGTAGTAGTAGTGGTGGTGGAGGTGGTGGTAATAGTAGTAGTGGTAGTAGTAGTAGTGGTGGAGGTGGTGGTAATAGTAGTAGTAGTAGTAGTAGTGGTGGTGGAGGTGGTGGTAATAGTAGTAGTAGTAGTGGTGGAGGTGGTGGTAATAGTAGTAGTAGTAGTAGTGGTGGTGGTGGTGGTGGTGGTAATAGTAGTAGTAGTAGTGGTGGAGGTGGTGGTAATAGTAGTAGTAGTAGTGGTGGAGGTGGTGGTAAAAGTAGTTGTAGTAGTAGTAGTAGTAGTGGTGGAGGTGGTGGTAATGGTAGTAGTAGTAGTAGTGGTGGAGGTGGTGGTAATAGTAGTAGTAGTGGTGGTGGAGGTGGTGGTAATAGTAGTAGTAGTGGTGGTGGAGGTGGTGGTAATAGTAGTAGTAGTAGTAGTAGTAGTGGTGGAGGTGGTGGTAATAGTAGTAGTAGTAGTAGTGGTGGTGGAGGTGGTGGTAATAGTAGTAGTAGTAGTGGTGGTGGTGGTGGTGGTGGTGGTAATAGTAGTAGTAGTAGTAGTAGTAGTAGTGGTGGAGGTGGTGGTAATAGTAGTAGTAGTAGTAGTAGTGGTGGAGGTGGTGGTAATAGTAGTAGTAGTAGTGGTGGAGGTGGTGGTGGTAATAGTAGTAGTAGTAGTAGTAGTGGTGGAGGTGGTGGTAATAGTAGTAGTAGTAGTAGTAGTGGTGGAGGTGGTGGTAATAGTAGTAGTAGTAGTGGTGGAGGTGGTGGTAATAGTAGTAGTAGTAGTAGTGGTGGAGGTGGTGGTAATAGTAGTAGTAGTAGTGGTGGAGGTGGTGGTAATAGTAGTAGTAGTAGTAGTAGTGGTGGAGGTGGTGGTAATAGTAGTAGTAGTAGTGGAGTAGTGGTAGGTAGTAGTAGTAGTAGTAGTAGTGGTGGAGGTGGTGGTAATAGTAGTAGTAGTAGTGGTGGAGGTGGTGGTAATAGTAGTAGTAGTAGTAGTAGTAGTAGTAGTGGTGGAGGTGGTGGTAATAGTAGTAGTAGTAGTGGTGGAGGTGGTGGTAATAGTAGTAGTAGTAGTAGTAGTGGTGGTGGTGGTGGTAATAGTAGTAGTAGTAGTAGTAGTAGTGGTGGAGGTGGTGGTAATAGTAGTAGTAGTAGTAGTGGTGGTGGTGGTGGTGGTAATAGTAGTAGTAGTGGTGGAGGTGGTGGTAATAGTAGTAGTAGTAGTAGTGGTGGAGGTGGTGGTAATGGTAGTTGTAGTAGTAGTAGTGGTGGAGGAGGTGGTGGTAATAGTAGTAGTAGTGGTGGAGGTGGTGGTAATGTAGTAGTAGTAGTAGTAGTAGTAGTGGTGGTGGAGGTGGTGGTAATAGTAGTAGTAGTAGTAGTAGTAGTGGTGGAGGTGGTGGTAATAGTAGTAGTAGTAGTAGTAGTAGTGGTGGTGGTGGTAGTAGTAGTAGTAGTAGTAGTGGTGGAGGTGGTGGTAATAGTAGTAGTAGTAGTAGTAGTGGTGGAGGTGGTGGTAATAGTAGTAGTAGTGGTAGTGGTGGTGGAGGTGGTGGTAATAGTAGTAGTAGTAGGTGGTGGTGGAGGTGGTAGTAGTAGTAGTAGTAGTGGTGGAGGTGGTGGTAATAGTAGTAGTAGTAGTGGTGGAGGTGGTGGTAATAGTAGTAGTAGTAGTAGTGGTGGTGGAGGTGGTGGTAGTAGTAGTAGTAGTAGTGGTGGTGGTGGAGGTGGTGGTAATAGTAGTAGTAGTAGTAGTAGTGGTGGAGGTGGTGGTAATAGTAGTAGTAGTAGTAGTAGTGGTGGTGGAGGTGGTGGTAGTAGTAGTAGTAGTAGTGGTGGAGGTGGTGGTAATAGTAGTAGTAGTAGTAGTGGTGGAGGTGGTGGTAATAGTAGTAGTAGTAGTAGTGGTGGAGGTGGTGGTAATAGTAGTAGTAGTAGTGGTGGAGGTGGTGGTAATAGTAGTAGTAGTAGTGGTGGTGGAGGTGGTGGTAATAGTAGTAGTAGTAGTAGTGGTGGAGGTGGTGGTAATAGTAGTAGTAGTAGTAGTGGTGGAGGTGGTGGTAGTAGTAGTAGTAGTAGTAGTGGTGGAGGTGGTGGTAATAGTAGTAGTAGTAGTAGTAGTGGTGGAGGTGGTGGTAATAGTAGTAGTAGTAGTAGTAGTGGTGGAGGTGGTGGTAATAGTAGTAGTAGTAGTAGTGGTGGAGGTGGTGGTAATAGTAGTAGTAGTAGTAGTAGTAGTGGTGGAGGTGGTGGTAATAGTAGTAGTAGTAGTGGTGGTGGAGGTGGTGGTAATAGTAGTAGTAGTAGTAGTAGTAGTAGTAGTGGTGGAGGTGGTGGTAATAGTAGTAGTAGTAGTAGTAGTAGTAGTGGTGGTGGTGGTGGTAGTAGTAGTAGTAGTAGTAGTGGTGGAGGTGGTGGTAATAGTAGTAGTAGTGGTGGAGGTGGTGGTAATAGTAGTAGTAGTAGTAGTAGTAGTAGTGGTGGAGGTGGTGGTAATAGTAGTAGTAGTGGTGGTGGAGGTGGTGGTAATAGTAGTAGTAGTAGTAGTAGTGGTGGAGGTGGTGGTAGTAGTAGTAGTAGTAGTAGTAGTGGTGGAGGTGGTGGTAATAGTAGTAGTAGTAGTAGTAGTGGTGGTGGAGGTGGGTGGTAATAGTAGTAGTAGTAGTGGTGGTGGAGGTGGTGGTAATAGTAGTAGTAGTAGTAGTAGTGGTGGAGGTGGTGGTAATAGTAGTAGTAGTAGTAGTAGTGGTGGAGGTGGTGGTAATAGTAGTAGTAGTAGTAGTAGTGGTGGAGGTGGTGGTAATAGTAGTAGTAGTAGTAGTAGTAGTGGTGGAGGTGGTGGTAGTAGTAGTAGTGGTAGTGGTGGTAGTAGTAGTGGTGGTAGTAGTAGTAGTAGTAGTAGTAGTGGTGGAGGTGGTGGTAATAGTAGTAGTAGTAGTAGTGGTGGTGGTGGTAAGTAGTAGTAGTAGTGGTAGTAGTAGTGGTGGAGGTGGTGGTAATGGTAGTAGTAGTAGTAGTAGTAGTAGTGGTGGAGGTGGTGGTAATAGTAGTAGTAGTAGTAGTAGTGGTGGAGGTGGTGGTAATAGTAGTAGTAGTAGTAGTAGTGGTGGTGGAGGTGGTGGTAATAGTAGTAGTAGTAGTGGTGGTGGAGGTAATAGTAGTAGTAGTAGTAGTAGTGGTGGAGGTGGTGGTAATAGTAGTAGTAGTAGTAGTGGTGGAGGTGGTGGTAATAGTAGTAGTAGTAGTGGTGGTGGAGGTGGTGGTAATAGTAGTAGTAGTAGTGGTGGAGGTGGTGGTAATAGTAGTAGTAGTAGTGGTGGTGGAGGTGGTGGTAATAGTAGTAGTAGTGGTGGAGGTGGTGGTGGTAATAGTGGTAGTAGTAGTAGTAGTAGTGGTGGAGGTGGTGGTAATAGTAGTAGTAGTAGTAGTAGTGGTGGAGGTGGTGGTAATAGTAGTAGTAGTAGTAGTAGTAGTGGTGGAGGTGGTGGTAATAGTAGTAGTAGTAGTAGTAGTAGTAGTGGTGGAGGTGGTGGTAAGTAGTAGTAGTAGTGGTGGTGGAGGTGGTGGTAATAGTAGTAGTAGTAGTGGTGGTGGAGGTGGTGGTGGTGGTAATAGTAGTAGTAGTAGTAGTAGTGGTGGAGGTGGTGGTGGTAATAGTAGTAGTAGTAGTGGTGGTGGAGGTGGTGGTAATAGTAGTAGTAGTAGTAGTAGTAGTGGTGGAGGTGGTGGTAATAGTAGTAGTAGTAGTAGTAGTGGTGGAGGTGGTGGTAATAGTAGTAGTAGTAGTAGTGGTGGTGGAGGTGGTGGTAATAGTAGTAGTAGTAGTAGTAGTGGAGGTGGTGGTAATAGTAGTAGTAGTAGTAGTGGTGGAGGTGGTGGTAATAGTAGTAGTAGTAGTGGTGGTGGTAGTAGTAGTAGTAGTAGTAGTAGTGGTGGAGGTGGTGGTAATAGTAGTAGTAGTAGTAGTAGTGGTGGAGGTGGTGGTAATAGTAGTTGTAGTAGTAGTAGTGGTGGAGGTGGTGGTAATAGTAGTAGTAGTAGTAGTAGTAGTAGTAGTGGTGGAGGTGGTGGTAATAGCAGTAGTAGTGGTGGAGGTGGTGGAGTAATAGTAGTAGTAGTAGTAGTAGTAGTAGTGGTGGAGGTGGTGGTAATAGTAGTAGTAGTGGTAGTAGTGGTGGAGGTGGTGGTAATAGTAGTAGTAGTAGTAGTAGTGGTGGAGGTGGTGGTAATAGTAGTAGTAGTGGTGGATGTGGTGGTGGTAATAGTAGTTGTAGTAGTAGTAGTGGTGGTGGAGGTGGTGGTAATAGTAGTAGTGGTGGAGGTGGTGGTAATAGTAGTAGTAGTAGTAGTAGTGGTGGTGGTGGTGGTGGTAATAGTAGTAGTAGTAGTAGTAATAGTAGTAGTAGTAGTAGTGGTGGAGGTGGTGGTAATAGTAGTAGTAGTAGTAGTGGTGGAGGTGGTGGTAATAGTAGTAGTAGTAGTAGTGGTGGAGGTGGTGGTAATAGTAGTTGTAGTAGTAGTAGTGGTGGTGGAGGTGGTGGTAATAGTAGTAGTAGTAGTAGTAGTGGTGGAGGTGGTGGTAATAGTAGTAGTAGTGGTGGAGGTGGTGGTAATAGTAGTAGTAGTAGTAGTAGTAGTAGTGGTGGTGGAGGTGGTGGTAATAGTAGTAGTAGTAGTAGTGGTGGAGGTGGTGGTAATAGTAGTAGTAGTAGTAGTAGTGGTGGAGGTAATAGTAGTAGTAGTAGTAGTAGTGGTGGAGGTGGTGGTAATAGTAGTAGTAGTGGTGGTGGTGGTAATAGTAGTAGTAGTAGTAGTGGTGGAGGTGGTGGTAATAGTAGTTGTAGTAGTAGTAGTGGTGGAGGTGGTGGTAATAGTAGTAGTAGTAGTGGTGGAGGTGGTGGTAATAGTAGTTGTAGTAGTAGTAGTGGTGGAGGTGGTGGTAATAGTAGTAGTAGTAGTAGTAGTAGTAGTAGTAGTGGTGGAGGTGGTGGTAATAGTAGTAGTAGTGGTGGAGGTGGTGGTAATAGTAGTAGTAGTAGTAGTAGTAGTAGTGGTGGAGGTGGTGGTAATAGTAGTAGTAGTGGTAGTAGTGGTGGTGGTGGTGGTAGTAGTAGTAGTAGTAGTAGTAGTAGTAGTAGTGGTGGTGGTGGAGGTAGTAGTAGTAGTAGTAGTAGTGGTGGTGGTGGTTGTAATAGTAGTAGTAGTAGTAGTGGTGGTGGTGGTAATAGTAGTAGTAGTGGTAGTAGTGGTGGAGGTGGGTGTAGTAGTAGTAGTAGTGGTGGAGGTGGTGGTAGTAGTGGTGGTAGTAGTAGTAGTAGTAGTGGTGGAGGTGGTGGTAATAGTAGTAGTAGTAGTAGTAGTGGTGGAGGTGGTGGTAATAGTAGTAGTAGTAGTAGTAGTAGTGGTGGAGGTGGTGGTAATAGTAGTAGTAGTAGTAGTAGTGGTGGAGGTGGTGGTAATAGTAGTAGTAGTAGTAGTGGTGGAGGTGGTGGTAATAGTAGTAGTAGTAGTGGTGGAGGTGGTGGTAATAGTAGTAGTAGTAGTAGTGGTGGTGGAGGTGGTGGTAATAGTAGTAGTAGTAGTAGTAGTGGTGGTGGTGGTGGTAATAGTAGTGTAGTGTAGTAGTAGTAGTAGTGGTGGTAGTAGTAGTAGTAGTAGTAGTGGTGGAGGTGGTGGTAATAGTGTAGTAGTAGTAGTGGTGGTGGAGGTGGGTGGTAATAGTAGTAGTAGTAGTGGTGGTGGAGGTGGTGGTAATAGTAGTATTAGTAGTAGTAGTAGTGGTGGAGGTGGTGGTAATAGTAGTAGTAGTAGTAGTGGGTGGAGGTGGGTGGTAATAGTAGTAGTAGTAGTGGTGGTGGTGGAGGTAATGGTAGTAGTAGTAGTAGTAGTGGTGGAGGTGGTGGTAATACTAGTAGTAGTAGTAGTAGTGGAGGTGGTGGTAATAGTAGTAGTAGTAGTGGTGGAGGTGGTGGTAATGGTAGTAGTGGTAGTAGTAGTAGTAGTAGTGGTGGTGGAGGTAATAGTAGTAGTAGTAGTAGTGGTGGAGGTGGTGGTAATAGTAGTAGTAGTAGTGGTGGTGGTGGTGGTAATAGTAGTAGTAGTAGTGGTGGTGGAGGTGGTGGTAATAGTAGTAGTAGTAGTAGTGGTGGAGGTAATAGTAGTAGTTGTAGTAGTGGTGGTGGAGGTAATAGTAGTAGTAGTAGTAGTAGTAGTAGTGGTGGTGGAGGTAGTAGTAGTAGTAGTAGTAGTAGTAGTGGTGGAGGTGGTGGTAATAGTAGTAGTAGTAGTAGTAGTGGTGGAGGTGGTGGTAATAGTAGTTGTAGTAGTAGTAGTAGTGGTGGTGGAGGTGGTGGTAATAGTAGAAGTAGTAGTAGTGGTGGTGGTGGTAATAGTAGTAGTAGTGGTGGAGGTGGTGGTAATAGTAGTTGTAGTAGTAGTGGTGGTGGAGGTGGTGGTAATAGTAGTAGTAGTAGTAGTGGTGTAGGTGGTGGTAATAGTAGTAGTAATAGTAGTAGTGGTGGAGGTGGTGGTAATAGTAGTAGTAGTAGTGGTGGTGGTGGTGGTGGTGGTGGTAATAGTAGTAGTAGTGGTGGTGGTGGTAATAGTAGTAGTAGTAGTAGTAGTGGTGGAGGTGGTGGTAATACTAGTAGTAGTAGTAGTAGTAGTAGTAGTAGTGGTGGTGGTGGTAATAGTAGTAGTAGTGGTGGTGGAGGTAGTAGTAGTAGTAGTGGTGGAGGTGGTGGTAATAGTAGTAGTAGTAGTAGTAGTAGTAGTAGTGGTGGAGGTGGTGGTAATAGTAGTAGTAGTAGTGGTGGTGGTGGTAATAGTAGTAGTAGTAGTAGTAGTGGTGGAGGTGGTGGTAATAGTAGTTGTAGTAGTAGTAGTGGTTGAGGTGGTGGTAATAGTAGTAGTAGTAGTAGTGGTGGTGGAGGTAATAGTAGTAGTAGTAGTAGTGGTGGAGGTGGTGGTAATAGTAGTAGTAGTAGTAGTAGTAGTAGTAGTGGTGGTGGTGGTAATAGTAGTAGTAGTAGTAGTGGTGGAGGTGGTGGTAATAGTAGTAGTAGTAGTAGTAGTAGTGGTGGAGGTGGTGGTAATAGTAATAGTAGTGGTGGAGGTGGTGGTAATAGTAGTTGTAGTAATAGTAGTAGTAGTAGTGGTGGAGGTGGTGGTAATAGTAGTAGTAGTAGTAGTAGTGGTGGAGGTGGTGGTAATAGTAGTAGTAGTGGTGGAGGTGGTGGTGGTGGTGGTAATAGTAGTTGTAGTAGTAGTAGTAGTGGTGGTGGAGGTGGTGGTAATAGTAGTAGTGGTGGAGGGGGTGGTAATAGTAGTAGTGGTGGAGGGGGTGGTAATAGTAGTAGTAGTAGTAGTAGTGGTGGAGGTGTTGGTAATAGTAGTAGTAGTAGTGGTGGAGGTGGTGGTAATAGTAGTTGTAGTAGTGGTGGAGGTGGTGGTAATAGTAGTTGTAGTAGTAGTAGTGGTGGAGGTGGTGGTAATAGTAGTAGTAGTAGTGGAGGTGGTGGTAATAGTAGTTGTAATAGTAGTAGTGGTGGTGGAGGTGGTGGTAATAGTAGTAGTAGTGGTGGAGGTGGTGGTAATAGTAGTAGTAGTAGTAGTAGTGGTGGTGGAGGTGGTGGTAATAGTAGTAGTAGTAGTGGTGGAGGTGGTGGTAATAGTAGTTGTAGTAGTAGTAGTAGTGGTGGTGGAGGTGGTGGTAATAGTAGTAGTAGTAGTAGTAGTGGTGGAGGTGGTGGTAATAGTAGTAGTAGTAGTAGTAGTAGTGGTGGAGGTGGTGGTAATAGTAGTAGTAGTAGTAGTAGTAGTAGTAGTAGTAGTGGTGGAGGTGGTGGTAATAGCAGTAGTAGTGGTGGAGGTGGTGGAGGTAATAGTAGTAGTAGTAGTAGTAGTAGTAGTAGTAGTAGTAGTAGTAGTAGTGGTGGAGGTGGTGGTAATAGTAGTAGTAGTGGTAGTAGTGGTGGAGGTGGTGGTAATAGTAGTAGTAGTAGTAGTAGTAGTAGTAGTGGTGGAGGTGGTGGTAATACCAGTAGTAGTGGTGGAGGTGGTGGTAATAGTAGTTGTAGTAGTAGTAGTAGTAGTAGTAGTAGTGGTGGAGGTGGAGGTAATAGTAGTAGTAGTGGTGGAGGTAATAGTAGTAGTAGTAGTAGTGGTGGAAGTGGAGGTAATAGTAGTAGTAGTAGTAGTAGTGGTGGAGGTGGTGGTAATAGTAGTTGTAGTAGTAGTAGTGGTGGAGGTGGTGGTAATAGTAGTAGTAGTAGTGGTGGAGGTGGTGGTAATAGTAGTTGTAGTAGTAGTAGTGGTGGAGGTGGTGGTAATAGTAGTAGTAGTAGTAGTAGTAGTAGTGGTGGAGGTGGTGGTAATAGTAGTAGTAGTAGTAGTAGTGGTGGAGGTGGTGGAGGTAATAGTAGTAGTAGTAGTAGTAGTAGTAGTAGTGGTGGAGGTGGTGGTAATAGTAGTAGTAGTGGTAGTAGTGGTGGAGGTGGTGGTAATAGTAGTAGTAGTAGTAGTAGTAGTAGTAGTAGTAGTAGTGGTGGAGGTGGTGGTAATAGCAGTAGTAGTGGTGGAGGTGGTGGTAATAGTAATAGTAGTGGTGGAGGTGGTGGTAATAGTAGTTGTAGTAATAGTAGTAGTAGTAGTGGTGGAGGTGGTGGTGGTAATAGTAGTAGTAGTAGTGGTGGAGGTGGTGGTAATAGTAGTAGTAGTGGTGGATGTGGTGGTGGTAATAGTAGTTGTAGTTGTAGTAGTAGTAGTGGTGGTGGAGGTGGTGGTAATAGTAGTAGTGGTGGAGGGGGTGGTAATAGTAGTAGTAGTGGTGGAGGTGGTGGTAATAGTAGTTGTAGTAATAGTAGTAGTAGTAGTGGTGGAGGTGGTGGTAATAGTAGTAGTAGTAGTGGTGGAGGTGGTGGTAATAGTAGTAGTAGTGGTGGAGGTGGTGGTGGTAATAGTAGTTGTAGTAGTAGTAGTGGTGGTGGAGGTGGTGGAAATAGTAGTAGTAGTAGTGGTGGTGGAGGTGGTGGTAATAGTAGTAGTAGTGGTGGAGGTGGTGGTAATAGTAGTTGTAGTAGTAGTAGTGGTGGTGGAGGTGGTGGTAATAGTAGTAGTAGTGGTGGAGGTGGAGGTAATAGTAGTAGTAGTAGTAGTAGTGGTGGAGGTAATAGTAGTAGTAGTAGTGGTGGAGGTGGAGGTAATAGTAGTAGTAGTAGTAGTAGTGGTGGAGGTGGTGGTAATAGTAGTTGTTGTAGTAGTAGTAGTAGTGGTGGAGGTGGTGGTAATAGTAGTAGTAGTAGTGGTGGAGGTGGTGGTAATAGTAGTTGTAGTAGTAGTAGTGGTGGAGGTGGTGGTAATAGTAGTAGTAGTAGTAGTAGTAGTAGTGGTGGAGGTGGTGGTAATAGCAGTAGTAGTGGTGGAGGTGGTGGAGGTAATAGTAGTAGTAGTAGTAGTAGTAGTAGTGGTGGAGGTGGTGGTAATAGTAGTAGTAGTGGTAGTAGTGGTGGAGGTGGTGGTAATAGTAGTAGTAGTAGTAGTAGTAGTGGTGGAGGTGGTGGTAATAGCAGTAGTAGTGGTGGAGGTGGTGGTAATAGTAGTTGTAGTAGTAGTAGTAGTAGTAGTAGTGGTGGAGGTGGTGGTAATAGTAGTAGTAGTGGTGGAGGTGGTGGTAATAGTAGTTGTAGTAGTAGTAGTGGTGGAGGTGGTGGTAATAGTAGTAGTAGTAGTAGTAGTGGTAGTGGTGGTGGTAATAGTAGTAGTAGTAGTAGTAGTAGTAGTGGTGGTGGTGGTGGTAATAGTAGTAGTAGTAGTAGTGGTGGAGGTGGTGGTAATAGTAGTAGTAGTAGTATTAGTGGTGGTGGTAATAGTAGTAGTAATAGTAGTAGTAGTGGTGGAGGTGGTGGTAATAGTAGTAGTAGTAGTGGAGGCGGTGGTAATAGTAGTAGTAGTAGTAGTGGTGGTGGAGGTGGTGGTAATAGTAGTAGTAGTAGTAGTGGTGGTGGTGGTGGTGGAGTTGGTGGTAATAGTAGTAGTAGTAGTAGTAGTAGTAGTGGTGGAGGTGGTGGTAATAGTAGTAGTAGTGGTGGTGGAGGTGGTGGTAATAGTAGTAGTAGTGGTGGTGGAGGTGGTGGTAATAGTAGTATTAGTAGTAGTAGTAGTGGTAGAGGTGGTGGTAATAGTAGTAGTAGTAGTAGTAGTAGTGGTGGAGGTGGTGGTAATAGTAGTAGTAGTAGTGGTGGTGGAGGTAATAGTAGTAGTAGTAGTAGTAGTGGTGGAGGTGGTGGTAATAGTAGTAGTAGTAGTAGTAGTGGTGGAGGTGGTGGTAATAGTAGTAGTAGTGGTGGTGGAGGTGGTGGTAATAGTAGTAGTAGTAGTAGTAGTAGTAGTGGTGGAGGTGTAGTAGTAGTAGTTGTAGTAGTGGTGGAGGTGGAGGTAATAGTAGTAGTAGTGGTGGAGGTGGTGGTAATAGTAGTAGTAGTAGTAGTGGTGGTGGAGGTGGTGGTAATAGTAGTAGTAGTAGTAGTAGTAGTGGTGGAGGTGGTGGTAATAGTAGTAGTAGTAGTAGTGGTGGTGGAGGTAATAGTAGTAGTAGTAGTAGTAGTAGTGGTGGTGGAGGTAGTAGTAGTAGTAGTAGTAGTAGTAGTGGTGGAGGTGGTGGTGGTAATAGTAGTAGTAGTAGTAGTAGTAGTAGTAGTGGTGGTGGTGGTGGTGGTAATAGTAGTAGTAGTACTGGTGGTGGAGGTGGTGGTAATAGTAGTAGTAGTAGTGGTGGTGGAGGTAGTAGTAGTAGTAGTAGTAGTGGTGGAGGTGGTGGTAATAGCAGTAGTAGTGGTGGAGGTGGTGGTAATAGTAGTTGTAGTAGTATTAGTAGTAGTAGTAGTGGTGGAGGTGGTGGTAATAGTAGTAGTAGTGGTGGAGGTGGTGGTAATAGTAGTTGTAGTAGTAGTAGTGTTGGTGGAGGTGGTGGTAATAGTAGTAGTAGTAGTAGTGGTGGTGGAGGTGGTGGTAATAGTAGTAGTAGTAGTAGTAGTGGTGGTGGAGGTGGTGGTAATAGTAGTAGTAGTAGTAGTAGTGGTGGAGGTGGTGGTAATAGTAGTAGTAGTAGTAGTAGTGGAGGTGGTGGTAATAGTAGTAGTAGTAGTGGTGGAGGTAATAGTAGTAGTAGTAGTAGTAGTGGTGGTGGTGGAGGTGGTAATGGTAGTAGTAGTAGTAGTAGTAGTGGTGGAGGTGGTGGTAATAGTAGTAGTAGTAGTAGTAGTGGAGGTGGTGGTAATAGTAGTAGTAGTAGTGGTGGAGGTAATAGTAGTAGTAGTAGTAGTAGTGGTGGAGGTGGTGGTAATAGTAGTAGTAATAGTAGTAGTGGTGGAGGTGGTGGTAATAGTAGTAGTAGTAGTAGTGGTGGAGGTGGTGGTAATAGTAGTAGTAGTAGTGGTGGTGGAGGTAATAGTAGTAGTAGTAGTAGTAGTGGTGGAGGTGGTGGTAATAGTAGTAGTAGTAGTAGTAGTAGTGGTGGAGGTGGTGGTAATAGTAGTAGTAGTAGTGGTGGTGGAGGTAATAGTAGTAGTAGTAGTTGTAGTGGTGGAGGTGGTGGTAATAGTAGTAGTCGTAGTAGTAGTAGTGGTGGAGGTGGTGGTAATAGTAGTAGTAGTAGTGGTGGTGGAGCTGGTGGTAATAGTAGTAGTAGTAGTAGTGGCGGAGGTAATAGTAGTAGTTGTAGTAGTGGTGGTGGAGGAGTAATAGTAGTAGTAGTAGTAGTGGTGGAGGTGGTGGTAATAGTAGTAGTAGTAGTGGTGGTGGAGGTGGTGGTAATAGTAGTAGTATTAGTAGTGGTGGAGGTAATAGTAGTAGTTGTAGTAGTGGTGGTGGAGGTAATAGTAGTAGTAGTAGTGGTGGTGGAGGTGGTGGAGGTAATAGTAGTAGTAGTAGTGGTGGAGGTGGAGGTAATAGTAGTAGTAGTAGTAGTGGTGGAGGTGGTGGTAATAGTAGTTGTAGTAGTAGTAGTGGTGGAGGTGGTGGTAATAGTAGTAGTAGTAGTGGTGGAGGTGGTGGTAATAGTAGTTGTAGTAGTAGTAGTGGTGGAGGTGGTGGTAATAGTAGTAGTAGTAGTAGTAGTAGTAGTAGTAGTGGTGGTGGAGGTGGTGATAATAGCAGTAGTAGTGGTGGAGGTGGTGGAGGTAATAGTAGTAGTAGTAGTAGTAGTAGTGGTGGAGGTGGAGGTAATAGTAGTAGTAGTGGTAGTAGTGGTGGAGGTGGTGGTAATAGTAGTAGTAGTAGTAGTAGTAGTAGTGGTGGAGGTGGTGGTAATAGCAGTAGTAGTGGTGGAGGTGGTGGTAATAGTAGTTGTAGTAGTAGTAGTAGTAGTAGTAGTGGTGGAGGTGGTGGTAATAGTAGTAGTAGTGGTGGAGGTGGTGGTAATAGTAGTTGTAGTAGTAGTAGTGGTGGTGGAGGTGGTGGTAATAGTAGTAGTAGTAGTAGTAGTGGTGGAGGTGGTGGTAATAGTAGTAGTAGTAGTAGTAGTGGTGGAGGTGGTGGTAATAGTAGTAGTAGTAGTAGTAGTGGTGGAGGTGGTGGTAATAGTAGTAGTAGTAGTAGTAGTGGTGGTGGTGGAGTTGGTGGTAATAGTAGTAGTAGTAGTAGTAGTAGTAGTAGTGGTGGAGGTGGTGGTAATAGTAGTAGTAGTAGTGGTGGTGGAGGTGGTGGTAATAGTAGTAGTAGTGGTGGTGGTAATAGTAGTAGTAGTAGTAGTAGTAGTGGTGGAGGTGGTGGTAATAGTAGTAGTAGTAGTAGTAGTAGTGGTGGAGGTGGTGGTAATAGTAGTAGTAGTAGTGGTGGTGGAGGTAATAGTAGTAGTAGTAGTAGTAGTGGTGGAGGTGGTGGTAATAGCAGTAGTAGTAGTAGTGGTGGAGGTGGTGGTAATAGCAGTGGTAGTGGTGGAGGTGGTGGTAATAGTAGTTGTAGTAGTAGTAGTAGTGGTGGAGGTGGTGGTAATAGTAGTAGTAGTGGTGGAGGTGGTGGTAATAGTAGTTGTAGTAGTAGTAGTGGTGGTGGAGGTGGTGGTAATAGTAGTAGTAGTGGTGGATGTGGTGGTAATAGTAGTAGTAGTAGTAGTAGTGGTGGAGGTGGTGGTAATAGTAGTAGTAGTAGTAGTGGTGGAGGTGGTGGTAATAGTAGTAGTAGTAGTATTAGTGGTGGTGGTAATAGTAGTAGTAATAGTAGTAGTAGTGGTGGAGGTGGTGGTAATAGTAGTAGTAGTAGTAGTAGTGGTGGAGGTGGTGGTAATAGTAGTAGTAGTAGTGGTGGTGGAGGTGGTGGTAATAGTAGTAGTAGTAGTAGTAGTGGTGGAGGTGGTGGTAATAGTAGTAGTAGTAGTAGTAGTGGTAGTGGTGGAGGTGGTGGTAATAGTAGTAGTAGTAGTAGTAGTGGTGGAGGTGGTGGTAATAGCAGTAGTAGTAGTAGTAGTGGTGGAGGTGGTGGTAATAGTAGTAGTAGTGGTGGTGGAGGTGGTGGTAATAGTAGTAGTAGTGGTGGAGGTGGTGGTAATAGTAGTAGTAGTAGTAGTAGTAGTGGAGGTGGTGGTAATAGTAGTAGTAGTAGTAGTGGTGGTGGTAATAGTAGTAGTAGTAGTAGTAGTAGTGGTGGAGGTGGTGGTAATAGTAGTAGTAGTAGTAGTAGTAGTGGTGGTGGTGTTGGTAATAGTAGTAGTAGTGGTGGTGGAGGTGGTGGTAATAGTAGTAGTAGTGGTGGAGGTGGTGGTAATAGTAGTAGTAGTAGTAGTAGTAGTGGTGGAGGTGGTGGTAATAGTAGTAGTAGTAGTGGTGGAGGTGGTGGTGGTAATAGTAGTAGTAGTAGTGGTAGTGGTAGTAGTAGTAGTAGTGGTGGAGGTGGTGGTAATAGTAGTAGTAGTAGTAGTAGTGGTAGTAGTGGTGGTGGTGTTGGTAATAGTAGTAGTAGTACTAGTAGTAGTGGTGGTGGAGGTGGTGGTAATAGTAGTAGTAGTAGTGGTGGTGGAGGTAGTAGTAGTAGTAGTAGTAGTAGTAGTAGTGGTGGAGGTGGTGGTAATAGCAGTAGTAGTAGTGGTGGAGGTGGAGTGGTAGTGGTGGTAGTAGTAGTAGTAGTAGTAGTAGTAGTAGTGGAGGTGGTGGTGGTAATAGTAGTAGTAGTAGTGGTGGAGGTGGTGGTAATAGTAGTAGTTGTAGTAGTAGTAGTGGTGGTGGTGGAGGTGGTGGTAATAGTAGTAGTAGTAGTAGTAGTGGTGGAGGTGGTGGTAATAGTAGTAGTAGTAGTAGTGGTGGAGGTGGTGGTAATAGTAGTAGTAGTAGTAGTGGTGGTGGTGGTGGTAATAGTAGTAGTAGTAGTAGTGGTGGAGGTGGTGGTAATAGTAGTAGTAGTGGTGGAGGTGGTGGTAGTAGTAGTAGTAGTAGTAGTAGTGGTGGAGGTGGTGGTAATAGTAGTAGTAGTGGTGGAGGTGGTGGTAATAGTAGTAGTAGTAGTAGTGGTGGTGGAGGTGGTGGTAATAGTAGTAGTAGTGGTGGAGGTGGTGGTAATAGTAGTAGTAGTAGTAGTAGTGGTGGAGGTGGTGGTAATAGTAGTAGTAGTAGTAGTGGTGGAGGTGGTGGTAATAGTAGTAGTAGTAGTAGTGGAGGTAGTAGTAGTAGTAGTAGTAGTGGTGGAGGTGGTGGTAATAGTAGTAGTAGTAGTGGTGGTGGAGGTAATAGTAGTAGTAGTAGTAGTAGTGGTGGAGGTGGTGGTAATAGTAGTAGTAGTAGTAGTGGTGGAGGTGGTGGTAATAGTAGTAGTAGTAGTAGTACTGGTGGTGGAGGTAATAGTAGTAGTAGTTGTGGTGGTGGTGGTAATAGTAGTAGTAGTAGTGGTGGTGGAGGTGGTGGTAATAGTAGTAAACTCAGCAAAAAAAGAAAAGTCCCTTTTTCAGGACCCTGTCTTTCAAAGATAATTCATAAAAATTCAAATAACTTCACAGATCTTCATTGTAAAGGGTTTAAACACTGTTTCCCATGCTTGTCTCTGATTCAGAGGGGTTGGGTTAAATGCGGAAGACACATTTCGGTTGAAGGCATTCGGTTGTACAACTGACTAATAATGGTGACTTTGACTTTGACTTTGTTAAATTTTTTATTTAACCTTTATTTAACCAGGTAGGCTAGTTGAGAACAAGTTCTCATTTACAACTGCGACCTGGCCAGATTAAGCACAGCAGTTCGACACATACAACAACAAAGAGTTACACATGGAATAAACAAACATGCAGTCAATAATACAGTAGAAAAAATAAAAAAATAAGTCTATATACAGTGAGTGCAAATGAGGTAAGATAAGGGAGGTAAGGCAATAAATAGGCCATGGTGGTGAGGTAATTACAATATAGCAATTAAACACTGGAATGGTAGATGTGCAGAAAATGAATGTGCAAGTAGAGATACTGGGGACGCAAAGGAGCAAGATAAATAAATAAATACAGTATGGGGATGAGGTAGTAGGATGGGCTGTTTACAGATGGGCTATTTGCAGGTGCAGAGATCTGTGAGCTGCACTGACAGCTGGTGCTTAAAACTAGTGAGGGAAATATGAGTCTCCAGCTTCAGTGATTTTTGTAGTTCGTTCCAGTCATTGGCAGCAGAGAACTGGAAGGAAAGGTGGCCAAAGGAGGAATTGGCTTTGGGGGTGACCAGTGAGATATACCTGCTGGAGCGTGTGCTACGGGTGGGTGCTGCTATGGTGACCAGTGAGCTGAGATAAGGCGGGGTTGACTTGGCTTTCGAAGACCTTAGAAAGGCAGGGCAGGATGGATATAGGTCTGTAGCAGTTTGGGTCTAGAGTGTCTCCCCCTTTGAAGAGGGGGATGACCGCGGCAGCTTTCCAATCTTTGGGAATCTCAGACGTTTCGAAAGAGAGGTTGAACAGGCTAGTAATAGGGGTTGCAACAATTTCGGCAGATCATTTTAGAAAGAGAGGGTCCAGATTGTCTAGCCCAGCTGATTTGCAGGGGTCCAGATTTTGCAGCTCTTTCAGAACATCAGCTATCTGGATTTGGGTGAATGAGAATTGGGGGAGGCTAGGGCTGTTGACCGGGTTAGGGGTAGCCAGGTGGAAAGCATGGCCAGCCGTAGAAAAATGTTTATTGAAGTTCTCAGTTATAGTGGATTTGTCGGTGGTGACAGTATTTCCTAGCCTCTGTGCAGTGGGCAGCTGGGAGGAGGTGCTCTTATTCTACATGGACTTTACAGTGTCCCAGAACTTTTTAGAGTTTGTGCTACAGGATGCACATTGTTGCTTGAAAAAGCTAGCCTTAGCTTTCTTAACTGCCTGTGTATATTGGTTCCTAACTTCCCTGAAAAGTTGCATATCGCGGGGGCTATTCGATGCTAATGCAGAGCATACAGGATGTTTTTGTGCTGGTCAAGGGCAGTCAGGTCTGGAGAGAACCAAGGGCTATATCTGTTCCTGGTTCCACATTTTTTGAAAGGGGCATGCTTATTTAAGATGGTGAGGAAGGCACTTTTAAAGAATGACCAGGCATCCTCTACTGACGGGATGAGGTCAATATCCTACCAGGATACCCGGGCCAGATCGATTAGAAAGGCCTGCTCGCTGAAGTGTTTTAGGGAGCGTTTGACAGTGATGAGGGGTGGTCGTTTGACCGCAGACCCATTACGGATGCAGGCAATGAGGCAGTGATCTCTGAGATCTTGGTTGAAAACAGCAGAGGTGTATTTGGAGGGCAAGTTGGTTAGGATGATATCTATGAGGGTGCCCGTGTTTACGGATTTGGGGTTGTACCTGGTGGGTTCATTGATAATTTGTGTGAGATTGAGGGCATCAAGCTTAGATTGTAGGATGGCCGGGGTGTTAAGCATGTCCCAGTTTAGGTCACCTAGCAGCACGAGCTCTGAGGATAGATGGGGGCAATCAGTTCACAAATGGTGTCAAGGGTACAGCTGGGGGCAGAGGGTGGTCTATATCAAGCGGCAACGGTGAGAGACTTGTTTCTGGAAAGGTGGATTTTTAAGAGTAGAAGCTCGAATTATTTGGGTACAGACCTGGATAGTAGTGGTGGTGGTGGTGGTAATAGTAGTAGTAGTAGTGGTAATAATAGTAGTAGTAGTGGTAGTAATAATAGTAGTAGTGGTGGTGGTAATAATAGTAGTAGTGGTGGTAATAATAGTAGTAGTGGTGTTAATAGTAGTAGTAGTGGTGTTAATAATAGTAGTAGTAGTGGTGTTAATAATAGTAGTAGTGGTGGTAATAATAGTAGTAGTAGTGGTAATAATAGTAGTAGTAGTGGTGGTAATAATAGTAGTAGTGGTGGTAATAATAGTAGTAGTAGTGGTAATAATAGTAGTAGTGGTGGTGGTAATAATAGTAGCAGTGGTGGTAATAATAGTAGTAGTAGTGGTAATAATAATAGTAGTAGTGGTGGTGGTAATAATAGTAGTAGTGGTGGTAATAATAGTAGTAGTAGTGGTGGTAATAGTAGTAGTAGTGGTAGTAATAATAGTAGTAGTAGTGGTAGTAATAATAGTAGTAGTGGTGGTGGTAATAATAGTAGTAGTGGTAATAATAGTAGTAGTGGTGTTAATAATAGTAGTAGTGGTGGTAATAATAGTAGTAGTGGTGGTAATAATAGTAGTAGTAGTGGTGGTAATAATAGTAGTAGTAGTGGTAATAATAGTAGTAGTGGTGGTGGTAATAATAGTAGTAGTAGTGGTGGTAATAATAGTAGTAGTAGTGGTGGTAATAATAGTAGTAGTGGTGGTAATAATAGTAGTAGTAGTGGTGGTGGTAATAATAGTAGTAGTGGTAATAATAGTAGTAGTGGTGTTAATAATAGTAGTAGTGGTGGTGGTAATAATAGTAGTAGTGGTGGTAATAATAGTAGTAGTAGTGGTGGTAATAATAGTAGTAGTAGTGGTGGTAATAATAGTAGTAGTGGTGGTAATAATAGTAGTAGTGGTGGTAATAATAGTAGTAGTAGTGGTGGTAATAATAGTAGTGGTGGTGGTGGTAATAATAGTAGTAGTAGTGGTAATAATAATGGTAGTAGTGGTGGTGGTAATATAATGGTAGTAGTAGTGGTGGTAATAATAGTAGTAGTGGTGGTAATAATAGTAGTAGTAGTGGTGGGTAATAGTAGTGGTAGTGGTAGTGGTGGTGGTAATAATAGTAGTAGTGGTGGTGGTAATAATAGTAGTGGTGGTAATAATGGTAGTGGTGGTAATAATGGTAGTAGTAGTGGTGGTGGTAATGGTAGTAGTAGTGGTGGTAATGGTAGTAGTAGTAGTGGTGGTGGTAATGGTAGTAGTAGTGGTAATGGTAGTAGTGGTGGTGGTAGTAATGGTAGTAGTGGTGGTGGTAATAATAGTAGTAGTGGTGGTAATAGTAGTAGTAGTGGTAATAGTAGTAGTAGTGGTGGTAATAATAGTAGTAGTGGTGGTAATAATAGTAGTAGTAGTGGTGGTGGTAATAATAGTAGTAGTGGTGGTAATAATAGTAGTAGTGGTGGTAATAATGGTAGTAGTGGTGGTAATAATAGTAGTAGTAGTAGTAGTGGTAGTGGTAATAATAGTAGTAGTGGTGGTGGTAATAATAGTAGTAGTGGTGGTGGTAATAATAGTAGTAGTGGTGGTAATAATAGTAGTAGTGGGTGGTAATAATGGTAGTAGTGGTGGTAATAGTAGTAGTAGTGGTGGTAATAATAGTAGTAGTGGTGGTGGTAATAATAGTAGTAGTGGTGGTGGTAATAATAGTAGTAGTGGTGGTGGTAATAATAGTAGTAGTGGTGGTAATAATAGTAGTAGTGGTGGTGGTGGTAATAATGGTAGTGGTGGTGGTAATAATAGTAGTAGTGGTGGTAATAATAGTAGTAGTGGTGGTAATAATAGTAGTAGTAGTGGTGGTAATAATAGTAGTAGTAGTGGTGGTAATAATAATAGTAGTGGTGGTGGTAATAATAGTAGTAGTGGTGGTGGTGGTAATAATAGTAGTAGTAGTGGTGGTGGTAATAATAGTGGTAGTAGTAGTGGTGGTGGTAATAATAGTAGTAGTAGTGGTGGTAATAATGGTAGTAGTAGTAGTGGTGGTAATAATAGTAGTAGTAGTGGTGGTGGTAGTAGTAGTGGTGGTGGTAATAGTAGTAGTAGTGGTGGTAATAATAGTAGTAGTGGTGGTAATAATAGTAGTAGTAGTGGTGGTAATAATAGTAGTAGTGGTGGTGGTAATAATAGTAGTAGTGGTGGTAATAATAGTAGTAGTAGTGGTGGTGGTAATAATAGTAGTAGTGGTGGTAATAATAGTAGTAGTAGTGGTGGTAATAATAGTAGTAGTAGTGGTGGTGGTAATAATAGTAGTAGTAGTGGTGGTAATAATAGTAGTAGTGGTGGTGGTAATAATAGTAGTAGTAGTGGTGGTAATAATAGTAGTAGTAGTGGTAATAATAATAGTAGTAGTGGTGGTGGTAATAATAGTAGTAGTGGTGGTAATAATAATAGTAGTAGTAGTGGTGGTAATAATAGTAGTAGTGGTGGTGGTAATAATAGTAGTAGTGGTGGTAATAATAGTAGTAGTAGTGGTAATAATAGTAGTAGTGGTGGTAATAATAGTAGTAGTGGTGGTAATAATAGTAGTAGTGGTGGTGGTAATAATAGTAGTAGTGGTGGTAATAATAGTAGTAGTGGTGGTGGTAATAATAGTAGTAGTAGTGGTGGTAATAATAGTAGTAGTGGTGGTAATAATAGTAGTAGTGGTGGTAATAATAGTAGTAGTGGTGGTAATAATAGTAGTAGTAGTGGTGGTGGTAATAATAGTAGTAGTGGTGGTAATAATAATAGTAGTAGTAGTGGTGGTAATAATAGTAGTAGTAGTAGTGGTGGTAATAATAGTAGTAGTGGTGGTAATAATAGTAGTAGTAGTGGTGGTGGTAATAATAGTAGTAGTGGTGGTGGTAATAATAGTAGTAGTGGTGGTGGTAATAATAGTAGTAGTGGTGGTAATAATAGTAGTAGTGGTGGTAATAATAGTAGTAGTAGTGGTGGTAATAATAGTAGTAGTAGTGGTAATAATAATAGTAGTAGTGGTGGTGGTAATAATAGTAGTAGTAGTGGTGGTAATAGTAGTAGTAGTGGTGGTAATAATAGTAGTAGTGGTGGTAATAATAATAGTAGTAGTAGTGGTGGTAATAATAGTAGTAGTGGTGGTGGTAATAGTAGTAGTAGTGGTGGTAATAATAGTAGTAGTGGTGGTGGTAATAATAGTAGTAGTGGTGGTAATAATAGTAGTAGTGGTGGTGGTAATAATAGTAGTAGTGGTGGTGGTAATAATAATAGTAGTAGTGGTGGTAATAATAGTAGTAGTGGTGGTAATAATGGTAGTAGTAGTGGTGTTAATAGTAGTAGTGGTGGTGTTAATAGTGGTAGTAGTGGTGGTAATAATGGTAGTAGTGGTGGTGGTAATAATAGTAGTAGTGGTGGTGGTAATAATAGTAGTGGTGGTGGTGGTAATAATAATGGTAGTGGTGGTGGTAATAATAATAGTAGTGGTGGTGGTAATAATAGTAGTAGTGGTGGTGGTGAGTAATGGTAGTGGTGGTGGTAATAATGGTAGTGGTAATAGTAGTAGTGGTGGTGGTAATAATGGTAGTAGTGGTGGTGGTAATAATAGTAGTAGTAGTGGTAATAATAGTAGTAGTAGTGGTAATAATAATAGTAGTAGTAGTGGTGGTAATAATAGTAGTAGTGGTGGTAATAATAGTAGTAGTGGTGTTAATAGTAGTAGTAGTGGTAATAATAATAGTAGTAGTGGTAATAATAGTAGTAGTAGTGGTGGTAATAATAGTAGTAGTGGTGGTAATAGTAGTAGTAGTGGTGGTAATAATAGTAGTAGTAGTGGTGGTAATAATAGTAGTAGTGGTGGTGGTGGTGGTAATAATAGTAGTAGTAGTGGTGGTAATAATAGTAGTAGTGGTGGTAATAATAGTAGTAGTAGTGGTAATAATAATAGTAGTAGTGGTGGTAATAATAGTAGTAGTAGTGGTAATAATGTAGTAGTAGTGGTGGTAATATGTAGTAGTGGTGGTAATAATGGTAGTAGTGGTGGTAATAATAGTAGTAGTGGTGGTAATAATGGTAGTAGTGGTGGTATTAATAATGGTAGTAGTGGTGGTAATAATAGTAGTAGTGGTGGTGGTAATAATAGTAGTAGTGGTGGTGTTAATAATAGTAGTAGTGGTGGTAATAATGTAGTAGTAGTGGTGGTAATAATAATAGTAGTAGTGGTGGTAATAGTAGTAGTGGTGGTAATAATAATAGTAGTAGTAGTGGTAATAATAGTAGTAGTGGTGGTAATAGTAGTAGTAGTGGTGGTAATAATAGTAGTAGTGGTGGTAATAATGGTAGTAGTGGTGGTGGTAATGTAGTAGTAGTAGTGGTGGTAATAATGGTAGTAGTGGTGGTAATAATAGTAGTAGTGGTGGTGGTAATGTGGTAATAATAGTAGTGGTGGTGGTAATAATAGTAGTAGTGGTGGTGGTAATAATAGTAGTAGTGGTGGTGGTAATAATAGTAGTGGTGGTGGTAATAATAGTAGTAATGTGTGGTAGTAGTGGTGGTAATAATAGTAGTAGTGGTGGTAATAATAGTAGTAGTAGTGTAATTGGTAATAATGGTAGTAGTAGTGGTGGTAATAATAGTAGTAGTAGTGGTGGTAATAATGGTAGTAGTGGTGGTAATAATAATGGTAGTAGTGGTGGTGGTGGTAATAGTAGTAGTAGTGGTAATAATAGTAGTAGTAGTGGTGGTAATAATGGTAGTAGTAGTGGTGGTGGTAATAGTAGTAGTGGTGGTGGTAATAATGGTAGTAGTGGTGGTAATAATAGTAGTAGTGGTGGTGGTAATAATAGTAGTAGTGGTGGTAATAATAGTAGTAGTGGTGGTAATAATGGTAGTAGTAGTGGTGGTAATAATGGTAGTAGTAGTGGTGGTAATAATAGTAGTAGTGGTGGTGGTAATAATGGTAGTAGTGGTGGTAATAATAGTAGTAGTGGTGGTGGTAATAGTAGTAGTGGTAGTGGTGGTGGTAATAATAGTAGTAGTAGTGGTGGTAATAATAGTAGTAGTGGTGGTAATAATAGTGTAGTAGTAGTGGTGGTGGTAATAATGGTAGTAGTGGTGGTGGTAATAATAGTAGTAGTGGTGGTAGTAGTAGTAGTGGTAATGTAGTAGTAGTGGTGGTGGTAATAATGGTAGTAGTGGTGGTAATAATAGTAGTAGTGGTGGTAATAATAGTAGTAGTAGTGGTGGTGGTAATAATAGTAGTGGTGGTGGTAATAATAGTAGTAGTGGTGGTAATAATAGTAGTAGTAGTGGTGGTAATAATAGTAGTAGTGGTGGTGGTAATAATGGTAGTAGTGGTGGTGGTAAGTAATGGTGGTGGTAGTAGTAGTGGTAATAATGGTAGTAGTGGTGGTGGTAATGGTAGTAGTGGTGGTGGTAATAATAGTAGTAGTGGTGGTAATAATAGTAGTAGTGGTGGTGGTAATAATAGTAGTGGTGGTAATAATAGTAGTAGTGGTGGTAATAATAGTAGTAGTGGTGGTAATAATAGTAGTAGTGGTGGTAATAATAGTAGTAGTGGTGGTGGTAATAATAGTAGTAGTGGTGGTAATAGTAGTAGTGGTGGTAATAATGGTAGTGGTGGTGGTGGTAATAAGTGGTAGTGGTAGTGGTAGTGTGGTGGTAATAATGGTAATAGTAGTGGTAGTGGTGGTAATAATAGTAGTAGTAGTGGTGGTGGTAATAATGGTAGTAGTGGTGGTGGTAATAATAGTAGTAGTGGTGGTAATAATAGTAGTAGTGGTGGTGGTAATAATAGTGGTAGTAGTGGGTGGTAATAATAGTAGTAGTAGTGGTGGTAATAATAGTAGTGGTGGTGGTAATAATAGTAGTAGTGGTGGTGGTAATAATGGTAGTGGTGGTGGTAATAATAGTGGTAGTAGTGGTGGTGGTAATAATAGTAGTAGTGGTGGTGGTAAATAGTAGTAGTGGTGGTAATGGTAGTAGTAGTGGTGGTGGTAATAATGGTAGTGGTGGTGGTGATAATTAGTGGTGGTAAGTAGTGGTGGTGGTGGTAATAATAGTAGTGGTGGTGGTGGTAATAATGGTAGTGGTGGTGGTGGTAATGTAGTAGTAGTGGTGGTAATAATAGTAGTAGTGGTAGTAGTGGTAATAATGGTAGTAGTAGTGGTGGTGGTAATAATGGTAGTAGTGGTGGTGGTAATAATAGTAGTAGTGGTAGTGGTAATAATAGTAGTGGTGGTGGTGGTAATAATAGTAGTAGTAGTGGTGGTGGTAATAATGGTAGTAGTGGTGGTAATAATGGTAGTAGTGGTGGTAATAATGGTAGTAGTGGTGGTAATAATGGTAGTAGTGGTGGTGGTAATAATAGTAGTAGTGGTGGTAATAATAGTAGTAGTGGTGGTGGTAATAATAGTAGTAGTAGTGGTGGTAATAATAGTAGTAGTGGTGGTAATAATAGTAGTAGTAGTGGTGGTAATAATAGTAGTAGTAGTGGTGGTAATAATAGTAGTAGTAGTGGTGGTAATAATAGTAGTAGTAGTGGTAATAATAGTAGTAGTGGTGGTGGTAATAATAGTAGTAGTGGTGGTGGTAATAATAGTAGTAGTAGTGGTGGTAATAATAGTAGTAGTAGTGGTGGTAATAATAGTAGTAGTGGTGGTAATAATAGTAGTAGTGGTGGTAATAATAGTAGTAGTAGTGGTGGTAATAAATAGTAGTAGTGGTGGTGGTAATAGTAGTAGTAGTGGTGGTAGTAGTAGTGGTAGTAATAGGTATAGGTGGTAGTAATAGTGGTGGTAATAATAGTAGTAGTAGTGGTGGTAATAATGTAGTAGTAGGTGGTGAAGTGGTAGTGGTAGTAGTGTGGTGGTAATAATTAGTAGTAGTAGTGGTAATAATAATAGTAGTGGGTAATAATAATAATAGTAGTAGTGGTGGTAATAATAGTAGTAGTAGTGTAGTGGTAATAATAGTAGTAGTGGTGGTAATAGTAGTAGTAGTGGTGGTAATAATAGTAGTAGTGGTGGTAATAATAGTAGTAGTAGTGGTGGTAATAATAGTAGTAGTGGTGGTAATAATAGTAGTGGTGGTAATAATAGTAGTAGTGGTGGTAATAATAGTAGTAGTGGTGGTAATAATAGTAGTAGTAGTGGTAATAATAGTAGTAGTGGTAATTGGTAATAATAGTAGTAGTGGTGGTGGTAATAGTAGTGGTAGTAGTGGTGGTAATAATAGTAGTAGTAGTGGTGGTAATAATAGTAGTAGTAGTAGTGGTAATAATAGTAGTAGTGGTGGTAATAATAATAGTAGTAGTGGTGGTAATAATAGTAGTAGTGGTGGTAATAATAATAGTAGTAGTGGTGAATAATAATAGTAGTAGTAGTGGTGGTAATAATAGTAGTAGTGGTGGTAATAATAGTAGTAGTGGTGGTAATAATAATAGTAGTAGTGGTAATAATAATAGTAGTAGTAGTGGTGGTAATAATAGTAGTAGTGGTGGTAATAATAGTAGTAGTAGTGGTAATAGTAGTAGTAGTGGTGGTAATAATAGTAGTAGTAGTGGTAATAGTAGTAGTAGTGGTGGTAATAATAGTAGTAGTAGTGGTAATAGTAGTAGTAGTGGTGGTAATAATAGTAGTAGTAGTGGTGGTAATAATAGTAGTAGTGGTGGTAATAATAGTAGTAGTAGTGGTAATAATAGACTCCATACAGTATTATTGTTGCATAGTAATAGTAATATTAGATAGGTAGAGGCTCCATACAGTATTATTAGTGTATTTTAATAGTGATATTAGATAGGTGGAGGCTCCCTACAGTGTTATTAGTGTATAGTAATACTGATATTAGATAGGTGGAGGCTCCATACAGTATTATTGTTGTATAGTGATAGTAATAGTGATATTAGATAGGTGGAGGCTCCATACAGTGTTATTAGTGTATAGTAATTGTAATATTAGATAGGTGGAGGCTCCATACAGTATTATTAGTGTACAGTAATAGTAGTATTAGATAGGTGGAGGCTCCATACAGTATTATTAGTGTATAGTAATAGTGATATTAGATAGGTGGAGGCTCCATACAGTATTATTAGTGTACAGTAATAGTAGTATTAGATAGGTGGAGGATCCATACAGTATTATTAGTGTATAGTGATAGTAATAGTAGTATTAGATAGGTAGATGCTCCATACAGTATTATTAGTGTATAGTGATATTAGATAGGTAGATGCTCCATACAGTATTATTAGTGTATAGTAATAGTATTATTAGATAGGTAGAGACTCCATACAGTGTTATTAGTGTATAGTGATAGTAGTATTAGATAGGTGGAGGCTCCATACAGTATTATTAGTGTATAGTGATATTAGATAGGTAGATGCTCCATACAGTATTATTAGTGTATAGTAATAATATTATTAGATAGGTAGAGACTCCATACAGTGTTATTAGTGTATAGTGATAGTGATAGTAGTATTAGATAGGTAGAGACTATATACAGTATTATTAGTGTATAGTAATAGTAGTATTAGATAGGTGGAGGCTCCATACCTGGACACGGACCTCAAGGAGGTTGACCTTCATGGCCAGGTGCTCCCGGCTGTAGACGTCAGGGTAGTGGGACTTCTCAAAGGCCTTCTCCAACTCATGGAGCTGGAAGGTGGTGAAGGTGGTGCGGTTACGCCGGTGCTTCTTCTTAGGGTGGTCCTCCTTTGGAGGCTCATGGGACTTTTCCAGGCTGTCCACCCCCTTCCGGAGGTCTCCCAGGTCCCCGTCATACTTGTCCCTGGAGAAAAGGCCTGACTCTGAAGGAAGACAGTAGAACAGGAGAGACGTGTTTGTTTATGTATCTGTCTTCTTGCTCTCGGTTCCTTCGGCAGTGCCAGTTCTACTTACCAAAAGCGATCTAATATGCAGCGCTCTCTACGGGTGATGTCATAGTCCCATGGGGACAGATGCCACCTGTTAAACCTGAGTGTCCTCATGTGCCCTGGGAATGGACAGCTCTAATCTACACCAAGACTACTTGTCCTCTGCACCGCCCCAGTCCAGATCATCTTTTATAACAAAACAGGGTGAGGTTGAAGCCCCCTCTACACATGGCTGATGGATGGTAGAAAACAGGGTGAGGTTGAAGACCCACTACACATGGCTGATGGATGGTAGATCTAATCAGAGCTTGTTAATTAATTAATCCAAATCAATTGAGGTTTAAGATTATCATCAGATCGTTGACTTGGTAACAAACGTGAGGCAGGAAAAGTGGTCTTCTTAATAAGTCACTATGCTGTAATGTTACAGTAATAGAGGGTTATAATGTTATGTAATAGTCCCTTATTCATCCCAGCCAGGCCTACTTAGTCAAAGTCAATCTTGAGAAAATGACAATCCAAGCACAGTGTGCTTTTAACTATCTCTGCCTTTCCTCCTGGATGAGGTCAGCACCGTATGCTTTCAACTATCTCTGCCTTTCCTCCTGGACAAGATTACCACCATATGATTTCAACTATCTCTGCCTTTCCTCCTGGACAAGATTAGCACCGTATGATTTCAACTATCTGCCTTTCCTCCTGGATGAAGTTACCACCGTATGCTTTCAACTATCTCTGCCTTTCCTCCTGGATGAGGTAATCTAAGTAAGCATTGTGACTACTCATTTTGCTGTGGAGAAGTCAAAGTCTTGGATAATAGTCTTAGATTGTTTTGGTGTTGTCCTTATATGAACTGCTATTTCACTGATGTTGTTGCTGTATATGTTATAGATGTTTATGAGCAGTTACTAGCGCATATGTTGTGCATTATAATGCATTATGCATGTCTCATACAAGGGTATTCATAGGAACTGTTACTTTTATTGATTTTTTATTTACCTTTATTTAACTAGGCAAGTCAGTTAAGAACAAACTCTTATTTACAATGACAGCCTAGGAACAGTGGGTTAACTGCCTTGTTCAGCGGCAGAACGACAGATTTTTACGTTGTCAGCTCGCGGGATTCGATCTAGCAACCTTTCGGTTACTGGCCCAACGCTCTAACCACTAGGCTACCTGCTGCCCGTTACCTTGTCTTCATGTAATAAACAACATCAACTAGTCAATCAATTAATTAACCTATAAATCAATAACAACCATGGTACTGACCGTGAAAGACAGAGTGCTGGGTGCTGTCCCCCAGGCTGGCCAGGTATCTGTAGGGGTCTGACTGGCCCAGCTTCCCCTGGTGGTCCTCCAGGCCCTCACTGTCCACATCATGGGTCGGTTCGGACCCTACGGGAGTGAGCAGGGGGTACTGGTCCTTACTGGAGCCCAGGATCAGGTCAATACTGCGGAGCCGGCCTCCTCCGCTAGACCCTCCTCCCTTCACCATGTCATGGTAGTTGTCTGGTGACGGACAGCCATCGTCCATCATTCCCAAGGTATCCATTGACAAATATGTCCAAGAAAAGGATGTTGTCAAAGAGCACTTTGATGGGGGATGCAGATCTGTCTGTCCTTGGACTTCCTGTCAGTCTGCAAATCAGGGAAAGTTGATCTCATGAACACAGGGCTTTGCAGAACGGTTCTGTTGTGAAAGTGCATATGATCTCATGAACACAGGGCTTTGCAGAACGGTTCTGTTGTGAAAGTGCATATGATCTCATGAACACAGGGCTTTGCAGAACGGTTCTGTTGTGAAAGTGCATATGATCTCATGAACACAGGGCTTTACAGAACGGTTCTGTTGTGAAAGTGCATATGATCTCATGAACACAGGGCTTTGCAGAACGGTTCTGTTGTGAAAGTGCATATGATCTCATGAACACAGGGCTTTGCAGAACGGTTCTGTTGTGAAAGTGCATATGATCTCATGAACACAGGGCTTTGCAGAACGGTTCTGTTGTGAAAGTGCATATGATCTCATGAACACAGGGCTTTACAGAACGGTTCTGTTGTGAAAGTGCATATGATCTCATGAACACAGGGCTTTGCAGAACGGTTCTGTTGTGAAAGTGCATATGTGCCACTCGCATATGTCTCTTGTTAATATTGTGTCGTAGCCCTTTCCTGCAGTCGAATGACCAGAAATGCCATCTAGTGGCCTCAAGGGTGGAACGTTACTCATATTAGTCAACACATATATTTTTTTACTCACAGAAAATCCAGTGTTTTTATCTCAATCGGTTTTGTTCTATTTCAGTCTTAAGTGATGTATATAAAGTGTAATATTGGGATGCAAACTCAAAATTGAATACATTTAAACTCTAATTCTGACATGGTACAGGTGTCTTCAATTTTTAAACCCATAACCATGTGTGAGGTGTATACTTTTGTTTCAAAATAGATTTGTTAAGACTACCAAGAATCACTGTGTGACAATGATTTAGCCCACTGCAGTAAAAGGTTATGCAATGACATATTGGTTGTAATGCATATTACTACAGTAACAATCAATTTCCCTTCAGTTGGAAAACATTTGGGCATATTTGATGCTGATATGAACAATTCACATCTGATACTACTATAACATTTATTAATTATTCACTACGTTCAATGCATGAAGGAACCTGGACTTATTTCTGGATCTATCTTTGTCACATGTTCACCAGTTTGCATTAACATACAGTATCTCTTTCATAAAACAATGTAAATTTGCCAGTTAGTTAAAAAATATGTTTGTCAAATCATATGTTATGCATAGCTAGCTCCATTTATCAACAAGACCAAATAATATGTTATGTACAGCTAGCTACATTTATCAACAAGACCAATAAAGTATGGAATGCACCAGATATAGTAAATCTTCCTTGACCCTTGAAACATGGGTCTATCAATAAATACTGTAGTTAATTTCCCACAAAAAAACTTCTAAATCTGTCTTTGATTTTAAAAAAATTTAAGGAGAGACAATAGATGCATTCAAATGAAGTAGCCTACAACTTTTGCCAAAGGAAAAACAGACTGCAAGGAAATTAAACGAATAACTATTTTAACAATAATGATATCTTCAACAACAAATAGTACTTGTAACTAAGTGGTAGTGGTAGTATCAACTCAAATATAAACAGCAATAATATCAGTGGCAGCATGTGTAAATGTACTTACCTCTATCCAGGTAACTTACAGTACACACATCCTCTTCCAATGCTGAGCCGTGCATTGTGGCTCCCTGCCCTAATCTTGTGGCCCAGGTGGAGTGGGTAAGGCAAACACTGTAGCTCCTAAGCCCTACAGGTGTGTCATCTTCATTTGACCAGTTTCTCACAGCAGGAAAATAGTCCTGCATCAACAGGAAATGTGAATTATTACGTGGATTATACTGAATGGAAATTTCTGTAATGGTTGATAAAAAAATGTTACGGCAAATCAAGTCTGACATTTTAAAGTAGAAATTACAAACTTTTGTAGCCTCTTTACATTTTGAATAAAGTACAAGTTTGCATTTCCTGCTGTGCAGTGACCAAAATAAGATAGCACATAGTCAGTTCCAAAATTATTGGCACCCTTGATAAAGATTAGCAAAATAGAGAGTATAAAATAACAATAAAAATACTGAGGTAAACTATATATGCAAAGGTATGTGGACACCCCTTCAAATTAGTGGATTCGGCTATTTCAGCCACACACGATGCTGACAGGTGTATAAAATCAAGCACACAGCCATGCAATCTCCATAGACAAGTATTGGCAGTAGAATGGACTTACTGAAGAGCTCAGTGACTTTCAAAGTTGCACCGTCATAGGATGCCACCTTTCCAACAAATCAGTTTGTCAGATTTCTGCACATGCTAGAGTTCCCTCGGTCAACTGTGTTGTTATTGTGAAGTGGAAACGTCTAGGAGCAACAACGGCTCACCGAGTAGCACATAAAAATGGTCTGTCCTCGGTTGCAACACTCACAGAGTTGCAAACTGTCTCTGGAAGCAACATCTGCACAATAACTGTACGTTGGGAGCTTCATGAAATGGGTTTCCATAGTTGAGCAGCCGCACACAAGCCTAAGATCACCATGCGCAATGCCAAGCGTCGTCTGGAGTGGTGCAAAGCTCGCTGCTATTGGACTCTGGAGCAGTGGAAACACAGTCACCAACTGGCAGTCCGACGGACGTATCTGTGTGTGCCAGTTTGGTGGGTGCCAGAACACAACCTGCCCGAATGCATAATGCCAACTGTAAAGTTTGGTGGAGGAGGAATAATGGTCTGGAGCTGTCTTTCATGGTTCGGGCTAGGCACCTTAGTTCCAGTGAAGGGAAATCTTAACGCTACAGCATACAATGACATTCTAGACGATTCTGTGCTTCCAACTTTGTGGCAACAGCTTGGGGAAGACCCTTTCCTGTTTCAGCATGACAATGCCCCCGTGCACAAAGCGAGGTACAGAACTGGTTCATCGAGATGGGTGTGGAAGAACTTGACTGGCCTGCACAGAGCCCTGACCTCAACCCCTTCAAACACCTTTGGGATGAATTGGAACGTCGACTGTGAGTCAGGCCTTTTTTTTTTTTATTCTTTATTTAACTAGGCAAGTCAGTTAAGAACAAATTATTATTTTCAATGACGGCCTAGGAACAGTGGGTTAACTGCCTTGTTCAGGGGCAGAACGACAGATTTTTACCTTGTCAGCTCGGGGATTCGATCTTGCAACCTTTCAGTTACAAGTCCAACGCTCTAACCACTAGGCTACCTGCCTAATTGTCCAGCACCAGTGCCCGACCTCACTAATGCTCGTGGCTGAATGGAAGCAAGTCCCCGCAGAAATGTTCCAACTTCTAATGGAAAGCCTTCCCAGAAGAGTCAAGGCTGTTACAACAGCAAAGGGGGAACCAACTCCATATTAATGGAAATGATTTTGGAATGAGATGTTTGGTCATGTAGTGCATATTGCGAGCAATTTTTTTTTAGAAATTATATTATTTTATACTAATACAATTGCTCAGAGAAAGACATTTTGTTTAACATATAGTATAATTTCTTCCAAAAAGACAGTTCTCAAAATTATTGGCACCCATGTTTACAATAACTTTCAATACGTCACTTTGCGATGATAATTCTTTATGAGAATGGACACATTGGGAAGGATCTTATACATTGTAGGGTGGTGGGAGAAGCTATGAGGAGGACAGGCTTATTGTAATGGAATGTAATAAATGGACCAGAGTCAAACATGTGGTTTCCATATGTTTGATCTTATGCCATACCAGCTATTACAATGAGCCCATTCTCCTATAGCTTCTCTCACCAGCCTCCACTGATCTTAGACCATTCATCCATACAGGTATATTCCCGATCCTTTATATCATTAGTGTGCACTTATGGACTGCCCTCTTCAATTCAAACCAACGGGTTATCAATGGGGTTAAAGTCCGGAGACCGAGATGGCACTTTCAGAAATGTTGCTTTTATGGTCAAATAACTATTTATTTGTGGATTTTGATGTGGAAGGGAGTGTTCTGTCCATACACTCCACAACTCCACCCTGGATTAGAACTAGATGCTCCTAGCGGGCCGGCGAGGCAGAGGAGAGAGTGCGTCATTAGTGTAGAAAAGAGAAAAGTAACAGCTGGGACTGTCACCACTTAGCTCCTTTTCTAGGATTCATTAAGGAATCTCTTTCTGAGAAACTGTAGCGGTAGCCTGGCAAGCCCATTAGAAGTGGATATGGGCGCTAAGCTCCGAGACATGATTTCTGATGCGTCCACGTGTTAGACGGAACTTTGACATTTCCAACGTGGTAACTGGTTGTAGTTATACACATGCCACGTTCCACCAGCTAGCAAGCTGGTTTTTTCAGAGTTCCGACTAGCAGAAATAGCTGGGTTGAATGATGAATATGTAGGAGTATTGCGTTATTCACAACCCACGCTGTTCTCAGGGCAGGCCTGACAGTTTTGTCTAAAATAAGTGACTTTTTGCAGAGGTTAGGAGATCTTACACAGCAGGTTAGGAGAATTAGGTTACGGTCAGGAAAAAGTTAGGATTAGCTAAATTGCTCAAATTCTCCCTGAGGCAACTTGGAAATATCAAGTTTACAATCAGGCCTGACCTGAAAATACCCTCCGTTTCCACTAATGTGATTGTGTGTGTACGTAGCAGACCAGATGTACAGTGGATGATCCCAACACCTTAGCTCCTTAACCCCTTAGTCTACAGGCCATGGTACTACTGTACATTGCCAGTAAATGTTTCTAAGTAACTCTGTCTTAGTGGAATTGGTTTCCATGAAACAAGCTCTGTGGCTTTAGTGTGACCAGTACTGGACAGAAAATGCTGGGTACTGAGACTCCACCAGGCACTGCCTGCATCCACTGTGCCAACCAGCTACACACACAGCTATGTCTTACTATACTTGAGGACTTCTTGGGGACCAACATTTAATTCCAATTCAAAATCCTATTTTCCCTAACCCCTAAAACAGCCTTTTTTTTTTTTTTTTTTAGAAGTGAGGACCAGAAAAATCCTGTTCTTTAAATTGTAGTTGATTCACTGTTCTGGTGAGGACTTCCGGGAGTCCAGGCTTAACTGAATGACAACAAAAGACAAAATGCAACATGGAATTTTCTTGAACAGTTTTGGGGTAAACCTCATCTCAGAGGAGTGCTGATGACAGGATGCCCTATACTGAGCAGCTGGCATCGAACCCCCCGGCTGGGAGAACATGCATCCGATGACAGGCCTTTAGTTGGTGGCGCAAGGTCGTTGCTACAAAACAGCAAGTGAGAGACAAGAGAGGAGTTGACGTCAATACTCCCATAGGCTTATGCCCATTGGTTGAAAGAACCGAGTGATCATTGCACAAGTGAGGTCATAGGTTATTCAGGAAGCGTGGTGGAACTGCCTCAGTGTGCCCCGCTCATAGGCTGACATTAACAGGTGAGTGACATTCCACAAGCTTGCTAATAGTGAAGGAGAGACGTGACGCTATGCTGACAAGGTGACAAAAGCTACCATATAAAAACACCTGCTCTGCTAATGAGGTAACATTATAAACACTACCATATGAATACCTGCAATGCCACTGGGATAGGAAGCGATGTGAATTATATTAGATATAAATGTGAAAATGACAAGCCATTCAGACCGGCCTTACTGAACTTTCGTAAACCGCATTAAAATTGTGTTCACACACACACACACACACACACACACACAATTTCCGAGTTTCCTAATTCCGACTAGTACGTGAACCCAACAGAAATACCTGGGTTGAATGATGCATATGTAGGAGTATGGCGTTATTCACAACCCACGCTGTTCTCAGGGCAGGCCTGAATATTTTGACTAGAAGTGGACTTTTCGTAGGAGGTTAGGAGAACTTACGCAGCAAGGTTAGTATAATTAACGTGGCATTAACGTTAGGAGAATTAGGTTAAAGGTTAGGATTAGCTTAAATTGTCCCTGACGTGACTCAAACATACCTAGCTACAACCAGGCCTGCCCTGAGAAAATCCTCCGTTCCCACTAATGTGATTGTGTGTATGTAGCAGACCAGATGTAGAGTGGATGATGCCACCACCTTATGTTAACAGGCCATGGCACTGTACATTGCCAATTGTTTCAGGCATTATTACCATTAAGCATTTCTAAGTAACTCCTAGTCTTTATGGAATTGGTTTCGATGAAACAAGCTCTTTGGCTTCAGTGTGACCAGTACCGAACAGAAGATCCAGGGTACAGAGACTTGACCAGGCACTGCCTGCATCAACGGTACCAACCAGGTAGTCACACACACGCATTCAATTAGAATGGTTCACGTTTTGTCTGCAGTTTTAGATCCATCGTAGAGACAAGGAAGACATTTGAAAAGATATTGGCATCCTGACCTGACAGTACAGTAGCTTTCTCCAACTGTGCTACAGGATCTGATTTGCTTTCCATACTAATAAATAAAACACTGAAAGAAGGGATCAACGTCTGATGTCTTGTTGATATGCTGTACAATGAATGTAAAAAAAAACAAAAAAAAAAACGGAGGTTGTAGCGAGTATCGATACGTTACATAATAGAATGGAGACGTTGTACGTCTGGACCCCACCGAAAGCCTTATGAGTTGTTACTGGGTGTGATATTAGGGTCTAATTCATTGATTATTTTTAGAAGCTGGGATAATAAACATAGGTCCATTATGTAGTTGTAAGACATAACAGTTTCAGATAGAAATGTGAGTTATAGATCTGTCATTCCCATTAAAAGAAAGTTTGGTAAGCGGTAGACCCGTTCTGTGCATTTTACTTTTAGCTTCAAAACAGCTGAAAATACAATGTTTTAGGTTATTGAAAAGATGGATCACCTAAACCGCTGTGAACTAACGGTTGACTAGTCTACAGGGAATAGAGTCAATGAGACGCAAAAAAACAGGACAAAAGAGAACTATGGGTTTTATGGATTTAATGGTCTCGTTTAAAGGTGATACACAGTACATACAAAAATACCTTTTCAAATACAACTTGTTGCCCTACAAAAACAACTGATAAATGACCTGTTATTTGTTTCTGAAAAAGCACAGAGAAAGTAGTTGAAAACAGAGTGGTGTAAAAGTCATTGAGAGCCTTAAGCTGCTAGAATGGATATAAAACCGTACAAATACACAAAGCAATAAGAAAACTAAATATTAATGAAGAGAATACGCCTGTTAAATACATAGGATGCGTCCCAAATGACACCCTATTCCCTATATAGTGCACTACTCTTGACCAGAGCCCCATGCAGGGAATAGGGTGCCATTTGGGATGCAGCCATAGATGCTTTCTGTACACCTAACCAGGGTAGAATGGAGAGAAATCACTGTTTAACAGAGAGCAGGGCCTGTACTCAAAGGGTCTCAGAGCACCACTGCTGATCTACAGTCGGTTTTGCCGTTTAAATCATATTATAAACTGTGTGGTTCAAGCCCTGAACGCAGATTGGCTGACAGCCGTGGTATATCACACCGTATACCACAGGTATGACAAAACATTTTTTTTTACTGCTCTAATTACGTTGGTAGCCAGTTTATAATAGCAATAAGGCACCTTGGGGGTTTGTGGTATATGGCCAATATACCACGGCTAAGTGCTGTATACAGGCACTCCGCGTTGCGTCGTGCATAAGAGCAGCCCTTAGCCGTGGTATATTGGCCGTATACCACACCCCCTCGTGCCTTATTGCTTAAAACGAACAACATTATATAGACAAGGGGGACCTGATCCTAGATCAGAACTCATACTCTGAGACGTTTTGTGAGTATGAGTCCTGAAATTTGACTTAAGAGGTCAACTCCTCAAACAGACTGCATCTGAAATGGCACCCCATTCCCTATATAGGGCACTTCTTTTAACCAGGGCCGTACTGACCTCTGGTAAAAAGTAGTACACTATATACAGAACAGGGTGCTATTTGGGACTCAGCCCAGGATGACCCCAGGAGACGCCATGTTTAAGAACCTCCACGGGAGGTGCAGAGGACCAACACCCCACACTGAGGGAATTACAACACACACACTCATGTACACCAACATCCTCACATACACACACCAGCAAAAGCTTGAAACCCTTTCCGCAAAAGTCCAGTGGTGAACCATGTCACAACCATGGCCCCGCTAGCGCAACAACCCTCCAGTCCCTCATGTTTAGTACATTCCCTGGGGAACAGCAGCCTACCGCACGCAGGGTCGGGTTCCAACCCTACTATAAAACACCCGTTTCTACTAATGAGCTGCCCCTCAGGACCCTGGTTGGCTGAATCAGGTGTGAATATAGTGCAGGGCTGGAGCAAAAGCCTACAATACCCAGTAGATCTCCAGGAGAGTTGGTTCTCTCTATTCTAGAGTGTCAAAGCTTGAGAGAGAGAACATACAGGAGGCCCTGTTAACCTACCTAGAGGGGGGGGACATACACAGGAGGTCCTGTTACCCTAGAGGGTGGGACATACACAGGAAGTCCTGTTACCCTAGAGGGGGGACATACACAGGAGGTCCTGTTACCCTAGAGGGGGACATACACAGGAGGAAAGGGAGGTACTATCTGAAGTTGTCCAAAAAGGAACGCTCATTTTAAGTTTGTTGCAAAACATTGATACGTTAGGCCCAAATGAATACAACCCAGGTTGATGAGTCTACTGGGTGGGAAGGCTGCGATTGGCTATCAAGGTCACGCTGTGATGCGGTTGACAAACAGTGGAGGGGGGGGGACAATACATGTAACTTTTTTTTCCTTTTTCATTTTAGATCATAAAACTATAACAGCGGTATGGAAAGACTAAATGTCTGATTCTTTTTTTTTTTTCATTTTTAAAGACGAGCTATGTACAATAAACTACACCTACTGTAGAAGTTTTCCATTTGTCAAAACATTAGGATGGTACAGACCGGTGTAGAAGCAAGCATCGACACGTTAAGGCCATTTAAAACACACAACTACACAGTAAAGGAAGAGGGGGAAAATTTACAAAAATAAATAAATAAATCCAACTATTCTCCAACCAAATCTTAAACCAGCATTTTCATTTCTGCTTCAGGCTCAACTGGGAAGGACCATAGAAACAGAGATTACATTTTGAGGGGAACAAGGGACTGTCGTTGCCCATCGTACAGTGACGGTGAGGTGAGTGGGAGAGTTAAAATCTGCTTCCTCGCTAGGTTTTACCACAGTAGTCTTGATTTTGGATCTCAGGTCTGGAACTAGTCAGTGTTGTAGGTCCTGGCCTCGTGAAGGAAGGGGTTTGGAGGGGGGCGCTTTACCTGGGGTTACCTGTGCCTGTTGAGGGCTAGTCTGATGGAGTTCTTAACCACCCGCTGGTGGTTACTGCTGGGGAGGGGGGAGGTCACATCTGGCAGCTCCATACTGGGAAGTCTCTGTAGAATGGACACACACAAAGAGAAAAACAAAAGCAGACACGTGCGCACACATGCATTAACACAGACATTATGAGATTTCAAATCAACTACTTAATTTGCTTTCATGAATTCTAGCTAATAAAAATCAGTTAAGTACCTGTGTTCTTGATGTGTCAATAGTTGGAATAGGCATAGCTTTTACCCCACCAAGACTTTCCTGTTAAGAGAAACAAAAAAATAAATGAAACGCAATAATCGACTGCTGTAAAATCTCTGAATAATGTGAGGTGTGTATTTCTAGAGTTCAGTTGGTGTTCGGAGTGCAGTGGGTTGAAAGAAGAGTACTCACGACGTTCAATCCGTCCCCTTGCTCCTGGCCGTCGCTAGATAAAGGGAACGGCTCCTTGAATGCAGAGTCATCACCGGACACCAGCTGGAGAGAGAGTGAGAGAAAGTGAGAGACTGGCAACATCATGACCTCATTAACCTGTGCAAAAACGTTCCCCCCCCAAAATGTATATTTATACAGCTCCAGTGAGACAATGGTGAAAAGAACAGCAATTAATAAGTGCATCGACGACGTCCCCACAGTGACCGTACGTACATATCCCAACCAGAAGCCATGGATTACAGGCAACATCCACACTGAGCTAAAGGCTAGAGCTGCCACTTTCAAGGAGCCGGACACGATTCCGGAAGCTTACAGGAAATCCTGTTACGACCTCCGACAAGCCATTAAACAGGCAAAGCGGCAATACAGCACTAAGATTGAATCCTACTAAACCAGCCCTGATGCTCGTCAGATGTGGCAGGGCTTGCAAACTATCACGGATTACTAAGGGAAACCCAGCCGCAAGCTGCCCAGCGACGTGAGCCTACCAGAAGAGCTAAATGCCTTTTATGCTTGCTTCCGAGGCAAGCAACACTGAGCCATGCATGAGAACCTGGACTCTGCCAACACGCTGGACTCGGCTACTGTCTATTGTCTATCCTGTTGCCTAGTCACGTTACCTCTTTCTATACGTACATAGCAACTTCCTGTATATAGCCATGTTATTACCTGCTACTTCCTGTATATAGCCATGTTATTACCTGCTACTTCCTGTATATAGCCATGTTTTTTTACTCATTGTTATCCACTTATTTATTCCTCATGTCACTATTTGATCTTTAACTCTGCATTGTTGGAAAATAAGACGTAAGAAAGCATTTCACTGTTAGTCTACGAAGCATTTGACAAATGGCATCAGACAGGATTTAGTCTGGATGTGGAGGATAGCCCTGGACATATCCATCCAGGGGCCACTCCCTCTCCTCACCAGATCTGCAGTGTCTCGTATTCTCTTGGGGGATCCGTCCTGTGTGGGAGAGTGAGGTCTCTTGGCTGCAGCGGCAGCTCCGTTCTGGTTCTGCTCTGTCGGGCTGGTTGCATCTCTAGAGGAGCCCAGGCAAGGTACAACGCTCCTGCCTACTACTGTAGGAATGGTGCTGCCTGCTGGAGGACTCACCTGGGGGTGAAAAACCCAATGAGTGACTGCCCATAAACATTCATGTTGTGTTCTAAATCACAAAGTGGCATTCCCACCAACAAGTGATTGATGACGTCAACAAAATACATTTGTCTTTTTTAAATTGCGTATTGTGTGGGGCTGTCGTGAGAATTCCTTGAATCCCGTTAAAAACAGGTGTTCTCACCACGTTGACTCCGTCACCTTGCTCCCTGCCGTCGCTAGATGGAGGGTACGGCTCCTTGAAGGTCAAGACACCAGCCAGCTGTACACAAAGGACAGAGACGATAAGAGCTCACTATGACCGGTGAACATTGTTTCTGTTCAAACTGACAAACTGTTTTCTACAAGAACTCTAGCAAGCCTGCAATATACTTCTCCATGTCGAGGTTCTGTTGAGTAATCTAGATGTAACCTGTGTTCTGGGGAGTCTGTGTATTCATTTTACAATACCAATTCAACTCACCGGCTCTGCACTGTCTTTCAGTCTCTTGGACTGATCCTCCAGCGTAGGGGAGTGGAGTCTCTTGGCTCCGTTCTGGTTCTGCTCTGTAGGGCTGGTGCTGCCAGGGAGAGAGACCACGCTCCTACCCACTACTGTAGGAATGGTGCTACCGATTGGGCCCGTTGGGGCAGAGGGCTTGGACTCTATAGGGAGAGGAGGAGGAGGAGGTTAGGAGAAAGAGAAGGCAAGGAAGAAAGAGAGAAATTAGGGAAAAAATTAGGGAGGGGGGAGAGGGAGAATGATTGGGTTATTAACCGGAGTCTCCCTCTCAATCAACCACATTCCTTTAGTGCCATTTTTCACAGCAGTGACTTTCAGCAACACTAGTATGTAGACCGTGTGTGTCTGTGTATATATATATATATATATATATATATATATATATATATATATATATATATATCTCTGAGAGGAGAGATGAACGCTGGACACTCACTTGATACAATGACAGGGATGGACAAACCCTGCTCCTGATCGGTCCTGGGCGGAGAGACGGCAGGCGCTGGGGAGCTGGACTCCACAAACAGAGAGACTGGTGGCCTGGTGGGTGTCAAACTGCACGGGACAGAACGACAAGAGGAACATCGTTATATTCAGAATTGCTCTATTAAGTTAAACATGTTATGATGACCTGAAATAAGGAACATGAAATAAAATGATTTATTTTATTCATTTTGTCAATTGTGGAAAGAGCATGTATAAATCTGTATCTGTATAAATAAATGATGGGGGGGGGAATCCTAAAGCTTCTAGTGTCAAATGGTACCATTATGCTGAGTAGTGATGAGCTGCACAAGCATCAACTATATGTGATGGATCTTCTGCTGTAGCCTTGAACATATTATAAACTGGGTGGTCGGAGTCCTGAATGCCGATTATCCGACCGTATACCACGGGTATGACAAAACATGTCTTTTTACTGCTCGAATTACGTTGGTAGCCAGTTTATAATAGCAATAAGGCAGCTTGGGGGTTTGTGGTATATGGCCAATATACCACGGTTAAAGGCTGTATCCAGGCACTCCGCGTTGCGTCGTGCTTAAGAACAGCCCTTAGCCGTAGTATATTGGCCATATAGCACACGCCCTCATGCCTTATTATACAAGTCTCCCTGGTTCTCCCCTGTTCTACGTGAGGAGTACCCACCTGTCGTCTGTGTCTGAGGCGGCCGGCCTGGACGGCTTGCAGACGGAGTTGGGCGAGCTGAAGGGAGTCCCGGAGTCTGTGTCTCTGGAACTGTCCAGCTGACTGCCATCAAGAGAGGCACGCTTGGAGGCCCCGCCGTTAGAGTTACGGTTCAGCTCCACTATGCTCTGTAGTGAGGGGGAAAAATGGGTGTGGAAAGGGGGGGAGTGAGAGGGACAAGGAGCCAACAAAACTTAGTACAAAGCCAATCACAAGATGGTGATTTGTTCAAATCCATTTCTTAAATAAATATGTTTAAACTACACATTGGCTTTTCTCAATGCATCTTCCCTCAATATCCCCTCTCCTGGCCCCCTTCTCAAAACGCATTGAGAACAAGGGCCGAGGAAGGGCCCTTAAAATACGGTTGAGGAGGAGACAAGGAATGGCAGAAAAGCGGAGCTAGAGCCTCTGCCTGAAGAGAGCAGCCATCTTACCCTCTTCTTCCTCTGCACCAGCTCAACAGGAAGGTACTGGTGGAGCTGCTTCTTCTTCACGTGCGTCGCTTCGATCTTCATCCCATCCTTCAGCATGTTGATGTTGTTGGCCTGCCTGTAAACTGCAGCAAGGGGTCATGGGACATGGAGTCATTTAGAGCTCCCTCTACCAGCATAGACAGATGTTAAAGGGATAGTTCACTCAAATTACACATTGGATTCCTTAGCATATAAGCAGTCTACGGACACAATTTGACAGCAATTCATGCTTTGGTTTAGTTTCCACATGCTAACGTTTTAGCATTTGTGGCACAAATCCCATTCAAGTCACGGGACCGCTATTAGCATTTTTCGTACAATCATGTTCAAATCATCCAAAAGTATCTAGACTTGATAGTGAAGCTCAACGAAGCCATTTATAGAGGATTTAAACATGATGCGCCAAAAATGCTAATATCAGGCCCATGACTTGAATGGGATTTGTGCCACAAATGCTAAAACGTTAGCATGTGGAAACAGTGCCAGGGGAAACTAAACCAAAGCATGGACTGTTGTCAGCAGTCGGTTACAGGCTAAGGAAATCAATATGTAATTTTGCAATGTGGGTGAACTAACCCTGTGTGTGTGTGGTATTACCTGTATCTGTGAAGGACTGGATGTCGTATGTCAGGTCAATGTTGACGCTCTCGTGCGTTCTCCACTTTCTTGAAGATGATCCCAATGAACCACATGGAGACAAACTCGTTCCTTTTGGAAGACAACACAAAAATCAGCTGGGTACATGGAGACAAACACCCTGGACTTCTTTGCACTATCACTTCTCGTATCCTACTAGCACAGACTTTGCTTGTCACTACTTTGAGGAAAAATGTAGTTACTATGACTAAGATGTGGTTCTCACCTAGCTACCTTAAGATCGATCCAATAACTAAGTCGCTATGGATAAGAGTGTTTTGCTAAATTACTAAAATGTAAAAATGCTAACAAGCGTTAGCGCAATGAAGCAGATCCCCAAAGCCTTCCAGTCATTGTGCTAATACTAGTTAGCAATTGCGCTAGCGCTAATTAGCAACTTCCTTCAAACTGCACGCAAACTGATATTCACGAGTTCATCGGACTCCGCAGAAGTAGATAAAGGGCCTCAAAGTATTCCAGCCAAAACCTCAAAGCATTCCTTTAAGTGAAATTTCCACCTACGGGGGGCACAAGGCCATGCAAAACAAACTCCCTCAAAAAAAAAAGTTTTCCATCTTGTGCCCTAATGAACACAACCAAGATTTCTGGTGCCTTCAAATTCAAAGGTGTGGAGTCTAGAGACTCACTCGCTACAGCTCTCCTTGTTCCCGGGGAAGGATGAGGGGTTGACGTGTGCCAGGGTGATGTACTCATTCCTCTCCAGGTTCCCCACCAGGACACGGATCTTAGACTCCACCAGCCCAATCCTAGAGGGAGAGGAACAGACGGGAGGATCATAACATTACTGGGGTCAGAGACATTTAGTTGGACCACCTTTTAGAATGGACGCCTTTGTTAGCACCTTTGAGCATTCCATTTATCCATTCATGACGAGAATATGGAACCTTGTACAAAGCACGGTTTACATTTCTGAAAATGTTGTGAACGACTATTGGTCAATATTACCCATTGGAGATAACACTGCTGCCATAGAATGTAGTGTGCCTTCAGAAAGGATTCAGAGGCAAACCTAGTTTAGTCTGCTTACCAACAGACACTGGGAGACAAATTCACCTTTCAGCAGAAGAATAAACTAAAACAAGGCCAAATATACACTAGTTGTTTACCAAGACATTGAATGTTCCTGAGTGGCTTAGTTACAGTTATATTTGAAGGCAATTTAAATCATATGCCAAGACTTAAATGGTTGTATAGCAATGATCAACAACCAACTTGTCAGAGCTTGAAGAATGTTAAAACGAATGTACAAATATTGTACAATCCCAGTGTGCAAAGCTCTTCGCTGCTTACCCAGAAAGACTCACAGCTGTAAATCGCTGCCAAAGGTGATTCTAACATGTATTGACTCAGGGGTGCAAATACGTAGTGGCGTGAAAAAGTATTTGCCCCCTTTCTGATTCCCTCTATTTTTGTATATTTTTGATACCGAATGTTATAAGATCTTCAACCAAAACCTAATATAAGATAAAAGGGAACCTGAGTTTACAAATAACCCCAAAAATATACTTATTCACTAAATTAACAAAATTATGCAACACCCAAATCACCTGTGGGAAAAAGGTAATTGCCCCCTTACACTAACTGGTTGTGCCACCTATAGCTGCAATGACAGCAACCAAATGTTTCCTGTAGTTGTTGATCAGTCTCATGTTGCTGTGGAGGAATTTTGTCCCACTCTTCCATGCAGAACTGCTTTAAATCAGAGACATTTGTGGGGTTTCAAGCATGAACTGCTCGTTTCAAGTCCTGCCACAACATCTCAATTGGGATTAGGTCTGGACTTTGACTAGGTCATTCAAAAACTTCGAATTTGTTGCTTTTGAACCATTTTCATGTAGTCTTGATTTTGTGTTTTGGATCATTACATAAACCAGATGTGTTTCAGCTCACAGACGGATGGCCTGGCATTCTCCTGTACAATTCTCTGATACAGAGCAGAATTCATGGTTCCTTCTATTAAGGCAAGTCGTCCAGGGCCTGAGGCAGCAAAGTATGCCCAAACATTTACACTACCACCACCACGCTTGACCGTTGGTATGAGGTTCTTACTGTGGAATGCAGTGTTTGGTTTTCACCAGACATAAATGGGACCCATCTCATCCAGAAAGTTGACTTAAATTTGGCAAAAACCCACCTGGAAGCACCTGGACGATCACCAAGACTGTTGGAAGAATGTTCTATGGACAGGTGAGTCAAAAGTATAACGTTTTTGGACGACATGGGTCCCATTATGCCTGGCGAAAACCAAACACTGGGAAAAAAAATATAATTTGATTTCATTCAGGCTGTAACACAAAATGTAGAATAAGTTAAGGGGTACACCAGACTTTCTGAAGGCTCTGTGAATGTATCGGGACAGACTTATCATTACTTCTACCAGAGAGTTAGGGTTTACTCCCCCTAAAATCTATCCACAAAAATAAGACCAGGAAGTGAAGAATGTTTGTATGGAGGTCAATGTGAGTGTCAAATTTAGTCAACAACAAAGAAATTGCATTGATCATTTTCTACGTGAGACTTATTTGATCTAGTAGAAGCTTCGTAATGGTTAGGTCATTGCGAATGTACTAATATAAGGGGGACACATGGCATTTCAGCAATTTTGGAGAAAAAAAAAAGATTGGACGTGTGTCTGTTGCTCACACGCATCTGCCCTCTCATTGGCTAGAATAGTCACACCTGATTTCTTCGCCTGCCATATTTGAGAACATGCATTTCCATTGTTAGAGCGGTCACTCGACTATCTTGTCAATATAATAGAAAAGCTTTGCTTTTACCAGGTTTTACTTGTTTGCCTAGGGTAAGATGCTAAACAGATCTTATAGGACCTTAGGAGAGCCACGTTCCCATGTAAAACACTTACCATTCTAATTGGTTTTCTTCTGTGGATGCACTGGCAGTCAGAACAATATAATGCCTGTTGAAGAGAAGACAAACACAAATTGGCATGCAAATAAACACCTTTCAACTATTTCAACATTTAAAATGCATTAAAATAAATAAACATTGAAATATATCAATACGTACTTGTACTTCAGGAAAAAGTTGGGCGGCTGGAACAGTTTGGACCAGTCCGTTTTCCCCTGAAGGATGTCATCTGTGACACTGAGACCTGTTGGGTGTAAGACATTTAGTCATCTCTTGTGGACAGACGCATGTATCATAGGATGGTATCATAGCGTCCGTCAACATAATGTGGGATGCAACGACTAACGAGGAACTCCTATTGCGCAGATTCTCCCCCCCTCACTGATCATTTGGACAAATCACGACTTCACATCTTCCGAATTTCAGAAGTGGAGGGGACATTTGGCCATTGCTTTGCTGAGAGAGTTTCTGTTTAGAGGGGGGTGGGGAATTCTCTAGGCTGGTTAGGGTCCCCTCTCATACAGATACCCCCAGAACATAATTGAAAATCTGACACAAGATTCTACTTCTAGGATTCCCAGATTAGACATTTAGAATTAGCACCATGTTCTACCAACGGAGTCATACAGGACCACTATACAGAATTAGCACCATGTTCTACCAACTGAGTCATACAGGACCACTATACAGAATTAGCACCATGTTCTACCAACGGAGTCATACAGGACCACTATACAGAATTAGCACCATGTTCTACCAACGGAGTCATACAGGACCACTATACAGAATTAGCACCATGTTCTACCAACGGAGTCATACAGGACCACTATACAGAATTAGCACCATGTTCTACCAACGGAGTCATACAGGACCACTATACAGAATTAGCACCATGTTCTACCAACGGAGTCATACAGGACCACTATACAGAATTAGCACCATGTTCTACCAACGAGTCATACAGGACCACTATACAGAATTAGCACCATGTTCTACCAACGGAGTCATACAGGACCACTATACAGAATTAGCACCATGTTCTACCAACGGAGTCATACAGGACCACTATACAGAATTAGCATAAAGCACTCCTCACTGCAAGGTGCAATAATATCATGTAAAAAAAAATTGGGAGATGAATCCTGCTGCAAATATAGGGAGAAATATTTATGTTTGCCAATTAGCAGACATTTGTCCAAAGCAACTTGCAGACACACCTGCCTACATATTTATGTATTGGTGGCCAGGTCTAGGATCAGTTTAGCCTTTTAGATCATAATGAACACAATAATATGGACAGGGGGGGACCTGATCCTAGATCAGCCAGGTTAGGGTCAGGAGTACCCACCGTATTTGAACTCCTCACTCATGATGGTGCGTGTGGAAGTGGAGACGTTGTAGGTGGAGTTCTGCTGGGGGTAGGCTGGTGTGATGATGGGCATCAGGTGGTACCTGTCTGACGGGTTCACCTGGAGACAGGTAGAGAGGAGAGTTGGCACAGGGCAAGAGCAGCTTTATCCCCCACAGACACCGCACCTTCAAAATAAGCATTTTATCAATTTGTTTTGTTCATCCAATATTTCTTGCTGAATTTGTGCATCTCGAACACACAAACTCAACAGAAGACACCTACTCGTGGATCCCAAACAGGTAGATTCAGATTGCTGTCTTCAGGCTGTTTCAATAGCACAGGATTCGGCCATTCCCTACAGAACAGATTGAGTGAATTGATAGGCTTTCAAAACAATGGATTACAAAGCAACAATATTTATTTTATCATAGCGGGTCATCGACTATACAGGCTACCCATATCATCATCACCCATTTAAACTGATCAGGGCCCATATCATCATCACCCATTTAAACTGATCAGGGCCCATATCATCATTACCCATTTAAACTGATCAGGACCCATTTCATCACACCCATTAAACTAATCAGGACCCATGCTCACACAGTGCCTCAGATAAGTGCTGATCTAGAGTCAGGTCTCCCTTATACATTGTGATTTAAACAAGGCATAATTCTAGAGGAGTTCTCCTGCTCTGAGATGCTTTGTGAGTAGTGGATGTGGAATGTAAAGCGACGGTATGGGGCTCCTTGTGTACCATTTGGAGAAGACGAGGAAGAACTTGTGTACGAGAGTGGCGGCCACGGCGTTGGGGTAGAGCTGGCAGGTCCTGGCTACCAGCATGGCCCAGGAGACTCCGCCCAGGAAGCCCAACATGTTGGAGTAGATCCCACGGCCTGGGGAACAGGGAGCGGGGCACAGGGTTAATCACATATGCCATTTACCAGATGCTTTACTTGCAAAGCGACTCACATTCATGTGTTAACAAAATGGGTCATATTCAGTAGGTTCAAAACAGAAAAGACCAGTCAGAAAAGGGGAAGTACTACGATCTGAACTACTAGTCCAATAAAAACAGTCAATTTAGTTTCCCAGTCTTAAAATATTTCTAGAAATGTTACGTGTGCCTTAATGAACATGTCCCTGGTCACACAGTGCCCTACAGTAGAGTCCTGTATCCGGGTAGGTACAGTTAGAGGGTAAACTGTCTGCAACAGTGGTCCTCTAACTCAGTTGGTAATAATAGATTTATAAAGTGGCTTTCTATCAGCCCATGTAGCCACAGCTCTTTACATAGTAAGGGGGGAACCTCACCTCATCCACCACCAATGTGTAGCACCCACCTCAGTGATGCACGCTCACCACACATCAGCTATCAGGTGGAGAGGTGAGGAGTGATACATGCCAATTAGGAATGAGGGAGGGTGATTAGGTGGCCATGATGGAAATGCAGCCAGGTTGGGAATTTAGCCATGACCCCCGGGGTCTACAGCCCTACTCAACACCCCCCCATGAGAGTTTGTGACCGCAGAGAGTCAGGACACCCATTTAACATCCCATCTGAAAGATGGCACCCTACACAGGGAAATGTCCCCTTCACTGCCCTGAGATCTTCTTAGACCAGAGGGAAGAGTTCCCCCTACTGGCCCTTCAACACCAGTTCCAAAACCATCTGGTCTCCCATCCAGGGACTGACCAGGACCGACCCTGCTTAGCTTCAGAGGCAACCCAGCAGTGGGATGCAGGGTGGTATGCGCTTGCAATGCTAGGGTAGTGGGTTCGATTCCCAGGACCACCCGTACATAAAATGTATGAACACATGACTTTAAATCACTTTGGATAAAAGCATTTAGCTAAATATCATACATTACAGCCTATATTATTCAATGGTAGATATTAAATGACCTCAATATCCTATATTATTAAATGGTAGATATTAACAACAAATATATAACATTCTAGTTGCTAACTCACGTTTGGCCCACAGCTTGATGGCCCTCAGGGTTAGTCTGAAGTTCTCCTTGTTTGGTACCAAGTACAGGATCTCATCTGTCACTCTGCAGCCTGGAGGAGGAGAGAAGAAATCACCAGTCTCAGAAAAGTCTAATTTCTCACAGCAAGAGTAAAGGGAGGGAGGTTAGTTCCACACTGATATCATTCCAAAGCCGGTGCTGTAGTTGGGTAAGGTGTCAAGAGTCATGGTTTAACATGACTACAGATCTGGGGCATGGTGTTACATTATAACATCAGAGTTTAACAACGACTACAGATATGGGTACCATGTACGTAGTACCATATATTACTACACACTAGGTTCAATGTGGTACCATGTACTAGGTTCTGTGTAGTACCATGTATTACTACGTACTAGTAGTTAGTTCTATGTAGTACCATGTACTAATACTAGGTTCTATGTAGTAGCATGTATTACTATGTCCTAGTACAGTACTATGTTCTAAGTAGTACCATGTAATATTCCTATGTAAAGTGCCTTCAGAAAGTATTCATACCCTCTTAGGCCTCACTCCCCCTATCTGAGATACCTACTGCAGCCCTCATCCTCCACATACAACACCCGTTCTGCCAGTCACATTCTGTTAAAGGTCACCAAAGCACACATCTTTTCAGTTCGCTGCAGCTAGCGACTGGAACGAGCTGTAAAAAAACTCAAACTGGAGAGTTTTATCTCAATCTCTTCATTCAACGACTCAATCATGGACACTTGCTGACAGTTGTGTCTGCTTTGCGTGATGTATTGTGGTCTCTACCTTCTTGCCCTTTGTGCTGTTGTCTGTGGCCAATAATGTTTGTACCATGTTTTGTGCTGCTACTATGTTGTCATGTGTTGCTGCCTTGCCATGTTGTTGTCATGTGTTGACATGCTATGTTGTCTTAGGTCTCTGTGTTGTGTTGCCTCGTCACATGTGTGTTTTGTCATATACACACTACAGTTCAAAAGTATGGGGTCACTTCGAAATGTCTTTGTTTTTTTTAAAGAAAAGCAAATGTTTTGTCCATTAAAATAACATCAAAACACCTCACAAGTCCTCAACTGGCAGCTTCATTAAATAGTACCCGCAAAACACCAGTCTCAACGTCAACAGTGAAGAAGCGACTCCGGGATGCAAAGAAAAAGCTCTCTCTGCCTAGAAAGCCAGCATCCTGGAGTCGCCTCTTCACTGTTGACGTTGAGACTGGTGTTTTGCGGGTGCTATTTAATGAAGCTGCCAGTTGAGGACTTGTGAGGCGTCTGTTTCTCAAACTAGACACTCTAATGTACTTGTCCTCTTGCTCAGTTGTGCACCAGGGTCTCCCACTCCTCTTTCTATTCTGGTTAGAGCCAGTTTGCACTGTTTTGTGAAGGGAGTAGTACACAGCGCTGTACGAGATCTTCAGTTTCTTGGCAATTTCTCACATGGAATAGCCTTCATTTCTCATAAGAATAGACTGACGAGTTTCAGAAGAAAGTTCTTTGTTTCTGGCCATTTTGAGCCTGTAATCGAACCCACAAATGCTGATGCTCCAGATACTCAACTAGTCTAAAGAAGGCCAATTAAATTGCTTCTTTAATCAGAAAAAAAGTTCAGCTGTGCTAACAATTGCAAAAGGGTTTTCTAATGATCAATCAGCCTTTTAAAATTATAAACTTGGATTAGCTAACACAACATGCCATTGGAACACAGGAGTGATGGTTGCTGATAATGGGCCTCTGTATGCCTATGTAGATAATCCATTAAAACATTTTTAAAAAAAGCAGTTTCCAGCCACAATAGTAATTTACAACGTTAATAATGCATTTCTGATCAATTTGATGTTATTTTAAAAATGGACAAAAAAAGTGCTTTTCTTTCAAAAACAAGGACATTTCTAAGTGACCCCAAACTGGTAGGCCCTGTCATTGTACATAAGAATGTGTATTTTTGTTCAGTATATTACCATTGATGGATTCTATTAAAATGTAACATGTTTCAAGTTAAACTGTAGTTTGTATCCTGTTTAGTGAATGATTACTGTGAGTATTAATGGAGCTCAGGCCATGAAACTGTGTGTATGCTAATTTAGAAAGGTTGACCTAATCAGATAAGAGGAAACTGCCTAGGATCAGAGAGCAGGGTCAGGCCCAGAACAGAAGATAGATGGGGTGTGATTCTGACATCGGCCTAAACAAAGGGAGGACCATGGACATTCCACAGGGGAAAGGAGGGAAACTCATTGGGATTATAAAACGTATAGCTGGGGAGGTGACGTCTACAAGGAGGGAAGAGTAGAAGACGTTTTGTTTACTTTCTAAATGTATGTACTCCGCTGATGGTATCCTTGGTATTAAAACACATCTTGAGCTTTTAGTCTCAATTCCTTATTGCAAAGATGTTGCAATAGCATTTTTGTTTTTAACACTATGTACTAGTCCTGTGTGGCTTAGTAAGTAGAGAATAGTGCTTGAACGCCAAGGGTACAATTCCTGTGTAAAACTTTGGATAAAAGCCTCTGCTAAATGACATGTATTATTATTACTAGTACGAAAGGAAGAGAGCATCAGTACCATTGAGGCTGCGGATGCAGCGTATGTCCAGGTTCCTCAGGTGGGAGTCTCCTCTCAGATCCAGGTTGTCTGGGATGGACTGCAGAGCCAGCCGCGCAAACAGCAGGTCAATCTGCCCGGCAACAAGACAGAGCAGGTACACTCGATTACACTGGGCTCAAATTCACAAAGTCTCTGAGTAGAAGTGCAGATCTAGGATCAGGTGGGACCACACGCTAATTCAGCTGTAGAAAAAAAATGCCACACGTGATCCTAGAACCGTAAGCCTATGCAGATGTTTTGTGAATTCTAAAATGTTGGAGTACAATACTACTTATAGTTCATCTACTACAGGATATTGTGATTTTGGGTGATGATTAAATAGTGATCATGTTATAATTGTTTATGCCAATTGTATACTATTAGCTACGTATGCTTTCTGTTCAAATATCAGAAGAATTCATGCAATCTTGGGTCTGGCAGCTCGTTTCTGACCATCCGTATCATAAACCTCATTTCCAGGGTCTGTTCTCATCTTCAAGACTGTGTTGAGGCTAATCTACAGCCTGACCTGGATTCTGTTCCATTTCAATATGAACATCAATGTGTTGGATGTGAATGTTGAATAAATGTGTTCGCTCCATCGTTAAAAGATTTGGGTTGGTGAAAATCCACTCTGATGGTATAACCTATCTCCCAGAGTGTTGAAATAGACACCATTTGTACATCCAAAATCCCTTTACCTCGATGCCGTCAAACTTGAATTTGATCACAGGTACAAAGGCATCCTCCACCGCCTGAAAGACAAAACGCATCATGTTTAAAGCGATTTGACAGGCCAAGTCAAAGATACAGCAGAACACACAGATGATAGGCATAATATACATTGAGGAAATATCTTGTGGACTGGCTATTCTAGTGGTCATGCCACAGCCTTCAGCACATTTACAGTGTCAACGTAGGTTACAACCCGGCCTACTGCCATTTGACACAGTCGCTCTTCATTTCTCCTACACTGCCAATGATACCTTTTTTTTTTTTTTTTACAATACAAATATTATCCTGGGAATTTTTATTTTTTTAGGCTCACCCGTAGGTCTTTGATCTCTTCGTGCAGTTTGAGCTTTGCAAAGAATGAGTCGAAGAAGTCTGTCCTCTCCACGTGCCGCGGCGATACACACAAGGCATCAATATCCGCCCCTGCAACACAAACACAAAACTTAGCGACGTCGTTGACCGCACACAACAGGTGGCTCATGCAGACATGCATGTGTTCTCTTTAAGAGTCAGGATAGGACATTACCTTTAGTGTGAACACCAAGACGGTAAGACCCAAAGGTGAAGATCTTTCCCCCCACATTGGTTATCGCCGATGGTGGGAGGTTCTGAGGGGAATTAAAATCAATATCACTCAGCATGCTTACACATCATTCTCCCATTGATATCATAGCAGAGTAGGAATGATTTGCTCTCTGTAAAGCAACCACTGATGCACACACAGTTCAGTCATCGTTGTTCTTCAAGGAACCTACCTTCGTTTCACTGATCTCGGCAATCCATTCCTTGACAAATGTATTCAACTTCCCAAGAACTGCGAGTCTGTTGGAAGTAGCATAACGTCAATCAATTCACCTGTACACTACGAAACCCAGCAAATCCCAAACAGCACATATGAAAAGGATGTAAACCTACAACTCTTTAACCTGGAAAACATTTAAACAAAATGGCATCTAAATGAACAAATATCACTCAACTTCAACCAGCACCTGTATTGACTGAAAGTCTCTGAGCACGAGTGCTGCTGATACAGGATCAGTTTGATGTTTTAGCTATTAATGAATGAGATTATACGGAGAGCGGGAACCTGATACAAGATCAGCATGCTTCCTCTGAGACACTTTTTGAATATATATAATTTTTTTTAACTTAGTTGGGTTAGGTCTGACAAAGACCTTCGGGTTGAAACATCACACAATATAAAAATACAAATAAACTATGGGAGTCTTCATCCGAGTGCAGGCATCTTCTCTTTATTTAATGAGAACTCCATCTCACCTGTGGTTGAGTTCGTCCTCGTCCTCAAACACCCCAAAGGGTTTCATGGCCTCGCTGAGCTTGTGTGTGTACTGGTGGTCCACCTCTCTGGGGAAGGCCATGCTAATGGACGAGGTAATGCCATAGTGTTTCTGAGGCTGCTGCCCACCATGCATACTGTTACTGTACAAGTCAACACAGAGAGGAGGAAGAGTATGTTATAGATATGATAGATGTCCTGTTGAATTGTTCAAAGTTGTTTGCAGTACATATACTTCAGCCTAGCCGACTAAACTCAACAGTGAAGGAAGTTTCTGATTAACTCCACCAACGGAGTTGAGCAGACCAGGCTTTGTGGAATTCAGCCATGACTACATTGATTCACCAGAGGTCAATACCTTCTTGAGCATTTTGTTTTACTAGTTATCACGTAGCTACCTAAACGTTAGAAATACATTTGTTTTGTTTCCCCCAAGCCACCCACTTACTCTATAGCGAGCTACATGCCATGAACCATATTTGCGTTTGAAAAGCCATACTATGATTTTCACCCAGTGAGTGCACTAAACAAACACAGAAAGACACAAACTGTGCACTAAGTTAAAAGTTACTTTCATGGTGCTTCATTAATTTCGGATTCATTTGGCTGGTCTGGATAGATTAAGCACTAATAGGTAGCTAACGAGGTGAGTTCCTGTCCGACCCGGCGTCAGCTCCACATGCCCTGTTACTGGTCACTACACAGACAGGGATGTTTACAACAAAATAAGCCAGTCAGCTAAATGTTACCTCGTTTGTAAGAAAGTTAGTTAACAACAACGTTGGCTATTAAGTCTGGTAGCTAGCACACGTTAACGACCATACATCTATATGACCATCTAGCTATAAACCGGAACTCAAAAGCTCCAACGTTAACATCGTTAGCTAACAAGTTAGCTAGCTACCTAGCGCTGATTCTAAACAAAATACCGTTAACGAATAAGTAGCTAGATAAAACGTTAGCTAGCTACAATAAAATACAAACAACGACATATAAAAACCCCATCGAGTCATCAAGCTACTTTAGAAATGCCTCTGATTGCCGTGTCGAGTAGCAAAGTTATCGAAGTGAACAGTTGCACCAAACAGCGAGGCCTTTGTTAGCTCGGCTAACTGGCTGCGCGTCGCATTGTTGTGATGAGAGCCGTCCGTTAGCAACTAGCGAGCGGCGGCAGCCTAGCTGGGTAACGGTAGCTATTCCAGCATCTTTCTAACAACAACAACACACACAAATATATATATGTTGAAGAGTCAACAACAGTAGAATGTCTCAAGCATGTGTGGCAACTTACGCTGACATTTCTTTCATGACCCCAGCGGCAAGTTGTTGTTGGTCGGAGGCGAGGTGAGGAGCAGCTGTACAGCCCGCTAGCAGCAGCCGCGAGCCTCTTTATAACAACAGCTCCGTGGTTCCACTCCAACAGAGACGGCGCTGTATCCCGACAGGCGCAGCGACATGCCCGGTCACATCCAGGAACATCCGCACTGGACCTTGTTCTTCTTCTTGTTGTTCTTGTTGTTGTTGTTGTTGTTGTTGTTGTTGTTGAGTGTACTTTTTTTTTTTTTATATATATATATATATTTTTAAATTAATAACAAATCAATACAGGAAGTACGTGTGGGAACACAAGTATATATATACATAATATACAAAGGACAATTGGGCTAGGGGGGGTACAATATCACATTACACAAGGACCTTAAGGAACGTACATACACTTATTATTCTTAACAGCTTTTTTGTTAGTATAATGTTTTGTAAGGTAAGAAAATGTGGTGTTTTGTTTGTAAATTTACATTTGTGAATATGAAATTTGGCCAAAAGAATAATGAAATTAATTACATACAAATGTTTCAGCTTATTTCTATCGTAGGTAAAGAGTCCAAGCAGTACATCTCTCCACAATAGTGTAAAATCTTCATAAATGTGTTCAATTATAAATCTACTGATGTCTTGCCACAGTTTTCTTACGTGAATACAATGCCAAAAAAGATGCAACACTGTTTTTGGGTGGTACAATTTGGGTTGATGTTTTCCTTAAACTTCTTCATATAGTGGTTGGCAGGATAATATTTATGAATAATTTTAAAGGAAACGTCCTTAATTTTGTTAACAAGCAGGTATGTGTGTGGCAACATCCAAACTTTTTTCCAAAAGATATTATCAATAAATTCGTTCCAATAAGGCATGACATAAGGTATAGATACAGCATCCTGCTGAAACAAGGTTCGTATCACTCTGTTGTTGAATGGACCAAAAGAGAAACACATCTTTCCTAATGATGAGTCAACAGGGTCAATGGTAGGTATGCTCTGAGGGTCAGGTCTTGACATGTTCCTGAATAATAAAGCAACACCTGAGGGAATGGCATCTAAAACAATTGCAAAGTCTTTAGGTGTTACAGGGACTTTGTAAAGTGATAAGAATTCCTTATAACTAAGTAAAATACCCTCTGCATTTACCAGTTGGCTCACCAATAGGATATTATTTAAGAACCAATATTCTAAAAACAAAGTAGTATTTTTATACCATATATCCCGATTATTCCATATATAATATGACAAGAAACCCTGCAGATGAAAAGCAGAGAGTTTCACTGGAACTTTGTCAATATTACAACTGCAAACCAACATGAAGTAAAGGCCACCAAAAGTAGAGAAGACATGATGAGGAATAAAATTCCACATAGAAGTGGGTCGTCTTAGGAATTGTTTTATCCAACTGATCTTAAATGTATTATTTAAAGTAGTAAAGTCCAGAAAATTCAGCCCACCGTAGTCATAAGTGTTCATTACTACAGCTTTCCTAATGTAATGGGTACGGTTTCTCCACAGAAAGTTGAAAAGCATCTGGTCTATCTCCTTGCTTATTTTACCGTCAAGATATAAAGATAGAGCGCCATATGTTCATCTAGAGATACCTTCAGCCTTGGTTATTAGGACTCTTCCTTTTAAATATAAGTCCCTCTGTAGCCATTGATTTAGCTTCTTCTGAGTTTTTTTAATAAGAGGGTTAAAATTTAGTAAGCCTCTAGACTTCTGATCCTTTGTAATGGTTATGCCTAAATATGTAAGTTCTTCTTTTACTGGAATTCCATAATATGAAGGTGTCACACAGTCTTTGACAGCCATGAGTTCACATTTATTAATGTTAAGATATTGATCGATATGGGAATTTGGTTTGTGTCTTTCAGAAAGAGTGTAGTATCGTCAGCCAGCTGGCTTATAATAATTTCTTTACCAGCTATGGAAATACCTTGTACAGGACTATTATTTAAAGAATTTGTAAGAAGTTGGGTGATTAATAAAAACAGGTACGGAGAGATAGGACAGCCTTGCCTAATTGCTCTCTTTAACTCAAATCTAGGCGAGGTGCCATATTTCAGTTTGATAGAGCTGTTACCATTTGTATAGAGAGTCTTAATAGCCTTACAGAAAAAATCCCCAAAGCCAAATCTCTTGTTGAGTGTACTGACTTTGAATTGCCACAATAAAATGATGTATGCGGTAGTTATACTCACTACCCACCGTATGGGTATAGGACTTGTTCATCAATAATCCAGTGAGTTTTTGAGGGAACATTTTGAAAAAGCCATGTAAACAAATGTGTCAGATGACATTATTTTGTTATAATAAAGTGTATGATGCCATGCTACTGCAGTGTAAGAGGATAGTATGGGACTTGGTCTTCATTCAGTTTGTGAGCATACTACAGTATTTGAAATGACTGGAATGACAAAGACTGTATTTTAAAAGACTGTGACACCTAGCGTTTGTGAGCATTGTACTGCGTCTTCCCTTTTGTGGCATAGGTTGCATTAGGCTCTTTTAGCCATGGTTCGAGTCCCCGCTGCAGCTCTCATGTTCTCCTGCTATGTTAGTGGCAGCGATGGGATCACGTCCAGTTGTCTTACATGGTGTTGGGGAAACATTCTCACTGCCTTTGGGACTATGTGCGCAAGGATATTTCTTAAGAGAGGCAATACTGTAAAATGTATGTAAGTGGTTAGAGCGTTGGGCCAGTAACCGGAAGGTTGCTGGATCGAATCCCTGATCACTGTTCAACGGGTGCCGAGACGTGGATGTTGATTAAGGCAGCATCTCGCACCCCTCTGATTCAGGTTGGGTTAAATGCAGAAGACAGATTTCGGTTGAATACATTCAGTTGGACAACTGACTAGGTACACCCCTTTCACTTTTGTGGCACAGGTTGTTAGGCACTCGACTGTACTGTAGAAACCATGGTGCAAGTCCCCATTGCATCTCTCACTCAAACCATGGCTAAAAAGAGCCTAATGCGACCTATGCCACAAAAGCCCTGGGCCCGGGGCCCCAGGGAAGAGGCAGTACAATGCTCACAAACACTACGTGTTACAGTCATTTCAAATACTGTAGTATGCTCACCAACGTAATGAAGTCCCGTACTATACTCATTACTCATGCACTGCATTGCATCTCATGGCATGCAGAGTGCAGAGGAAATATCAGCCTATAGAGAGAAGCGCTAGATTGCATTTCACTCAACTTTCTAGAGTTTACCCTGTTAACACTATCAACGTTTCCCCTTACTGTGGCAACTGTGATCGAATCAACACAATATTAGCCACTTTCAATGCAACATACCGAAATAAAACAAACTATGGAAGATATTCTGTTGAAGTCAGAACACATCAGAGTACATGTACATGACAGAGCCGTAATCTACACAGACCAATGTGGCATAGCCAATCACATATGCAGTAGGCCTATATGCAAATAGACTATTGCCATATATGGATCTGTGCCATTTACTTTGAACTGGACTGTGTTTACAGCTGTGGTCCTGAGTAGATATGCTTGTTTTGAGATCAAAGAAAGAGCTGCATGTAGCCATGTGTGCACATTTTGTTAATATCCTTTGCTAGTTAGTGAGTTATTAGCCCAGTTATAGATCATTAGTAGTCAACAATAGAGGAGTGATTGCTAGTTAGTTAGTTATTAGCCCAGTTATAGATCATTAGTAGTCAACAATAGAGGAGTGATTACTAGTTAGTGAGTTATTAGCCCAGTTATAGATCATTAGTAGTCAACAATAGGGGAGTGATTGCTAGTTAGTTAGTTATTAGCCCAGTTATAGATCATTAGTAGTCAACAATAGGGGAGTGATTGCTAGTTAGTGAGTTATTAGCCCAGTTATAGATCATTAGTAGTCAGCAATAGGGGAGTGATTACTAGTTAGTTAGTTATTAGCCCAGTTATAGATCATTAGTAGTCAACAACAGGGGAGTGATTACTAGTTAGTTAGTTATTAGCCCAGTTATAGATCATTAGTAGTCAGCAATAGGGGAGTGATTGCTAGTTAGTGAGTTATTAGCCCAGTTATAGATCATTAGTAGTCAGCAATAGGGGAGTGATTGCTAGTTAGTGAGTTATTAGCCCAGTTATAGATCATTAGTAGTCAGCAATAGGGGAGTGATTGCTAGTTAGTGAGTTATTAGCCCAGTTATAGATCATTAGTAGTCAGCAATAGGGGAGTGATTGCTAGTTAGTGAGTTATTAGCCCAGTTATAGATCATTAGTAGTCAGCAGTAGGGGAGAGATTGTTTCCTACAAGAGCATAAAACCTGTACATTTCTAAAAATCTCTGAAAAGCCAGTCAAGTAAAGAGTTTTTTTTTGTCTTAAAGGGGCAGTGTTGTATTTTGAGACAGGCTTGAATGGGTAGAGGGTAGCATAATTTGTCGGATTCATTCAATAATGGTATGGGAATAATAATGCATTTTATTTTGTAAAGTGGTTTCTTGTATCAAACAACACAACATTTTCAGTCACCTTGTCTGAAGGTCAAGCCCTGCATTTTCCCACCCAAAAGGTTTCATGGAATGTAGGCATTGAACACAATACATTGGCTGCTGCTGTAGGCTGAATGATAGAATAGCTATTATAATGTTATGGGATGCATTTTCTCCATAGTTTTTTTTTTTTAGAGGTAGGCCACTCTGGTAGGTCTACATTACGATCAAATAGCCACAGTAGCCTACTTGGCCCCTGGATTTTATCCTTATTTTGTTCTGTGGCATTTCTAGGAAGGAAAGAAGGATGAATGCCATCGAAAAGTATTCGAACACCCCCCTCTCCGGAAGATGCCACGGACAGCCAGGGTGGTGACTTCCGTCTTGCTGAAGAAAGTTGGGGAGGTTTGCTGGCTCCTGGGTTTTGCAAAATGGATAGCCAGGGAAGGAAAGTGGTGGTTTGTGACAATGGAACCGGGGTAAGTTTATGAGTGGAAAGCTGCACATGACCGATGTCTATTTAATGCCGTCATTTTGTCCAAGGCAGAATGGCAGGAGAAAATGTTTCTCTGAAACAGAAAGTGGATGATGTGTTGCTATCTAAACGCCAGCTAGTTAAAACGGTGGACAGGAACGTCTGGCCCTTTTCACAATTATCTACTGATAACTAGCTGTGTTGTCATCTTCCAATGCATTCAATGGACATCTATTGCACGGTGCATAAAATGAAATCGGCCTGTTAGCTCAAACCTAGTGTATCGTTTGACCCAGCTTTCGTGTTAGCTAGTGAGCTGTCTAGCTAGTCTAGTTTAGCTAGTGAGCTGTCTAGCTAGTCTAGTTTAGCTAGTGAGCGGTCTAGCTAGTCTAGTTTAGCTAGTGAGCTGTCTAGCTAGTCTAGTTTAGCTAGTGAGCTGTCTAGCTAGTCTAGTTTAGCTAGTGAGCTGTCTAGCTAGTCTAGTTTAGCTAGTGAGCGGTCTAGCTAGTCTAGTTTAGCTAGTGAGCTGTCTAGCTAGTCTAGTTTAGCTAGTGAGCTGTCTAGCTAGTCTAGTTTAGCTAGTGAGCTGTCTAGCTAGTCTAGTTTAGCTAGTGAGCGGTCTAGCTAGTCTAGTTAGGTTGGCTAACTAGCGTTAGCTAGCTAACTAACTACATTTTCACTCAATGTTGATGTCGACAGGTTTTTCAGCTGTTCAATGCATTAGTGTTTTTATTTTGTGAATTCACATTTGTTTCTACTGGTCCTTATGTGTCACGTTATAACTTCAGAATTAGTTAAGCTAGTTAACGTTAACCATAACCCATGCCTGTGTGTTAATAGCTAGTTGGAAATATCTGGTAGGATATCCAGTATTTTTTAATGGAACGCTATAAAATAATGGAAAACAGCCTCAGGGCTGCACTCCTCCTGATATCTGTTTGTAGGGAATCTGAGGTCCCTCCAGTATTTATACCGCTGGGTTTAGACTAGGACCTAGGTAGTAAAAAGCTCAAGATCTGGACACACCCAAGGGGTCTTAGTTATTGTCTTTGGACTGGACTTCTGACTCTCAGCAGTTTGAAGCGATGCTGCCATAGTGTGTATGCAGCTAAAAAGTGCTCCCTGTTGAAGGACTGAAGAAATGAGTCAAGCAGAAGTGAAACTAGTTTCTTAACCACAGCTATGATTTGAATATATACACATTCACTGTTAGGCTAGAGCCTGTGACCCTTACTCAAGCCTACTGAAGCGAATGTCACAAATGGTATCAGTAATTACTTTCTGATACCCGAAGAAGTGTGGACTATAATTTTGCCATAACTTAATCTCTCGTTACTTCTGGGTAACTGAGATTAGTCATAATAACGAGGCTATTTTGCTTCCGGGAGTCAAATAAAGCCTTTGTCTTCCACGTTTGCCTCATCTCTCCACATCCTCTCCAGCCCTGCTCACTCTCTCTTCCTCCTTTCTTCTAATTCAAACCAGTCCAATACAAACAATATTTATTGACATGGAAGGAACAGACTAGTGTTGCCAGGGCAATATACAGTGTTAATATATATATTTTTGGAATATATTATCTCGCTCTCTCTATCTTTATTTATAATCCCAGCCCCCGTCCGCACAGGAGGCCTTTTGGTAGGCTGTCATTGTAAATAAGAATTTGTTCTTATCTGACTTGCCTAGTAAAATATTTTAAATTAAAAAAATATATATAAATCTCTCTCTCTCTCTCTCAGTTTGTGAAGTGTGGCTATGCAGGCTCCAACTTCCCCGAGCACATCTTCCCTGCCTTGGTGGGCAGGCCCATCATTCGCTCCACAGCCAAAGTGGGCAACATTGAGATTAAGGTAATACTACAACGCTCCCCTCTCCTGTCCAACACTCCATCGTTGGTTCAAAAGTGACCCCGACACAACAACCCTATTCCTGGACCAAGAAGCATGGACTAGGCTTAATCTAATCTATGTCTGTCATACTGGCTCCCTGAGTCTAGTAACACCTATTTTAAAATGACACCCCTTCCTCTCTCTTCATTTTACTGGCTGACTCTCTACTTTATGCTCCACCTCCTTCACCTGTCATCACATGATGAAGTAGAATATTCAGAAGATGGTAAGTGGTGTGAATGCCTGGCTGGTGTGTGCAGGCCCGTATCCATGCCCTCCCTGGTTGCCTGACAGGGAGAGGGAGTGATGCTGTGGTTTTGGTCCTACTACATAGCTACTACATTTGGAGTGCCTTTGTTGTTGTTTTCTATGTTTCATTTGTCTCTATTGTCTCTAATTTGTGTTTTATTTGGTTAAATATTTGGCTAATTATAACATTTTAAGTACTTTTGTGGAGAAAATGTGATTCTAAATGACTAGGCAGATAGAAATCTAGTGATTTTAAGAGTCCACTTCTTCACTGTTGCTGTTCCTGTTTTTTCATCTCAAGTTAGTTTAGCAGAAGGAACTTGGATGCTGCATGGCCTGTGTCTCAAATGACATCCTATTCCCTATATAGGGTAAGCGTACCTATTAAGGCCACGTACCCATTAAGCCCACTTCCACCTTTTTGGATTCAAATATATAATAATAAACTAGTTATGTTTCAGCCAATTAATCTGGTTGTTATATCCGTAACACGTTTTCTTCATAGCCAATCAGATGTTTTATTATTAAGTTATTGACAGTTGTGTTCCCCTAGTGGCCAATTTCAAAGCTGAAGAAAAATTTTGGTGTTGATTCAACCCTCAGATAACGAATTGGTCAGACATTTTTTGGTACCTTCTCAGATAAGTGATTATACTTTCATGTAAAATGAAGACAAGAATGTGCCTATATGCACATGCAGTGGTGGGAAAAGTACTCAATTGTCCTACTTCAGTAAAAGTAAAGATACCTAAATAGAAAATGGCTCAAGTAAAAGTCACCTAGTAAAATACTACTTGAGTAAATATATATATATATATAAGTATAAAAAGTAAAAGTATAAATCATTTCAATTTCCCCCAAATTCCCCCCATTTACGTAGAACCAGGGGAGGCACACTCCCAACAACACTCAATTTACAAATGAAGCATTTGTGTTTAGTGAGTCCGCCAGGCAGTAGGGATGACCAGGGATGTTCTCTTGATATGTGTGTGAATTGGACCATTTTCCTGTCCTGCTAAGCATTCTAAATGTAACGACTACTTTTGGATGTCCAGGAAAATGTATATAGTAAAAAGTACATTATTCTTCTTTTAAGAGGAAAAGTTGTCAAAAATATAAATAGTAAAGTACTAAAGCTAGCAATCGTGTCTGCGTGTCACACAGCAGCAACATAACTTGGTGACCTACAAGATAATATATTTCTGCCATTCACAGCTTACTTTTTAAAAATGCATTATGTCTTGTTTTACTGTTAAATGAACCTTGTGTTGGTTATACATTTTTCTTTGTCAAATTTGACATTTTATCTCAGGTGGGCTTTAAAGGGTACTGTAGCACAAAAAGCACTCCCTCTATACAGAATGTACATTTTAATAAAGAAATAGTATTAATCATATTTAACTATATCTTTGCATAATATTGAGTACGCAGACAATAAGGCGATTATTGTGTATAGTCAGATTAATATAATAGTTTGATTAAAACGTTTACATGCTTTGCAATCAGAACTTCCCCTAATAATCCTGTTTCCATGGATCTGAAATCGGGCTGCCTGACGGCACTGATCAATGCAGAAAATCACCAATGAATATAAACCTTCTACCACCGCAAAAAAAACAGTTATTTTGGGGAATCATATTAGATTGTGAGTTGGGACATATACATTTAGTATGTGAACTACCCATACATTCAGCTGTTCTCAACTCTCTTCACTCGCGCTAGAGGGAGGCTGTCTCGGCTGGTGCTAGCCCCTGGTGCAAACCCCTGGTGCTAGCTCATGTGCAGATCAAACCCCTGGTGCTAGCTCATGCGCAGATCAAACCCCTGGTGCTAGCTCATGTGCAGATCAAACCCCTGGTGCTAGCTCATGTGCAGATCAAACCCCTGGTGCTAGCTCATGTGCAGATCAAACCCCTGGTGCTAGCTCATGCGCAGATCAAACCCCTGGTGCTAGCTCATGTGCAGGTCAAACCCCTGGTGCTAGCTCATGTGCAGGTCAAACCCCTGGTGCTAGCTCATGTGCAGATCAAACCCCTGGTGCTAGCTCATGTGCAGATCAAACCCCTGGTGCTAGCTCATGTGCAGATCAAACCCCTGGAGCTAGTAAGGTGTTTACATGACTATTGGATAATCCGCCCGTGTGCTCCTATTAAGCCCCGTGTGCTCCAAATTAAGCCCCGTGTGCTCCAAATTAAGCCCCGTGTGCTCCAAATTAAGCCCCGTGTGCTCCAAATTAAGCCCCGTGTGCTCCAATTAAGCCCTGTGTGCTCCTATTAAGCCCCGTGTGCTCCTATTAAGCCTCGGTTTGCGTTGAAACACATGGGGATAGTGTTGATATCGCTAATAATCAACGAACATGAGCATAACTGTCTTTTGTTGTCATTAAAGTTGATTACAACACAACAGCTACAGTTATGCATATTGTCCATCTAACCCTGGTTTACCAAGACATGGCGCCAGGTAGCCTGGTGGTTAGAGCCAGGTAGCCTGGTGGTTAGAGCCAGGTAGCCTGGTGGTTAGAGCCAGGTAGCCTGGTGGTTAGAGCGTTGGACTTGTAACCGAAAGGTTGCAAGATCGAATCCCCGAGCTGACAAGATAAAAATCTGTTGTTCAAATCTGTCGTTCTGCCCCTGAACAAGGCAATTAATCCACTGTTCCTAGGCCAACATTGTAAATAAGAATTTGTTCTTAACTGACTTGCCTAGTTAAATAAAGGTAATAAATAATTGAAACCTCTGTAGTCTCTCCGAGACGTTTGGAGTGGACAGTTAGCGGTTGATGTAGAGAGAGAGTTAGAAGATCAGGGTTGAGGGATATCAGTGATAGAAGACCTACAAGTGAACAAATGAGGGACAAGATGATGTCTATTGGGCGACTACTCCTGCCCTTTTGGCTGGGGGGCATTGTCTTATTGTTGTCCTTCATTCATCATGGGGATTCCTTTTTGTTCCTGTACCGTTGTAACACAACAGTAGAGAGATTTTAAACTGTCTTCAGATATGGTTTAGGAAGACAAGTGGAACTTCTTAACAACAGTAGAGAGAGATTTTAAACTGTCTTCAGATATGGTTTAGGAAGACAAGTGGAACTTCTTAACAATAGCACTACAACAAATGTGAATCAGCTTTCAGATAATTCATTGAAAGTTGTGTGTGTGTGTGTGATGGTGTGTGTGTGTGTGTGATGGTGTTTGTGTGATGTGTGTGTGTGTGTGTGTGTGTGATGGTGTTTGTGTGTGTGGTGTGTGTGTGATGGTGTTTGTGCATGGCTGCTGACTGGCGGGACAGACAGGATGGAAGCAGCAGGTTTTCATTGAAAACACATGGCGCTGCCAGGCGGGGGCTCCTTCAGTGCCCAAAACACACACTGTATCAACTGTTTCTGTTTGTCCTAACCATTGACCATAGCAGTTGGCACAAGTCAAGACAATACAAAATAGATCTGGGACCAGGCTACGGTTTCTAAACTTATTCTGTCAAGTAGCTTCCGGTAGACACAGTTTTCTAGTCTGCACTGATGCTGTACAGTCAGGCTCACTGAATGCCAGTGAAATAGGAAACGTTGTACTGTGTGACTAACACTTGGCTAACCTATCATGTAGTGATTCCCAATCCCGGGATTGCATGTAACTCTGCCTGACCCTATGCTCCAATGAGACTGAATCTGAACTTGACATGCATGCAGATTTTCAGGCAAACCTCCCATTGACGTCAGTGAATGATCCATGTAAGTTACTTGCATGTTTCTCAAGTTTAGGATTGTGCCCGTTGTGAAGTTAAACAAAAGAGTGTGCTGGTCAGAAAAGGAACAGGTTTTTAAGAGCGAAGGCATGGAAACATGCTGTATTGAAGAATGTATGCTGGGTAATTGCTGACGGATGTGACTGGCCTCTTTTGAGCGCTGCGTATGTGTATATCCCATTACTGTGTCTCGTTAGGCCATCATGGAGCCATCATGGAGGCAGTGTTGACATGCCACTCTGTTACGTCTGGGTCTGGTGAAAGGCGAGGTACAACTAAGCCCTCCACCGATCGTACCCAAATTATCCCACGGAGAACAACACCTGAACTTGTCCAATAAGAAAAACACTTGTTTCTGTTTACTGTTGCAAAATGCTTTGTCACGTGGTGTGCTAATGAACACGACCCAGGGGTGTCTATCTGACCTTAAACCCCTTAACGTCTATAGGACCTGATGGTGGGCGACGAGGCCAGCGAGCTGCGCTCCATGCTAGAGGTCAACTACCCCATGGAGAACGGCATCGTCAGGAACTGGGACGACATGAAGCACCTGTGGGACTACACCTTCGGGCCTGAGAAGCTCAACATCGACTCCAGGAACTGCAAGATCCTTCTCACCGAGCCGCCCATGAACCCCACCAAGAACCACGAGAAGATCATCGAGGTGTGTATGTTAGAGGGGGTACCAGTTAGCTACCACACAGCACCAGTTAGCTACCGCACAGCACCAGCTTGCTACCGCACAGCACCAGCTTGCTACCACACAGCACCAGCTTGCTACCACACAGCACCAGCTTGCTACCACACAGCACCAGCTTGCTACCACACAGCACCAGCTAGCTACCACTCTGACCTCGTTGTCATTTGATAACTAATGTAGGAACATCTGTGTGGGGGGTCAGTGTGTTCATCATTAACAGAGCTCTGAAGCTGTGTGGGGGGTCAGTGTGTTCATCATTAACAGAGCTCTGAAGCTGTGTGGGGGGTCAGTGTGTTCATCATTAACAGAGCTCTGAAGCTGTGTGGGGGGTCAGTGTGTTCATCATTAACAGAGCTCTGAAGCTGTGTGGGGGGTCAGTGTGTTCATCATTAACAGAGCTCTGAAGCTGTGTGGGGGTCAGTGTGTTCATCATTAACAGAGCTCTGAAGCTGTGTGGGTGTGTTACACATTTTCATAATTACAGAAGCGGTCCAGCTGCCCTATTGACTCACACGTACGACTGTATTTGATGGCAGTCTTTTAAAGTTCTCTCTCTGTCTCTCGTAGGTGATGTTTGAGACGTATCAGTTCTCAGGGGTCTACATTGCTATCCAGGCTGTGCTGACGCTCTACGCTCAAGGTACTAGACAAGAGGAACACACAGCCTCTTCAACCCTCTCTGGTTCACTTTAAGCCCCAACTCAACACAGCTTACTCCCTCCCATTCAGAGGGTTTGTGAAACTTATCGAGGGTGTGTGTTAATTATGTTATTCTGTGCGTGTCTGACCTCTCTGTGGGTGTCTGACCTCTCTGTGCGTGTCTGACCTCTCTGTGGGTGTCTGACCTCTCTGTGGGTGTCTGACCTCTCTGTGCGTGTCTGACCTCTCTGTGGGTGTCTGACCTCAGGCCTGCTGACAGGTGTTGTGGTGGACTCTGGGGACGGTGTGACACACATCTGTCCTGTGTACGAGGGCTTCAGCTTGCCCCATCTGACACGACGCCTGGACATCGCTGGGAGGGACATAACCCGCTACCTCATTAAGGTACCTCTGACCCCTCACCTCTGACCCCTGGATCTCATACACGTTGATTGCCCCTCATTCACTGTTTTGGTTCAATGGAGTACACCTATGGATAGAGGAGAATGAAACGCGGCAGGTTAGGAGAATGAAACGCGGCAGGTTAGGAGAATGAAACGCGGCAGGTTAGGAGGAATGAAGCGCGGCAGGTTAGGAGAGGAAGCAGGGTTAGGAGAAGGAAGCGGCGACAGGTTAGGAGAGATGAAGCGCGGCAGGTTAGGAGAAGGAAGCCAGCGGAGAGAAGCGGCAGGTTAGGAGAATGAAACGCGCAGGTTAGGAGAATGAGAATGAAACGGCAGGTTAGGAGAATGAAACGCGGCAGGTTAGGAGAATGAAACGCGGCAGGTTAGGAGAATGAAACGCGGCAGGTTAGGAGAATGAAACGCGGCAGGTTAGGAGAATGAACGTGGCAGGTTAGGAGAAGGAAACGCGGCAGGTTAGGAGAAGGAAACGCGGCAGGTTAGGAGAATGAAACGCGGCAGGTTAGGAGAATGAAACGCGGCAGGTTAGGAGAATGAAACGCGGCAGGTTAGGAGAATGAAACGCGGCAGGTTAGGAGAATGAACGTGGCAGGTTAGGAGAACTGGGTTAAGGTTAGGGAAAGGGTTAGCTAAAATGCCACAGTTGTCCTCGATGCGACTGGACCATGCAGCTTTTGGTCTGTAGTTGTACTCCATCCAGCTACGGCCCTCATTCACTGTGTCCTAGTTATCTACCCTCTGTCCTGTGGAAAAGGACCGGCGGCAGGTAGCCTAGTGGTTAGAGCGTTGGGCCAGTAACCTAGCCTAGTGGTTAGAGCGTTGGGCCAGTAACCTAGCCTAGTGGTTAGAGCGTTGGGCCAGTAACCTAGCCTAGTGGTTAGAGCGTTGGGCCAGTAAACGAAAGGTTGCTAGATCGAATCCCCATGCTGACAAGATAAAAGTCTGTCGTTCTGCCCCAGAGCAAGGCAGTTAACCCACTGTTCCCTGGGCGCTGAAGACGTGGATGTGGATTATGGCAGCCTCCCGCACCTCTCTGATTCAGAGGGGTTAAATGTGGAAGACACATTACAGTTGTACAAGTGACTATGTATCCCCCTTTCCCTAATAGTCACGGTGGAAACACCTCTCTACTTCTCTTCTCCAGCTGTTGTTGCTGAGGGGCTATGCGTTCAACCACTCTGCGGACTTTGAGACGGTGCGCATGATGAAGGAGAAGCTGTGCTATGTGGGCTACAACATCGAACAGGAGCAGAAACTGGCTCTGGAGACCACCGTGCTGGTCGAGTCCTACCAGGTCAGTACCACTGTCCTACTGGGTCAGTACCACTGTCCTACCAGGTCAGTCCTACCGGGTCAGTACAACTGTCCTACCAGGTCAGTCCTACCGGGTCAGTACAACTGTCCTACCGGGTCAGTACCACTGTCCTACTGGGTCTGTCCTACCGGGTCAGTACCACTGTCCTACCGGGTCAGTACAACTGTCCTACCGGGTCAGTACCACTGTCCTACTGGGTCTGTCCTACCGGGTCAGTACCACTGTCCTACCAGGTCAGTACCACTGTCCTACTGGGTCAGTACCACTGTCCTACTGGGTCTGTCCTACCGGGTCAGTACCACTGTCCTACCAGGTCAGTACCACTGTTCCTACCAGGTCAGTCCTACCAGGTCTGTCCTACCAGGTCTGTCCTACCAGGTCAGTCCTACCGGGTCAGTACCACTGTCCTACCAGGTCAGTACCACTGTCCTACTGGGTCTGTCCTACCGGGTCAGTACCACTGTCCTACCAGGTCAGTACCACTGTTCTACCAGGTCAGTCCTACCAGGTCAGTCCTACCAGGTCAGTACCACTGTCCTACCAGGTCAGTCCTACCAGGTCAGTCCTACCAGGTCAGTACCTCTGTCCTACCAGGTCAGTCCTACCAGATCAGTACCACTGTCCTACTGGGTCAGTCCTACCAGGTCAGTACCACTGTGGTGTGAGCAGCTGATGAGGAACAGAATATACCACCACACCACACGACTCTTGAGTAGCTGATGAGTAACAGAATATACCACCACACCACTCTGTGTAGCTGATGAGTAACAGAATATACCACCACACCACACGACTCTTGAGTAGCTGATGAGTAACAGAATATACCACCACACCACACTACTCTGAGTAGCTGATGAGTAACAGAATATACCACCACACCACTCTGTGTAGCTGATGAGTAACAGAATATACCACCACACCACACTACTCTGAGTAGCTGATGAGTAACAGAATATACCACCACACCACTCTGTGTAGTTGATGAGTAACAGAATATACCACCACACCACTCTGTGTAGTTGATGAGTAACAGAATACACCACCACACCACTCTGAGTAGCTGATGAGTAACAGAATACACCACACGAGGCTAAACACTGGAGTGGTCTCTATATGTTAATGTCGGCGGAGCTTCAGAGGAACCAGGAAGTGCTGAGCAGCTTCCAGAGAGTGTGTGGGTGGAATATTCCTCCATGATCTTGCTTTTCTTTCTTAAGAAGGGAATGCATTAAAAACACAAATACACCTTAAGTGTGTGTGTAGTGTGTGTAGTGTGTGTGTGTGTGTGTGAGAGACAAGGGGGGTAGTGTGTTTGTGGGGGCGTGTGACATCATATCCTGTGTGGCCACAGGGCGTCGGTGGCTGGGCAACTCTCTACTTCCTCCCACGGGCTGAGCTGAATAGAGACTTTACACCCCCCCACACACACACACACATACGCTACACACACACACTACACACACTCTACAAATACACACACAATGCATAAGATACAGATGAACACGTTTTACAGTAAATGCACACACACTCACCACCGCACATGATCATCAACAAGACACTGTACTACACACTCACCACACGTATTCCTGAACAACATATACACACCACCCTCTGACTTTCTATTGCCCCCTCCCTCCGTCCAGCTCCCAGACGGCAGGGTGATCAAGGTGGGAGGGGAGCGGTTCGAGGCTCCAGAGGCTCTGTTCCAGCCCCATCTCATCAACGTAGAGGGAGTAGGGGTGGCAGAGCTGCTCTTCAACACTATCCATGCAGCAGACATCGACACCAGGTAACTAACACACACACACACACACACACACCGACAGTACACACACACACACACTTCTTATTTTTATCGTCACCCCTTTTAATCTCCACCCTCTCCTCTCTTTGCCTCCCCCCTCTCTCTCTCCCCCCCTCTCTCTCTGCCTCCCCCCTCTCTCTCTCCCCCCCTCTCTCTCTGCCTCCCCCCTCTCTCAGGTCTGAGTTCTATAAACACATAGTGTTGTCGGGTGGTTCCACCATGTATCCAGGGCTTCCATCTCGATTAGAGAGAGAGCTCAAACAGCTCTACCTGGAACGTGTGCTCAAAGGCGACGTGGACAAACTCTCGGTGAGAACAACTCTTTAAAATATCTTTGTTTTATTTCACTTTTATTCATAAATGTAAGTCAATAACAGATTGTTATTCGCAATGATGACCTGTCTAAGGGACAACCGGTCCCTAATGGACCTGAAGGGTGGGAGGAAGGATGTATGTTGAAAGAATTGGGACAAGGCCCACTTCCTCAACGTGGTGCAGTGTTGTAGTTAACCCACTAGGTGGAGACAGAAGGAACATCTCTTAAGTAGTCAGCTCTTAGTCCACAACAGAAGTAGAACATATAATCGCTGCTCTACAAATCACCTTGCGTCCTGAATTACTAGGCATTATATGATGAGGTCAAGATTTATCGATCCCTGTGCCAAACTCCTCCCCTCGAAACAACATGATGCTGAATTGCCCCGTCTCCCTCTGTAGAAATTTAAGATTCGCATCGAGGACCCTCCGCGACGTAAGCACATGGTGTTCCTGGGTGGGGCCGTGCTGGCGGACATCATGAAGGACAAAGACAACTTCTGGCTGACCAGGGAGGAGTACCAGGAGAAAGGTGTTAGGGTGCTGGAGAAACTGGGAGTCACCGTCAGATAAAGACGTTAGAAGACCACACAATCAAAAATACAAATATCCATATATTCACACTGAAGGGTCATCCTAGAGAAGTACTAGAATGGTGTGTGTGTATAGCAAACACACACACACACACGGTTTCCTCCCCCATGACAGACTAGATATAGAAGGGCGTTATCATTTTAACAGTTTCACAGTATTATTCCAACCTCATAGTGTGGAAATATACATCTATATAAAAAACCCAGGTAAATCACGTTTTTGACTGCACTGGGCCTTTAAAGTCAGGGTACGGTTAAGGTTGACTGATCCTATATCTGTGGTTATTTAGAGGTAACTTCTACCATAAGCTTTGTAGAATGGCCCAGTCAGGATCTTTCTCAAACAGGCATTGGCCATTCCAGTATATACACAAACCCATTATTCATTGTGGACTGATCATGTTTTTATATGGTATTTTGTATATCATGATTTATTCTTGTCTCTTTTTGGGAGAGGGAGGTGTTGCTTCTTCTGTTGGATGTATACAGATCCTCTTTACTTTCATTTTTTAAACAGATTTGTCTTTTTTTGTGGTGCACGGCCATTTTAAAATGGAGTATATGTCATATGAAAATTCCTCCTTGTTTTTAATGAAGAATTGATGATGATGATGAGGTTAATGAAGATGATTTATAAGGGACATGACCTTTAAATGAGTGATTGGTACATAGGGTTCCAAGGTCGGGGTTCAGGAGTGGGGTTGCGTGAGTGAGGGTCATGATATATAAAAAAGAGAACCATGGTTCAGTCTGAAAGTTGTACTGTTAGGTCTGTTCCAGGTCGCGCTGCACACAACAACCAATGGTTACATGCCATGTCCTGGACTTCACAGTCGGGTATCAGATTGCTATATCCTACGGTAAGTTTCCCCAGACACAGATTTGTCCTGGACTAAACATTCTCAATGGAGATTTTTCATTCGAATTCGTTTTTAATCCAGTACCAGGCTTAATGCGTCTGGTTAACTGGACCTATGTGTGGTTAGCTGATATGTTAAAAACCCATCCAGCTGTTGAGGTCTGGCAGGTGACTGAAGCGTAATCAGCCTGGAACATGTCCTCTGAGATGTAGTAAAAAGCTGGTATTTAAGTTCACTAGTCCGGCTCTCATCATCACAACATGATGTATATTGGAAGCACCCCCCCCAAGCCTAAATATAATATTTGTTGTTTTCATAAATGTTCTATCCAGTGCCAAGTGCAGTTACTGTTATCTGGATCTTTCATGTTTTTATTTGACGTTTCTGTCTGCTGTCTTTTTTTTGTTTTTATTTTCTTATTGTTGATAGTATAACTGCCTAACGCCGCTGATTTTAAATAAAGTAAAGTGATTTATAAGTAAGTTCTTGTTGTGTGACTCTTTCTTCTGAAGGACAAAACAGACCGAACGGTTAACAAGCAGAGGGTGACCTTCCTATCTCCTCTGACCACAGAACATCGGACATCATTTAGTTCATTCTCCAAAGGAGAGTGAGACAAGAGGGTGAGGCGTCATCTATATTATTTTAAAAAAAGAAGCCACCTAATACTTGAGGTGGACCCAGAGATCTCAAAATGGTGTCCAAAGTAGAATGGGACAGGAGAGACGGCAGCATTATTACTTCCGTCATATGTGGGTTTATAGGTCACCCCCGTGGTAATTACAACACACACACCGGCCCCAGGGGGGCTAGCTGCCGGAGGAAGGAAGGAAGGAAGCAATTTCTAGTCCATAAACAAAGTAGCACTTAGGAAAAAAAGACTAAAGGGAGAGACGAGAGGAGGACCTGAGCCCAGAGCAGAGGGAGAGACGAGAGGAGGACCTGAGCCCAGAGCAGAGGGAGAGACGAGAGGAGGACCTGAGCCCAGAGCAGAGGGAGAGACGAGAGGAGGACCTGAGCCCAGAGCAGAGGGAGAGACGAGAGGAGGACCTGAGCCCAGAGCAGAGGGAGAGACGAGAGGAGGACCTGAGCCCAGAGCAGAGGGAGAGACGAGAGGAGGACCTGAGCCCAGAGCAGAGGGAGAGACGAGAGGAGGACCTGAGCCCAGAGCAGAGGGAGAGACGAGAGGAGGACCTGAGCCCAGAGCAGAGGGAGAGACGAGAGGAGGACCTGAGCCCAGAGCAGAGGGAGAGACGAGAGGAGGACCTGAGCCCAGAGCAGAGGGAGAGACGAGGAGGACCTGAGCCCAGAGCAGAGGGAGAGACGAGAGGAGGACCTGAGCCCAGAGCAGAGGGAGAGACGAGAGGGAGGACCTGAGCCCAGAGCAGAGGGAGAGACGAGAGGAGGACCTGAGCCCAGAGCAGAGGGAGAGACGAGAGGAGGACCTGAGCCCAGAGCAGAGGGAGAGACGAGAGGAGGACCTGAGCCCAGAGCAGAGGGACTGAATAAGCAGAGGAGCAGAGGGGCGGCAGGTAGCCTGGTGGTTAGAGCGTTGGGACTAGTAACTGAAAGGTTGCAAGATCGAATCCCTGAGCTGACAAGGTAAAAAAATCGGTCGTTCTGCCCCGGAACAAGGCAGCTAACCCACTGTTCCTAGGACGTCATTGTAAATAAGAATTTCTTCTTAACTGACTTGCCTAGTTAAATAAAGGTAAACTAAATAGAAGGGCTGTGTTTGAGTAGATATTTTTGATGCAAGGTTTCTGTGTAGATCAGTCGGCCTGTAATGTTGAACAAGCCTGAGGAGATGTCAACGTGGTTGAACTAACGGTTATCTTCTGGTCTCAAATACACATCTCACACCACCTGACTAACACACTCCTGGGTTGTGTTCATTACACATCACATGGAAGAAAACAGATTGAAAACAGCCTGAAGTTGTCCAATAAGAAACGTTTGTTTTTCGTATTCTGTTGTGTGATGTTTTGCTATGATGTGCCATAATGAATATGACCCCGATCTCAGCCCCCCTGACTCCCCTCTCTGTTGTCCGGGTACTGTTCATTAAGCACGAAACTGAAGAAAACCCTCCAGGCTACTCTCGGTCTGCATAGTTGTCAAGACAACGATTTGGCTCAATTTGAGACAAGGGTTTCTAGTCCCAAAGCTATCTCCATTGGACGCGTTCGATGCGGATCACTTTTGTCAAGTACCTTTCAATGTTATGGGGCTAAACATTGTCCCACTTGTGCCTCCTACATGTCGACCGCATTACGTTTCTGCGGTGGCTCTACACCAGCTTCATCCTGCAGCCATCGCCGGCCTGCATGGTGGGAGGCTCTAATGTCAACCAATCATTAGGCTGATTTTGTTTGACCCACTCGAATGTGACCAAAGACATGACAAACACTTCCCTGAATCTACCATATTTCTGAGAGGCTTACTTTGATGTGGGCTTGGGACAGGAAGGTTCTGCCCATGTTACATTAATGAGGGAGAAACACTTTTTTGAATGCTGTAGTGTACAGAAAAGGTTCTGGTTTTATTTAGCCGGTTTCCCCAGTAGTCCCACTCTAGTACTTTCCAGACATCCTGACAGCAGGTTTCAGTGGTTTCTCTCCTTTTAATGGAGGCAGAAAGTAAAGGAACGACTGATTCATTTGTGATCCACCACCCAAAGGACATCCAGCCAACTGGACACAACTGTGGGAAGCATTGGAGTCAACATGGGCCAGCATCCCTGTGGAACGCTTTCGACACCTTGTAGAGTCCATGCCCGACGAAATGAGGCCGTTCTGAGTGCCAAAGGGGTGCAACTAAATATTAGGAATGTGTTCCTAATGTTTTGTACACTGTATGTTTGTGTATATATATATTTTTTTTTCACCAGAAGTAAAAATACTTATCGTAAAAAACTACATTTCTAAGGAGATAGATGAATGCTGTGCTTTCAGGCAGTGGCAGGTTTCCGTGTGCTGGACGGTGCACACGGCTGTGGGACTGTTCTACCAGAGACAGACTGCAGCTCTTGGTTTAGCTTATCCACAGAGTGAAGGCGAACAGACTCTTAACCCGGGACTGATGAAATACTTCAGGAGTGGAGAAGATTAACCTCGCCCACAGACTTGCTGTATTGGCTAACGAAGGCCAAGTTTGACGCCATGGTACACCAGACTCTTCGCTTTTGGGCTGAAGTGTATGGGAACGAGATTACACACAGACTGACAACACATCCCATAGAAACAGATGATTAACTTTATAATATGCTCATATAAGCTTATAGCAAGTTTAAGGCATTATACTGGTTGGTGTTACCCATGATGAAGGATGACTATATTTCTGGAGTGGAGTAGTGACAGTCATTCCATAGAAACAGATGATTAACTTTATAATATGCTCATATAAGCTTATAGCAAGTTTAAGGCATTATACTGGTTGGTGTTACCCATGATGAAGGATGACTATATTTCTGGAGTGGAGTAGTGACAGTCATTCCATAGAAACTGAATGAACATAAAGTGCCTGTAACACTTTTATAACGGTGCATACATGCTTATAACAAGTTATAAGGCATTATACCAGTTGGCTTTACGTAACGTGTTACCAAACAACCTTCCCAATTAGAAGCTTTCAGACAACAGATGTGTCAAATGACATTCTACAGCAACATGGAAGCTTTCAGACAACAGATGTGTCAAATGACATTCTACAGCAACATGGAAGCTTTCAGACAACAGATGTGTCAAATGACATTCTACAGCAACATGGAAGCTTTCAGACAACATATGTGTCAAATGACATTCTACAGCAACATGGAAGCTTTCAGCCAACAGATGTGTCAAATGACATTCTACAGCAACATGGAAGCTTTCAGCCAACAGATGTGTCAAATGACATTCTATAGCAACATGGAAGCTTTCAGACAACAGATGTGTCAAATGACATTCTACAGCAACATGGAAGCTTTCAGACAACATATGTGTCAAATGACATTCTACAGCAACATGGAAGCTTTCAGACAACAGATGTGTCAAATGACATTCTATAGCAACATGGAAGCTTTCAGACAACAGATGTGTCAAATGACATTCTATAGCAACATGGAAGCTTTCAGACAACAGATGTGTCAAATGACATTCTATAGCAACATGGAAGCTTTCAGACAACAGATGTGTCAAATGACATTCTATAGCAACATGGAAGCTTTCAGACAACATATGTGTCAAATGACATTCTATAGCAACATGGAAGCTTTCAGACAACAACAGATGGGTCAAATGACATTCTACAGCAACATGGAAGCTTTCAGACAACAACAGATGAGTCAAATGACATTCTACAGCAACATGGAAGCTTTCAGCCAACAACAGATGGGTCAAATGACATTCTACAGCAACATGGGAGCTTTCAGCCAACAACAGATGGGTCAAATGACATTCTACAGCAACATGGAAGCTTTCAGCCAACAACAGATGGGTCAAATGACATTCTACAGCAACATGGAAGCTTTCAGCCAACAACAGATGGGTCAAATGACATTCTACAGCAACATGGAAGCTTTCAGACAACAACAGATGGGTCAAATGACATTCTATAGCAACATGGAAGCTTTCAGCCAACAACAGATGGGTCAAATGACATTCTATAGCAACATGGAAGCTTTCAGCCAACAACAGATGGGTCAAATGACATTCTACAGCAACATGGAAGCTTTCAGACAACAACAGATGGGTCAAATGACATTCTACAGCAACATGGAAGCTTTCAGCCAACAACAGATGGGTCAAATGACATTCTATAGCAACATGGAAGCTTTCAGCCAACAACAGATGGGTCAAATGACATTCTACAGCAACATGGAAGCTTTCAGACAACAACAGATGGGTCAAATGACATTCTACAGCAACATGGAAGCTTTCAGACAACAACAGATGGGTCAAATGACATTCTATAGCAACATGGAAGCTTTCAGACAACAACAGATGGGTCAAATGACATTCTATAGCAAGATGACTTCTGTTGAGTAACATGGTATGGAAAAACACAATCATTCAAACATTTAGGTTTGATAGGAGCATTGAAACTGCATACATGACAATGCACCATTATATTTCTATGGATTCTAAACATGATATTTCTATGGAACAAACTGACATGTTGGTTTACAGGGTTGTATTCATTAGGGCATGCAACTGAAAAACGTTTTTTTTAAACGGACAAAATGATAATGAGTGTTTGTTATTGGAGTCCAGGTAGTCTGTTCTCGTTGCAGTCTGTTGTTCTTCCGTTCGGTGCCTAATGAATACTTGTACCTTGTGTAGAATAGCCTGGCCTCTGGGACAGAACCATGTCCATTCTACTCATTTCTAATCAGCAACATCTTGTCAGAGCATCGCCCACTTGAACGGGCCCCAGTCCTCACAATTAGTGTTGGGCTTTAACATTGTGGGGTGGATAGCTGCAGTGTCAATCATATGAGAAAATATGTGTGACAGGTGAGAAGGGGGCGGGACAAAGGTGAAACTGCTTCTTATAGGTCCTCAGTGAGAGTATACGATGCTGATAGTAATCTATCATTGACTCATTCTCTCACTAGAAAAGTCCTATTGAGTTTGAGTTCCTTTCTCATATATTAGAAACATATACATTTGATTTCCTGCAGGTACATTTTAACTTTGAAACTGTATAAAATGTAAATAACACCCATGTCTCAAAGTAGTGCTTCCTAAACAGCTACGCTTGTCAGATGTTTTCAAACCTCAAGTGTTGAGATAAATCCCAAACTGACACACCTCAGATTTGACAGAATCTTTTAAAAGGCTAAGGATGCATCCCAAATGGCAAGCTATTCCCTTTATAGTGCACTACTTTAGACCAGGTTCCTATATAGTGCACTACTTTTGACCAGGGCCCTATGAGAATAGGGTGCCATTTGGGACTTACCCTAAATATGTTCCTGGCTTTAGAGAAGGTATCTAGGCACTGTCTATCTATCTCCTACCAACTGGCATGTATGTCTGTCCACCCTGCCGCCCTGTGGTATCTAGACACTATCTCCACCAACTGCCTTGTCTGTCTGTCCACCCTGCCGCCCTGTGGTATCTAGACACTATCTCCTACCAACTGGCATGTCTGTCTGTCCACCCTGCCGCCCTGTGGTATCTAGACACTATCTCCACCAACTGGCTTGTCTGTCTGTCCACCCTGCCGCCCTGTGGTATCTAGACACTATCTCCACCAACTGGCTTGTCTGTCTGTCCACCCTGCCGCCCTGTGGTATCTAGACACTATCTCCACCAACTGGCTTGTCTGTCTGTCCACCCTGCCGCCCTGTGGTATCTAGACACTATCTCCACCAACTGGCATGTCTGTCTGTCCACCCTGCCGCCCTGTGGTATCTAGACACTATCTCCACCAACTGGCATGTCTGTCTGTCCACCCTGCCGCCCTGTGGTATCTAGACACTATCTCCACCAACTGGCATGTCTGTCTGTCCACCCTGCCGCCCTGTGGTATCTAGACAGTATCTCCACCAACTGGCATGTCTGTCTGTCCACCCTGCCGCCCTGTGGTATCTAGACACTATCTCCACCAACTGGCATGTCTGTCTGTCCACCCTGCCGCCCTGTGGTATCTAGACACTATCTCCACCAACTGGCTTGTCTGTCTGTCCACCCTGCCGCCCTGTGGTATCTAGACACTATCTCCTACCAACTGGCTTGTCTGTCTGTCCACCCTGCCGCCCTGTGGTATCTAGACACTATCTCCTACCAACTGGCTTGTCTGTCTGTCCACCCTGCCGCCCTGTGGTATCTAGACACTATCTCCTACCAACTGGCTTGTCTGTCTGTCCACCCTGCCGCCCTGTGGTATCTAGACACTATCTCCACCAACTGGCTTGTCTGTCTGTCCACCCTGCCGCCCTGTGGTATCTAGACACTATCTCCTACCAACTGGCTTGTCTGTCTGTCCACCCTGCCGCCCTGTGGTATCTAGACACTATCTCCTACCAACTGGCTTGTCTGTCTGTCCACCCTGCCGCCCTGTGGTATCTAGACACTATCTCCACCAACTGGCATGTCTGTCTGTCCACCCTGCCGCCCTGTGGTATCTAGACACTATCTCCACCAACTGGCATGTCTGTCTGTCCACCCTGCCGCCCTGTGGTATCTAGACACTATCTCCTACCAACTGGCTTGTCTGTCTGTCCACCCTGCCGCCCTGTGGCTGGTGGGGCAATTCAGAGAGAAAATAAATACAATAAAGAATTATCTTTGGATTCAAAACGTCAAAACTCGATGTGTCCCTGTTGATTCTCACTGGAGAGCTTAAAGTTGAACCTCTGTGTAGTAGACTATACACCAACTTCCTGGACACAAATGAAAGATAGCTTCTTAGTCCAGCACTATTTCAATATGGATTCTCCATTGAGTTTGATGCTTTTAAGTCCAGGACTTGATTTAATCTGTGTGAAGGTTTCCTGCTTGATTGTAGGGTCCAACTCAAACCTTATAAATGCTGATATTGCAGTTTATGTAAAGATAGTGGAAATGAAATGTACTGGTGTAGTAAAGAGTTTACATTTGTTACTAACACCAAAGGAGGCTTTAGTCAACACACACACACACACACACACACACACACACACACACACACACACACACACACACACACACACACACACACACACACACACTACTACTACTTTAGGCTTATCTCCTAGTTGTTGCTCTGTTTGAAGGACTTGGGACAGAAGGCCAGTTTAGTTAAGAGGGGGCTGGGATCAGCCTTGGTGGCATATAAACAAAACTATCTAAACAAGACCTGGGTTCAAATACTATTTGAAATCATTTCAAAGACTTAAATCTGTGCTTGATTGAGCTTGCCTGGATTAACGAACCAATAGAAGTCTAAACACTGCAAACCCCGCCCATCTGGCACTTCAGGCCGGCTAGAACAAACAAACACCGAAATGATTTTATAAAATGTAAAATAGTAGATGAACCCAGGTCTAATATCAAACAGGCTCTCCTAGCAAACAACCACACAGGACAACAACATACGCAAACTGAACAATTCAAGTTGTTCTACACCAAGTCAGTGTAAAAAGTAGAAAGTACCTGGTTGTATGTAATACATGACATATTAGTCAGCTATATAAAAATAAAGAGTCCTCAAACAGGAGTGGAGGGAACAAGACAGCCGTGTGGAAAGAGGAGAGAGAGAACGACAGCACACAAGAAGGAGCCATTTCAAAATGGCAGCTACAACACGCCACTGTTTCGGCTGTATACACACCCGTCTGTAGAGTAACACCACCACAATGGGGCATAGGACCTCTCCCCCCCTCCCCTCCCTAACCCCAACCCCAACGTTTCGGCTGTATATACACACCCGTCTGTAGAGTAACACCACCACAATGGGGCATAGGACCTCTCTCCCCTTCCCCCTCCCCTCCCCTCTCCCCTCCATGTGTTTTTTGGGGTTGTGTATTATTAAGGTTTATGTTATTGAGGTTTATGTTATTGAGGCTTCATGCCTGCCCCCGCAGCACCCGCCTGCCAACCCGGCCCGGTGGCAGGCGTGAAGGGGCGGGTACAGACAGAGACACGGCGCCACTAGGGACAACCCCAGCAGAGCTGCCCAGCGCGTGCCCAGCCTCCCCTCGCCACCCCCCTCACAGGAGCAGGGGTCCGAGTAGTCCCCCTCCGGGTCAGACATGCAGTGGTACAGCAGTGTGTCGGCCAGCCACATGCAGCTGACCCGCCGGACGCACGCCCTGATTGGGTCCGGTGCATCCTGGCAGCGCCCCCGTCGGTTGTTACCGCTGTAGAACGTTTCGCCGCAGTACTGGCACTGCAGGCGCTCGCCAACCCCGCCCTCCTCAGACTTCTTGTCATGTCCATCAGACGAGCCAGGGAGGAGGGGCTGGGGCTGGGTAGAGACCACGCCCCCACTGAAGCCCTGCTCCCCTGGATGGCGGTGTTGCGAACCCAAGCCGGCGTAGTGGTGTCTCTTGGGTAAAGGTCTGAAGGTAGGTTTGGGGTCGGAGGAATCTAACGGTGGGGATACCAGGGGATAACTATAGTGGTGTTTGTGGGGCTCGCTCTTAGCGAAGTGGACATAGGACTCAGAGTCGTCCGGCGGGCGGATGGATTTGTGGCGCACGGTGGCGTGGCGGTAGTCCTCATAGCCCGTGAGCCAGGAGCGTTCTAGTTGGTCCATACAGAGTTCCGAACGGGAGGAGGATTCCGAGGGGAGCTCCCAGGAACGTTCCCGAGGGTTGATCCTGACGATCTCCTCGTCGTCCTGGAAGGTGACGTGGCGAGGGATGCGGGGCAGAGGCTGCAGGGAGGAGAGAGAGGAGAGGAGAGGAGAGGAGAGGAGAGGGAGAGAGAGGAGAGGAGAGGGGGGAGAGAGAGGAGAGGAGAGGAGTAGATGAACAAATGTCATTGGATAACACGTTGGAGCTACAGACATGGCGTGGATGATGCTGTGTAACTTTCATATTTATAGCTCCACTGTGTACATTTTACTACACAGTATTCTCTAAATATATGCATTACTATTAGTAATATGCAGTGAAGAAGTGGTAAAAAGGCTGACTGCTGTTCACAGTGAGTAACGCTCCCTTTACTTTTAATGCATTTTCCCCTACAAAGTGGGTTCAACGCTCGCGCAAAATACAATGGGTGTGTAAACGGCGTTTCCATGTGTTTACCCTCCACAACACCCCTGGTAATATGTAGTAACTAGTATATTGGATGGAAAGAGCTCTCATCTTTGTATCTGTGCCATTTGGGCATCTGTGACAGCATGCACAGCGCTGTTTGAGAATATCTCCATTTTAAAGAGTCCTGGACCAAATCTTGTGTGGCATTCATTTATTGTAGCCACTAGATGACAGTGATACAGCTTAAAGCCATTGACAAACCATGGCAACCAATTTGAAGAAGACTGCTCTGATCATTGGCTAATCTCTCCCAATCCATAGGAATCACCACCCAGTTGACTACTTAAAAAAGGTGAAAGCCCTCAATGGCAATGTCCATGCTAAAACTAGTTATATCCCAGTTCAGTCCTCTAACCAGCTCTATGATTCAGACACCAGTCACATTTGTCACATGCACTGAATTCAACAGGTGTAGACCTTACCATGAAATGCTGACTTACAAGCCCTTAACCAACAATGCAGAGTAAGAAAAATGATAAATACATTTTACTGTAAAAAAGTAACAGTAAAATAACAATAAAGAGGCTATATACAGGGGGTACGGGTTAGTCGAGGTAGTGGAGGTAATATGTACATGTAGGTAGGGGTAAAGTGACTATGCATAGATAATAAACAGAGTAGCAGCAGTGTAAAAACTGGGGGTAAATGTAAATAGTCCTGGTGGCCATTTGATTGCCTGTTCAGCAGTCTTATGTTTTGGGGGTAGAAGCTGTTCAGGTACCTTTCGGTCCCAGACTTGGTGCTCCGGTACTGCTTGCCGTGCGGTAGCGGAGAGAACAGTCTATGACTAGGGTGGCTGGAGACTTGACCATTTTTATGGCCTTCCTCTGAAACCGCCTGGTATAGAGGTCCTGGATGGCAGGAAGCTTGGCCCCAGTGATGTACTGGGCCGCATTGCGGCAAATGCCGAGCAGTTGCCACACCAGGCTCCCGATGATCAGCGTGGCAGATATGTTGTTGCATACCCTTACCACCAGGGGGCGTCCCGTCAGGAAGTCCTGGATCCAGTTGCAGAGGGAGGTGTTCAGTCCCAGGGACCTTAGATAAGTGATGAGCTTTGTGGGCACGATGGTGTTGAACGCTGAGCTGTAGTCAATGAACAGCATTCTCACGTAGCTTTGTGGACACGATGGTGTTGAATGCTGAGCTGTAGTCAATGAACAGCATTCTCACGTAGCTTTGTGGACACGATGGTGTTGAATGCTGAGCTGTAGTCAATGAACAGCATTCTCACGTAGCTTTGTGGACACGATGGTGTTGAATGCTGAGCTGTAGTCAATGAACAGCATTTTCACATCGGTGTTCCTCTTGTCCAGGGGGGAAATGCAACTGAGATTGCGTCATCTGTGGATCTGTTGGGGCGGTATGAGAATTGGAGTGGGTCTAGGGTTTCTGGAATGATAGTGTTGATGTGAACCATGACCAGCCTTTCAAAGCACTTCATGGATACAGACCTGAGTGCTACGGGTCGGTAGTCATTTAGGCGTGTTACCTTGGCATTCTTGGGCACAGGGACTATGGTGTCTGCTTGAAACATGTAGGTATTACAGACTCGGTCATCATCTCATCCCTTACTCTCCTCCCATTGGCTTACCAGATCTAGGAAGTAGTGGTCTGACAACCTATAGGGTTCGTGGGGGTCGTGTCCCAGGATGCAGTTGTTGTGTAGGTGGGATGAGTCAGTGAGGGGGGAGGAGTCCAGTGGCTGCAGACAGGGCTCCAGTCTCTCAGAGGAGGAGGAGTTAGACGAGCTGTCTGTGGCGTTCTGATAGGACAAAAGACAAAACCAGAAGAGTCAGTAAAGCTCTGATTGGACAAGCAGTTGTCGGTGGGCAGGTTTGGTTTGAGCAGATTGTCTATATTGTTGTTTGAGTTGTTTCACTGGCCATCAGTCACCCAACAACGTCTTTCTCTTTGATTCTGTTTCTCTATGGTCTCTCTTCACACAGATCTATCTCTGCTGTTCCAGGAATGGTCTCCCCCCTCTGCTCCCCCCTACCCTCTCTGCTTCCCCCCCACTCTACACTCTCTGCTTCCCGGGTCATTCTACAAAAATGGTGTCTTTCCTGTCCCGGCCTTATTAACCAGGAAAAACCCTTATACGTGTGAGATAATGACACAAAACATTTTGGGGGTTTTAATTGAAGAGTTTTACTATTAATAAAACATATTTAAGACAGTTTTCTTTTATATATTGTAGAGCACGGTCAGTACCATGAAATTGGCTTGTCCCTCGGGTCAGGAGTCATGGTTTAGTGACATATTTTGAGTTTAAAAATATATTTTTCTCCCTCTTTAAATGTCATAATACAAAGAAAAGTATTATAGTTATTTAGTGGACTACTTAAAAAACTAAAATATCAACTAAATATTACAAATCATTTACAAGTAATAGCTGTCCCTCAATTTCATGTCACTGGTTTTAAAATTTATAAAAACCACCACTTTGAAAATATTCAACATCTTTAACCAAATTCTTCCTGGGTCAAAGGTTCATTGGAAACGGGACTGTTTTGAAAAGCACATGATGAGTGTGCACTCTCTCTTCATATGTTAACAACTTGATGATTAACATTTTCATGCGAGGACTTAAGATGTGTCACTGGTGTTATACAGTTTATAGTAAGGGGAAAGGAAATTGGATACAAATTATTGATAAAATTGCATGATTAAGTGATTTATTTACAATTTAAGAAGTGTAGTTTGAGCTACAGTGGCCGCCATCTTAGATATGCCATCTTGTCTGCAGATTTGTCACTGGTGTTATCGTCACTGCTGTTACTGTTCTTGCTGGTAACACCAGTGACATGACGATAACGCCAATGACAATCAATAACACCACAAACTTTTTTCTCAACGTAATGTTTTATAAAACCCTCAACAATGATATAAAAAAATACTTAATAGCATTTTTTGTACTGTTTCAATATTGTAATCACATAGTATGGCTTTCCTTTTGATAGATGTGGTGAAATGAGGAGCTGCTGAAAAGCAGAGACTCTACAGGCAGCGCAGGCATGCTGAGCCACACCACAGAGCAGCCGGCCTTAAACACAAACACCACACTTACTGAAAGGTTATAGAGAGTCAAACAAAGATCTCACAGGGAAAAAAGACAGGAGCGAAGGAAATGGAGGGTCAGACAGGCAAAACACAGAGAGAGATTGAGAGCAGGAACGACAATGTTGACCCCCACCCCCCCCCCATCCACTCCACACAGTGAACCCAGTACTGCAATTAAGACATTGTGTCTGTAGGAAGACTAAGTAACTCTGTAGATACAGAGTACATATAAGGGATACTTCACCCAAATTACAAAATGACATATTGGTTTCCTTACCGTGTATGCAGTCTATGGACAAGGTATGACAGCAAGCCATACTTTGGTTTACCTGGCGACTGTATCAAATGCAAATTATTTTGCATTTGTGGCACAAAACCAAAGCATTGATTGCTGTCATACCTTGTCCATAGACTGCATACACGGTAAGGAAACCAATATGTCATTTCGTAATTCAGATGAACTGTCACATCCTGGCCATAGATAGCCCTCTGGGTTTTCTATGGTGGTTTTGGTCAGGACGTGACTAGGGGGTTTATTGGGTTTTCTATGTTGTTTATTTCTATGTTTTGGTTTTGTATGGTTCCCAATTAGCGGCAGCTGATTGTCGTTACCTCTAATTGGGGATCATACTTAAGTTGTTCCTTTTTACACCTGTGTTTGTGGGTTATTGTTTCTTGTTAGTGCCTGTGCACCACACATATGTTACGAGCAGTCATGTTCTTTATTGTTTTGTATGTTTCACTGGTATTGAAATGTGGAACTCTACACACGCTGCGCCTTGGTCTGTTTATTCATAAGACGATCATGACATGAACTATCATTTTTAAGTAGGCCTACACAATATTTGTCAGATGGCACGAGAATTGATATATACAGTTTTAACAAGCTACGTAGTTTTGTGGTGTGACAGAGTAGTATTTCATGTTTGTGTTATGTTGGTTGCATCTTTTACACTGGAAATCAAATACAACCATATATTCCATCTTTACAGACGGCCAATCTGTCGTTTTATGAACGACACATTTTAGTCAATAAGCTTCATTTTCTGGTCTTAATCTTCGACCAATAACCCTCATTTTATTGTTTATTATTTGTAATTAAAAATATTACTAATGTATTATTTTATAATTTTATTTGAAGTAATCTTATGTTTGTCATTGGTTTCACATTGTGCCACAGGTGTTCCATTTGGTCACTGGTATTACTGTATGGCATATTGGTGCTCTGGCATCAGAGTTGCCCACTGGTATTACTGTATGGCATATTGGTGCTCTGGCATCAGAGTTGCCCACTGGTATTACTGTATGGCATATTGGTGCTCTGGCATCAGAGTTGCCCACTGGTATTACTGTATGGCATATTGGTGCTCTGGCATCAGAGTTGCCCACTGGTATTACTGTATGGCATATTGGTGCTCTGGCATCAGAGTTGCCCACTGGTATTACTGTATGGCATATTGGTGCTCTGGCATCAGAGTTGCCCACTGGTATTACTGTATGGCATATTGGTGCTCTGGCATCAGAGTTGCCCACTGGTATTACTGTATGGCATATTGGTGCTCTGGCATCAGAGTTGCCCAATTTAATTGAATGTGTTTTTTGTATCTACCTAACTGTTGCTACATTCATTAGTAAACATTTTAAGGATATGATCATTCAATTTTGATGACTCAACCTCAATTATTTCTAATGTTACAACAACAAAAAACAGTATTAATGAAGAAATGTCAGAAAATAGAACTTTACATGTTCAAAGTCAATTACTACTAATCCAAACAGGTTAAGGACTGACATTACATTCTGGAAAGCCTGAACTGTCATCTGAAATATAGGTAACACCAGTGACAAAGAGACATCACAAGCATTTTATTAATGTAGTAAAAATATACAGATATGTTAAGCTGTCATTTATGTTGATTTATAATGTTAAGGGGTTTCTACTATTATCTGACTATAGTTTTGACTTAAAAAAATTATTACAATTTGTAAAGGTTCAAAAAGCCACCATTTTAATAGAATGACCCTCCCCCACTCTGCTTCCACCACTCTGCTTCCCCCACTCTGCTTCCCCCCACCCTGCTTCCCCCCACTCTGCTTCCACCACTCTGCTTCCCCCACTCTGCTTCCCCCCACCCTGCTTCCCCCCACTCTGCTTCCCCACTCTGCTTCCCCACTCTGCTTCCCCCACTCTGCTTCCCCCACCCTGCTTCCCCACTCTGCTTCCACCACTCTGCTTCCCCCACTCTGCTTCCCCCCACTCTGCTTCCCCTCACTCTGCTTCCACCACTGTGCTTCCCCCCACTCTGCTTCCAACACTCTACTTCCCCTCTCTGCTCCCCCTCTACCCTCTCTGCTTCCCTCCCTCTACCCTCTCTGTTCCACCCTCTGCTTCCCTACCCCCTCTACCCTCTCTGCTTCCCTCCCTCTACCCTCTCTACCCCCATCCTCTCTGCTTCCCTCCCTCTACCCTCTCTGCTTCCCTCCCTCTACCCTCTCTACCCCCATCCTCTCTGCTTCCCTCCCTCTACCCTCTCTGCTTCCCCCTCCACCCTCTCTGCTTCCCTCCCTCTACCCTCTCTGCTTCCCTCCCCTCCACCCTCTCTGCTTCCCTCCCTCTACCCTCTCTGCTTCCCTCCCTCTACCCTCTCTGCTTCCCTCCCCTCTACCCTCTCTGCTTCCCTCCCCTCTACCCTCTCTGCTTCCCTCCCCTCTACCCTCTCTGCTTCCCTCCCCTCTACCCTCTCTGCTTCCCTCCCTCCTACTCTCTCTCTCTCCAGGTCTACTTCCAGCCTGTGTGAGTAGCATTATCCTGGCCCCCTTCCTCTCAGGCTTTGGTCCAAGTCAAACCTTGGCCAGACATGGAACACACCAGGCCGCCGGCTAGCCGACCAGCAGCCAGCTGACTCTACACATTGTGTGTGTCTGTGTGACTCCACATTGCTGAGCGCCCAGACAGATATTTTGGACAGGCAGGCAGGGGGGCAGCCTCTGGGGGCATTGCAGGCAGCAGAGTACTGGCTGACAGGCTGGACATGATTTTTGCTAACTGTGTTCCAAATGGTACCCTATTCCCTATATAGTGCACTACTTTAGACCAGGACCCTATTCCCTATATAGTGCACTACATTAGACCAGGACCCTATTCCCTATATAGTGCACTACTTTAGACCAGGAGCCTATTCCCTACATAGTGCACTACTTTAGACCAGGAGCCTATTCCCTATATAGTGCACTACTTTAGACCAGGACCCTATTCCCTATATAGTGCACTACTTTAGACCAGGACCCTATTCCCTATATAGTGCACTACTTTAGACCAGGACCCTATTCCCTATATAGTGCACTACTTTAGACCAGGACCCTATTCCCTATATAGTGCAGATTTGATCCCCCCCACATTGGTTTGCTTTATGGGGGTCAGTGTGGACTAAACGTAACTTCTCCCTCCCTCTATGGCCAGCGTTGAGATCTACCCACAGAGTGGACTGTAATGTTGGTTGTCTCGCTTCGTGTCAGTACAAAGCCCTTCAGAATGGCTGGCCCAAAATAACAACACCCCCAACCCAAACCCCTGACCCATCCCCTCCTCCCCTCTCTCTCTGGGGCCGCAAGCCGGTGGATCTGAGGGTACTCCTGTCTGTCAATCGGTTCTGGCTACCCCTGCCACCAGCTCTGGGTCATATTCATTAGTGCACATCGTAGGACCTTTTTTTGGAACAGAAAACAAAAAAACAAGCATTTCTTATTGGCCAAGTTGAGGTAGTCCCTCCCCGTTTCGGTGTGTTTTCTTCCATTTGGTGTCTAGTGAATACAACCCTGGTCTTAGAGAGAGAGAGAGAGAGAGAGAGAGAGGATGTTGTGGAGAGAAGAGGGGGTGAAAGAGGAAGACAGCAGCTAAATGTCTCAACTAGAAGAATGGCAGCAAAATACACCTCACTCTCTGTCTCTGTGTCTCTGTCACTCTCTCTGTCTCACCCAGTCTCTCTGTGTCTCTGTCACTCTCTCTGTCTCACCCAGTCTCTCTGTATCTCTCTCACTCTCTCTGTGTCTCTCTCACTCTGTGTCTCACTCACAGTCTCTGTGTCTCTGTCACTCTCTCTGTCTCACTCACAGTCTCTCTGTGTCTCTGTCACTCTCTCTGTCTCACCCAGTCTCTCTGTATCTCTCTCACTCTCTCTGTGTCTCTCTCACTCTGTGTCTCTCTCTCTCTCTCTCACTCTCTCTGTCTCTCTCTCACTCTGTCTCACTCTGTCTCTCTCTCACTCTCTCTGTCTCTCTCTCACTCTCTCTGTGTCTCTCTCTCTGTCCTCTCTCTGTCCTCTCTCTCTCTGTATCTCTCTCTGTCTCTCTGTGTCTGTCTCAGTCTCTCTCAGTCTCTCTCTCTCTGTGTCTCTCTCACTCTCTATGTGTGTCTCTCTCTCTCTGTCCTCTCTCTGTCCTCTCTCTGTCCTCTCTCTCTCTCTCAACAAAAATAGTGTCCGCTCAGCGAGAGGCAGGGGAGAGGGGTTAAGTATAGGCTAGCCCATGAGGAATAATTGAGGAAGAATGTGCTTCCTAGCCCTGTCCCCCCACCCCTCCCCTTCTATTTTGTGTGTGTGTGTGTGTGTGGTGTGTGTGTGTACACAGGGTAGTAAATCTAGAGCAGCACTTCCTGTCTGACAGGCCACCACCCACCTCGCACCACACCGGACCACTGCTGCTAACTTTAGGAAAGGATGTCAACAGGAGGTGTGTGTGAACTGTGTGTGTGTAAACTGTGTGTGTGTAAACTGTGTGTGTGTGAACTGTGTGTGTGAACTGTGTGTGTGTGAACTGTGTGTGTGTAAACGGTGTGTGTGTAAACGGTGTGTGTGTAAACTGTGTGTGTGTAAACTGTGTGTGTGTGAACTGTGTGTGTGAACTGTGTGTGTGAACTGTGTGTGTGTAAACTCTGTGTGTGTAAACTGTGTGTGTGTAAACTCAGACCACCTGAGCTCCCATTGGTCTAGGTCTAACAGACAGTTGAAGGCAAGATGAGCCACTTCCTCCACCCCCCCCCCATCAACCCTCCTCTCTCTCTGACTGCTGGTCAATCACAGTGTCACTTCCTCCACCCCCCCCATCCACCCTTCTCTCTCTCTGACTGCTGGTCAATCACAGTGTCACAAAGCTTATTTACAGCTGCCAACGTTAGTTTGATTGTGGTGGTGGGGTGGGGGTGGGGGGGGGTAACAAGAAGTGACCTTTTGACCCTGCGTGCTGCTCCCAGTGTCATGCTACAGGAGGATGGTGTAGGTAACACACACACACCACAGACACGTAACAGAGGGCGTAGTGGGTAGCAGTCAGCGGTAGACACGTAACAGGGATGCCTTTATGAGTGGCCTATGCTAGATAAGGGCTTTGGGGCGGGGCTTATGCTGTGAAATGATGGTCATCACCATAACCATATCTCTGAGCTAGAACATGTAAATGAGTCGTGCTTACGGTGAACACGTCATCGTCGCCCAGGTCCGCCTCATTCTGGAGTGTTGAGGAGGACGTCGTGGAGCCTACGGGGACCAAAGAGTGCCAAAATTAACTAACTTAGGTTGTGCACTGTTTTCAGGTATAGACTTTCCATTGCATTGTTACTCCTTAATTCATAATAACCATTTGACGCATGCTTATATATATATATATATATATATATTATTTTTATTATTATAATTTTTTTTACCTTTATTTAACTAGGCAAGTCAGTTAAGAACAAATTCTTATTTTCAATGACGGCCTACCAGGGACCAGTGGGTTAACTGCCTTGTTCAGGGGCAGAACAACAGATTTGTCATATTTCACACATGTACAAGTGTATATTAGGGGCCTGCAGGTAGTCTAGTGGTTAGAGTGTTGGGCCAGTAACCACTGTTCCTAGAACGTCATTGAAAATAAGAATTTGTTCTGAAAATAATAATAAGAACTGACTTGCCTAGTTAAATAAAGGACAAATTTAAAAAAATGTGAATTGGAGATGTGTCATGTGTCTCCTCAGAGATTGGAGTCACGGCCAGAGTCACCATTGTCCAGTACCCCTGAAGCAATTATGGGTAAGTGCCTTGCTCAAAGGCACAACGGCAGATTTGACACCTTGTTTGTTCGGGAATCGAATTAGCGACCTTTCCGTTACTGGCCCAATGCTCTAATCTGCCGTCTATAGCAAGTGTCTTCTTGTTTTCAAGATTGAATGAAACAAGCATCCGATAGTGGCACCTGTTCCTGGGTCATTTTAGTGTGAATACCTGGAAAATATATGATGAGATTATAAAGGATATATAAACTACAGCATTATTCTAGTCCCTCCACAATAAATACACTACTGGTTGACAGCTAAAGAACGGAGGGATCTGAAAGGGATAGTTAGACATTTAGGAATTTAAGTCCTTCAAAATAACTCATGGATTCCATATGTCTCTGCGAGCAGTTTGAAGGAAGTTGAAGGTCGTTTCTGGAGGCATTGCTAACTAGCGTTAGCACAATGACTGGAAGTCTACAGGAACAACTAGCATGCTACTTCTTTAAAAAGGCCCATGTCAGACCATTCCAGAGTTTGCCCTACCTTCTGTCATGTCCTCGATGGCTTTCCGTACGCCCCTGTCGAAGGCCCGGGCATCAGCAGGCCTCTGGAACGTCAGGCCACACCTCCTGTCCTCCACCCTCCAATGGTGGAAGGTGGGCGTGGCCTTGGTGTACACAAGGTTCTTCTTTAGAGCACACTCCAGGATCACCTGTGTGATCACACAACAGACACGTCAATCAATCAACCAACATGATAACTGGTCAGCAGTGTTGTATTGGAGACCACCTTCAGTCCAGACCAGAACAATGAGTCCAATTTAACATTATATTGTACTGTACTAGTTGTCATAGTGACAGCATGTTGACTATAGAAGACTAGACTATATTGTACTAGTTGTCATAGTGACAGCATGTTGACTACAGAAGACTAGACTATATTGTACTGTACTAGTTGTCATAGTGACAGCATGTTGACTATAGAAGACTAGACTATATTGTACTGTACTAGTTGTCACAGTGACAGCATGTTGACTACAGAAGACTAGACTATATTGTACTGTACTAGTTGTCATAGTGACAGCATGTTGACTATAGAAGACTAGACTATATTGTACTAGTTGTCATAGTGACAGCATGTTGACTATAGAAGACTAGACTATATTGTACTGTACTAGTTGTCATAGTGACAGCATGTTGACTATAGAAGACTAGACTATATTGTACTGTACTAGTTGTCATAGTGACAGCATGTTGACTATAGAAGACTAGACTATACTGTACTAGTTGTCATAGTGACAGCATGTTGACTACAGAAGACTTATTTTGGACACCAAATCTGAAGTACATTTTCGACCCCTTATTGCTATTATGGAGCTGTTTGGTGTGTGTGTGTTTGTGTGTGTGTTTGTGTGTGTGTTTGGTGTGTGTGTGTGTTTGGTGTGTGTGTGTGTGTGTGTGTGTGTGTGTGTGTGTGTGTGTGTGTGTGTGTGTGTGTGTGTGGTGTGTGGTGTGTGTGTGTGGTGTGTGTGTGTGTGTGTGTGTGTGTGTGTGTGTGTGTGTGTGGTGTGGTGTGTGTGTGTGTGTGTGTGGTGTGTGTGGTGTGTGTGTGTGTGTGTGTGTGTGTGTGTGGTGTGTGTGTGTGTGTGTGTGTGTGTGTGTGTGTGTGTGTGTGTGGTGTGTGGTGTGTGTGTGTGTGGTGTGTGTGTGTGTGTGTGTGTGTGTGGTGTGTGTGTGTGTGGTGTGTGTGTGTGTGGTGTGTGTGTGTGTGTGTGTGTGTGTGTGGTGTGTGTGTGTGTGTGTGTGTGTGTGTGTGTGTGTGTGGTGTGTGGTGTGTGGTGTGGTGTGTGGTGTGTGGTGTGTGGTGTGTGTGTGTGTGTGTGTGGTGTGTGTGTGTGTGTGTGTGTGTGATGAGTCTCTGTGTTTATTTGCTCTCAGACCTGCCCACCTGTTTGTCCCGTAGCCGTTCTCCATGGATGAGGAAGTGGGAACGACACAGGGGGGCGAGCCCCAGCCCCAGCTCGGGGGGCAGGACCCTGCAGACTCCCACCCTGCTCAGAGCCCCCCCGTCCTGGGCCAACCAGCCTCCACTGGAATCATCCCTCACCATCACCACGGCTTTTACACACACGATGTAGCTGTCACTGGAGAGGGAGGGAGAGGGACTATCAACGCCACTAGAAGTCAGCGTTATTCATCAGGACATTTCCTTGAGGTTAACTATCATCACTCTGGTGATGATAGACTGAGGGCGTGTTTCACATTGCAGCCGACTCTTAAGACAAGTTGAGACCGAGGGTTCTAAACCATCACATACAACTAATCAATAGAATTAGTACATCTGGCAGTCAGTCAAGATTCACCCATACATCACGATTTGACACACTCGAAAGAGAGAGACTTCATTGAGAGAAAGAGAGATAGAGACTTTTTTGAGAGATAGAGAGACTTCATTGAGAGAAAGAGAGACTTCATTGAGAGAAAGAGAGACTTCATTGAGAGAGAGAGACTTCATTGAGAGAGAGACTTCATTGAGAGAGAGGGCTATACTTCCTTGAGAGAGAGACTTAATTGAGAGAGAGAGACTTAATTGAGAGAGAGAGACTTCATTGAGAGAGAGAGACTTCATTGAGAGAGAGACTTCATTGAGAGAGAGGGCTATACTTCCTTGAGAGAAAGACTTAATTGAGAGAGAGAGAGACTTCATTGAGAGAGAGAGAGACTTCATTGAGAGAGAGACTTCATTGAGGGAAAGAGCTTTACTTCCTTGAGAGAGAGAGACTTCATTGAGAGAGAGAGAGACTTCATTGAGAGAGAGACTTCATTGAGGGAAAGAGCTATACTTCCTTGAGAGAGAGAGAGACTTCATTGAGAGAGAGAGAGACTTCATTGAGAGAAAGCGAGAGAGACAGAGACTTCATTGAGAGAGAGACTTCATTCAGAGAAAGAGAGAGAGACTTCATTGAGAGAGAGACTTCATTGAGAGAGAGAGCTATACTTCCTTGAGAGAGAGACTTCATTGAGAGAGAGACTTCATTGAGAGAGAGAGACTTCATTGAGAGAGAGAGAGACTTCATTGAGAGAGAGACTTCATTGAGAGATGGAGACTTCATTGAGAGAGAGAGAGACTTCATTGAGAGAGAGAGAGACTTCATTGAGAGAGACTTAATTGAGAGAAAGAGCTATACTTCCTTGAGAGAGAGAGACTTCATTGAGAGAGAGACTTCATTGAGAGATGGAGACTTCATTGAGAGAAAGAGAGACTTCATTGAGAGAAAGAGAGAGACTTCATTGAGATAAAGCGAGAGAGACAGAGACTTCATTGAGAGAGAGACTTCATTGAGAGAGAGACTTCATTCAGAGAAAGAGAGAGACTTCATTGAGATAAAGCGAGAGAGACAGAGACTTCATTGAGAGAAAGACTTCATTGAGAGAAAGACAAATATTTCCTTGCGAGAGAGAGGGTTAGAGACTTCATTGAGAGAAAGAGAAATATTTCCTTGCGAGAGAGAGGGATAGAGACTTCATTGAGAGAAAGCGAGAGACAGAGACTTCATTGTGATAGACTTCATTGAGAGAAAGCGAGAGAGAGATAGAGAGAGATAGACTTCATTGAGAGATAGCGAGAGAGACTTCATTGAGAGAGAGAGACTTCATTGAGAGAGAGAGAGAGAGAGAGAGAGAGAGAGAGAGAGAGAGAGAGAGAGAGAGAGAGAGAGAGAGAGAGAGAGAGAGAGAGAGAGAGAGAGAGAGAGAGAGAGAGAGAGAGACTGTACTGTATGGTAACCTGACACAACCCCAGCCCAGCCTCCTTTCAATAACTCCACAGGAAAGAGGAGGAGGAGAAGGAGGAGAGGACAGGTAGGGGAGGAGGTGGGGGAGGGAGGGAGAGTAGAGGGGACGAGAGATTGAGGAGATTGTAAAGAATGACTGAAGTGAAAGGGTGTCATCCCTATCCATCGGTGGGGTCCATTTGGGGTGTGAGAGCGTAGACTCCGTGCTGTGGTTCAGGGGTACTAGAGAACAGACTGATGGTCATATAGATTAGCCAGTAGAAATGAACAGGATACAGTCTATCTGCCCTCCATACAGTTTAGTCTACCTGATTACCATCAGGGTACCAACAGTTACAACACAACACCATGTAAGTCAGAACAGTACCATGCAAACTGCTGGAAGTCCATACAACATCATCTACAACCTCTTGTCAATGCAGTAGACTACAAGCCTTAGCATGGGAGCGCTCTCTCTCTCACTCTCTCTCTCACTCTCGTAATCACACGTGTAACACCCATTCTAATCTCTGGTGGACAGACTACGTAAACATAACTAGTACCATAGATCTGTCATGATACAATGGGAGGTAACTTTGTCCATAACTTGCAAAGAGAGAGGGTGGAGATCCTTGTTCCGGTCTCTTCTACTAACGTGTACAGACCCAGAACTTAATGGAGCATCTGACCAACTACATGAGACTTTAGTTCAGGGTTAACTGAGACTACATCCATGCTAAGGCTTGACAATGAATTGTAGTCTACTGCATTGACTGAAGAGCTTTCAGATGGTCTCATTAGTCTGCCATTAGCCTCCCCAACCTCAGCCTCCTCTGGACCTGTGTTTGTCTTATATCATTATATTTGAAGCAGGATTGGAAGGTACACACACAGGTGGCTAAACTGGTTCACCAGCTCCTACACACACACACTACCAGAGCAAGAGACAGACAAACAGAGACAAGCTGAGAGACAGACAAACAGTGACAGGCTGAGAGACAGACAGAAAAACAGAGACAGGCTGAGAGACAGACAGAGACAAGCTGAGAGACAGACAGAGACAGACAGAGACAGACAGACAGAGACAGGCTGACAGACAAACAGAGACAGACAAACAGAGACAGACAGAGACAGACAAACAGAGACAGGCTGAGAGACAAACAGAGACACACTGACAGACAGAGACAAACAGAGACACACTGACAGACAGAGACAGGTAGAGACAGGCTGAGACAGACAAACAGAGACGGACAAACAGAGACAGGCTGAGAGACAGACAGAGACAGACGAACAGAGACAGACAGAGACAGACAAACAGAGATGGACAAACAGAGACAGGCTAAAGGAGAAAAACAGAGAAAGACAGGCTGAGACAGACAGAGACACACTGACAAACAGAGACACACACAGACAAACAGAGACAGACAAACAGAGACAGGCTGAGAGACAGGCTGAGAGACAGACAGAGACAGGCTGAGAGACAGACAGAGACACACTGACAAACAGAGACACACAGACAAACAGAGACAGACAAACAGAGACAGGCTGAGAGACAGGCTGAGAGACAGACAGACAGAGACAGGCCGAGAGACAGACAAACAGAAAGAGACAGGCTGAGAGACAGACAGAGAAACAGAGACAGGCTGAGAGACAAACAAACAGAAAGAGACAGGCTGAGAGACAGACAGAGAAACAGAGACAGGCTGAGAGACAGACAAACAGAGACAGACAAACAGAGACAGGCTGAGAGACAGACAAACAGAGACAGACAAACAGAGACAGACAAACAGAGACAGGCTGAGAGACAGAAAGAGACAGGCTGAGAGACAGACAGAGACAGGCTGAGAGACAGACAGAGACAGGCTGACAGACAAACAGAGACAGGCTGACAGACAAACAGAGACAAACAGGGACAGGCTGAGAGACAGACAGAGACAGGCTGAGAGACAGACAGAGACAGGCTGACAGACAAACAGAGACAGGCTGAGAGACAGACAGAGACAGGCTGACAGAGACAGGCTGACAGACAAACAGAGACAAACAGAGACAGGCTGAGAGACAGACAGAGACAGGCTGAGAGACAGACAGAGACAGGCTGAGAGACAGAGAGAGACAGGCTGAGAGAGACAGAGACACACTGACAAACAGAGACAGACTAACATACAGGTTGACAGAGACAAACAGAGACACATTGACTTCGACCTAGGTTGGGCAAAACTAAACATGGCGGTGTTGGCCTTATCAATCTCACTAGAATAAAGACCTCCTCCATTCCTGCCATTATTGAAAGATAGGGCTACTTAATGTTAGATCCCTCACTTCCAAGGCAGTTCTAGTCAATGAACCTATAGAGCTCAATTTTTATGGAATGGTCTACCCATCCATGTGAGAAACGCAGACTCGGTCTCAACCTTTAAGTCTGTATTGAAGACTCATCTCTTCAGTAGGTCCTATGATTGAGTGTAGTCTGGCCCAGGAGTGTGAAGGTGAACGGAAAGGCACTGGAGCAACGAACCACCCTTGCTGTCTTTGCCTGGCCGGTTCCCCTCTCCATTGGGAATCTCTGCCTCTAACCCTATTACAGGGGCTGAGTCACTGGCTCGGCCCTGTCTCAGGATGGTAAGTTGGTGGTTGAAGATATCCCTCTAGTGGTGTGGGGGCTGTGCTTCGGCAGAGTGGGTGGGGTTATATCCTGCCTGTTTGGCCCTGTCCGGGGGTATCGTCGGACGGGGCCACAGTGTCTCCCGACCCCTCCTGTCTCAGCCCCCAGTATTTATGCTGCAGTAGTTTATGTGTCGGGGGGCTAGGGTCCGTCTGTTATATCTGGAGTATTTCTCCTCTCTTATCCGGTGTCCTGTGTGAATTTAAGTATGCTCTCTCTAATTATCTCTCTCTAATTAACTCTCTCTCTTTCTTTTTCTCTCTCTCCCTCTCTAGGAGGACCTGAGCATTAGGACCATTCCTCAAGGCCTACCTGGCCTGATGACTCCTTGATGTCCCCAGTCCACCTGGTCGTGCTGCTTCTCCAGTTTCAACTGTTCTGCCTGTTTTATGAACATTTTAAAATCTTGTCCATGTTCTGTTATAATCTGCACCCGGCACAGCCAGAAGAGGACTGGCCACCCCTCACAGCCTGGTTCCTCTCTAGGTTTCTTCCTAGGTTCTGGCCTTTCTAGGGAGTTTTTCCTAACCACCGTGCTTTTACACCTGCATTGCTTGCTGTTTGGGGTTTTAGGCTGGGTTTCTGTACAGCACTCTGTGACATCAGCTGATGTAAGAAGGGCTTTATAAATACATTTGAAATTGACAGACAGACAGAGACAGACAAACAGCCAGTCAGCCAAAGTGTTATGACCAGCTTTGTGGTCAATGTGACCCTGCAGGCAGCTCTGCTCCAATACTGTCTGGATTTCTAGGAGAGCTCAGAACCCACAGACATACATCCCACTAGTAGGTTGGATTGAGTCTGCCTGTCACACACACACACACACACACACACACACACGCTGCATGAGTCATCAGCAGACAGCTTCTCTGCCTTCAGTCTGCATACAGCCACCAGACTACTCTAAATATATTACAGGCTTATGTATTTTTGTTGAAACTGGCCAAAGACAAACATGAATGGAGAGTAACTCTCATCCACAATGACATAAGGCTGTGTAGCTGGTCTGTCTCACTCTTATGATGATAGACTGTAGACCTAGTATGAATGGAGAGGAATTCATATCAGAGGGTAGTAACATATCCACCCTGTGACGATGGCTGGGTGAAACATAGCAGACAGACAGACAGACACTATAATCTGTGGTCAGGCCACAACACAGGCCTACTGCACTGGGCAAGAGGGGCGTGTGCACATAAACACATACCATAACCACACACTGGAGAGCGCGCACACACACACTCACACGGGACAGCTACTGACTTCTGCCTACCCTGGTTCCTTCCAAACCCTCCCTCGTGGTCACACCCCATCAAACACACAGGCCAATAAAACACAGAGACATATAGTCTGTCTGTCTGAGTGGCGTCCATCCTTCCACCACTCCTTCCCAGCAGACTGTATGATGGGATTCCAATCTGTTACCTAGGCCTGCTTCAGGTAGACTGTATGATGGGATTCCAATCTGTTACCTAGGCCTACTTCAGGTAGACTGTGTATGATGGGATTCCAATCTGTTACCTAGGCCTGCTTCAGTTAGACTTTATGATGGGATTCCAATCTGTTACCTAGGCCTACTTCAGGTAGACTGTATGATGGGATTCCAATCTGTTACCTAGGCCTGCTTCAGGTAGACTGTATGATGGGATTCCAATCTGTTACCTAGGCCTGCTTCAGGTAGACTGTATGATGGGATTCCAATCTGTTACCTAGGCCTGCTTCAGGTAGACTGTATGATGGGATTCCAATCTGTTACCTAGGCCTGCTTCAGGTAGACTGTATGATGAGATACCAATCTGTTACCTAGGCCTGCTTCAGGTAGACTGTATGATGGGATTCCAATCTGTTACCTAGGCCTGCTTCAGGTAGAATGTATGATGGGATTCTAATCTGTTACCTAGGCCTGCTTCAGGTAGAATGTATGATGGGATTCTAATCTGTTACCTAGGCCTGCTTCAGGTAGACTGTATGATGGGATTCCAATCTGTTACCTAGGCCTGCGTCAGGTAGACTGTATGAGGGGATTCTAATCTGTTACCTAGGCCTGCTTCAGGTAGACTGTGTGTGATGGGATTCCAATCTGTTACCTAGGCCTGCTTCAGGTAGACTGTATGATGGGATTCCAATCTGTTACCTAGGCCTACTTCAGGTAGACTGTATGATGGGATTCCAATCTGTTACCTAGGCCTGCTTCAGGGAGACTGTATGATGGGATTCCAATCTGTTACCTAGGCCTGCTTCAGGTAGACTGTGTGATGGGATTCCAATCTGTTACCTAGGCCTGCGTCAGGTAGACTGTATGATGGGATTCCACTCTGTTACCTAGGCCTGCTTCAGGTAGACTGTGTGATGGGATTCCAATCTGTTACCTAGGCCTGCTTCAGGTAGACTGTATGATGGGATTCCAATCTGTTACCTAGGCCTACTTCAGGTAGACTGTATGATGGGATTCCAATCTGTTACCTAGGCCTGCTTCAGGGAGACTGTATGATGGGATTCCAATCTGTTACCTAGGCCTGCTTCAGGTAGACTGTGTGATGGGATTCCAATCTGTTACCTAGGCCTGCGTCAGGTAGACTGTATGATGGGATTCCACTCTGTTACCTAGGCCTGCTTCAGGTAGACTGTGTGATGGGATTCCAATCTGTTACCTAGGCCTGCTTCAGGTAGACTGTATGATGGGATACCAATCTGTTACCTAGGCCTGCTTCAGGTAGACTGTGTGTGATGGGATTCCAATCTGTTACCTAGGCCTACGTCAGGTAGACTGTGTGTGATGGGATTCTAATCTGTTACCTAGGCCTGCTTCAGGTAGACTGTATGATGGGATACCAATCTGTTACCTAGGCCGGCTTCAGGTAGACTGTATGATGGGATTCTAATCTGTTACCAAGGCCTGCTTCAGGAGATAGAGGCAGTGAGGCCAGTTGCATACCTGAAGGGCAGACCCATTCTGTGTGATAGAGATAGAGGCAGTGAGGCCAGTTGCAGACCTGAAGGGCAGACCCATTCTGTGTGATAGAGATAGAGGCAGTGAGGCCAGTTGCAGACCTGAAGGGCAGACCCATTCTGTGTGATAGAGATAGAGGCAGTGAGGCCAGTTGCAGACCTGAAGGGCAGACCCATTCTGTGTGATAGAGATAGAGGCAGTGAGGCCAGTTGCAGACCTGAAGGGCAGACCCATTCTGTGTGATAGAGATAGAGGCAGTGAGGCCAGGTGCAGACCTGAAGGGCAGACCCATTCTGTGTGATATAGAGGCAGTGAGGCCAGTTGCAGACCTGAAGGGCAGACCCATTCTGTGTGATAGAGATAGAGGCAGTGAGGCCAGTTGCTGACCTGAAGGGCAGACCCATTCTGTGTGATAGAGATAGAGGCAGTGAGGCCAGTTGCTGACCTGAAGGGCAGACCCATTCTGTGTGATAGAGATAGAGGCAGTGAGGCCAGTTGCTGACCTGAAGGGCAGACCCATTCTGTGTGATAGAGATAGAGGCAGTGAGGCCAGTTGCTGACCTGAAGGGCAGACCCATTCTGTGTGATAGAGATAGAGGCAGTGAGGCCAGGTGCAGACCTGAAGGGCAGACCCATTCTGTGTGATAGAGATAGAGGCAGTGAGGCCAGGTGCTGCACCATGTGGACTGGTAGACTACCTACAGACAGATTGGGGTCAGTTATGGATATAGAGGTTGGCTGATCTACTGATATTCCTAGTTTGCATATGACATACAATAGCCGTATCATGACAGGCTGATTATAGGAAGGACCATTCTAGTCATATTTATCATTCTAATTATAGGAAGGACCATTCTAGTCATATTTATCATTCTAATTATAGGAAGAACCGTTCTAGTCATATTTATCATTCTAATTATAGGACAAACCATTCTAGTCATATTTATTATTCTAATTATAGGACAAACCATCCTAGTCATATTTATCATTCTAATTATAGGACAAACCATTCTAGTCAGATTTATCATTCTAATTATAGGACAAACCATTCTAGTCATATTTATCATTCTAATTATAGGACAAACTATTCTAGTCATATTTATCATTCTAATTATAGGAAGTATCATACTAGTCATATTTATCATTCTAATTATAGGACAAACCATTCTAGTCATATTTATCATTCTAATTATAGGAAGTACCATTCTAGTCATATCAGGGCCCCAAACAATGTATTTTCATTATATTTCTGTAACGTTCTATATCAGGGCTCAACAATGTCTTTTCATTGTTTTACTATTACTGATAATGGAAGATAGTTGTTTTACTATTACTGATAATGGAAGATAGTTGTTTTACTATTACTGATAATGGAAGATAGTTGTTTTACTATTACTGATAATGGAAGATAGTTGTTTTACTATTACTGATAATGGAAGATAGTTGTTTTACTATTACTGATAATGGAAGATAGTTGTTTTACTATTACTGATAATGGAAGATAGTTGTTTTACTATTACTGATAATGGAAGATAGTTGTTTTACTATTACTGATAATGGAAGATAGTTGTTTTACTATTACTGATAATGGAAGATAGTTGTTTTACTATTACTGATAATGGAAGATAGTTGTTTTACTATTACTGATAATGGAAGATAGTTGTTTTACTATTACTGATAATGGAAGATAGTTGTTTCTCAAGTCGACAGTGCTTGGTGGCTACTAACCAATTGACATCTCCTTCACCACTCGGCCACTTATCGGTTTCCCGGGTCACGGAGGAGCGAGGAGAAAGGGTGGAGGATGGACTTTTGTCCAAATGAGAAAAGGCCAGGGAGTCACCTTGGTAACGTCAGCTTCCGTCCGGAATAAGGCAACAGGGAAAAACCCTTTTTCCAAATGGGAATTTAGTGAGGGTTGTTGATGTCAGACAACTGACAGGGAAGGACAGACATAGAATGAGTGAAGCCTGGGGCTTGTTGACATGTCATAGAAGGATCAGACTGCTGGCTCAGACTAGAAGGACTTTAGGGGATTGGAAGCTAGGTTTGCTATTGACTGGGATTCTCTTTCAGCTTTTGCACTTGTCTGACCGCTCTCACATGTGTGTGCCCAAGCGCACACACACACACAGTCCAGTTATTACCTCTGTACAGGTGAAGAAAGACAGTGTCTGTCTGGACATGTGAGGGTTGTCAATAGCTACAGCTGACAGTTATTGGATGCAACTTTCCCTCGGGGGGCCTGGAGTGTCAATAATCTCCAACGAACTCACCTCACCTCATCCAAGACCAATGGTAAATAGGACCCTCTCTCGTTCTCGCTCTCCCCATCTGGCTCTCTCTCTCTCTTTCTGTGTGTCTCTCTCTCTTTCTGTGTCTGTCTCTCTCTTTCTGTCTGTCTCTTTCTGTGTGTGGTGGGCAGCAGGTAGCCTAGTGGTTAGAGTGTTGGGCCAGTAACTGAAAGGTTGCTGGATTGAATCCCCGAGCTGACAAGGTAAAAATCTGTCGTTCTGCCCCTGAACAAGGCAGTTAACCCACTGTTCCCCGGGCGCTGTGGATTAAGGCAGCCCCCTGCATCTCTCTGATTCAGAGGGGAGGGGTTAAATGTGGAAGACACATTTCAGTTGAATGCATTCAGTTGTACAACTGACTAGGTATCCCCCTTTCTGTGTCTGTCTTGCACTTTCTGTCTCTCTCTCTCCCTCTATTATCCTCTGTTTCAGGAGCCAGTGTTTCCCCTAGATTATTTTCCAGGTGGTGTGCACTGGCCCCTACTCCTTGCTATGTTGTGTTTTCTGTTTTTTTGTTGTCTATGACATATAGATATGTTGATTGGAGCTGAACGAGCTGAGAAAATATTTTTTTTCCCCCAAATGCTAGAAAGACATGCATAGAAATAGCATCAACTGTGGTCTGAGAGGCTTTCCCCCTTCTAATCATTCTGCTTCTATGAAGAAATGGCCCAACTCGTTCCCATACAGTGAGTGAGTGAGTGAGTGAGTGAGTGAGTGACTCAGTAACAGACATTGAGTGAGTGAGAGACAGTGAGTGAGTGTAGCAGTTGAATCAATGCTTGGTGGTCAGCTGTGGGTTACATTGCAGAGCAGTGACCTAAGCTGAATGTCATTGGGCATCGCAGTCAAATAGTGAAACACTGACAGTGGGTAACCTGGAGATCAATACATCTCCACAGACTTCTCTGTCCTCTCGGTGTGTGTCTGTGTGTCAATGAGACAAAGTCAACAGAGGACTCATTATAGATTTGGATCCTTCATTTTGCAGACAAGGAGTGCAGTTACATGCACACAATACTGTGATTATAGTCAGATCAATATAATAGTTTGATTAAAACGTAATAATCCTGTTTACATGGACACATCTGAAATCAGGCTACCTGACGCCAATGAAAGTAAACGTTCTACCCTGGCGACCATGTTCTTTTTGGGAAGCATATTTGATTCTGAGTTCTATAAGTTTATATGTGAAAACGACTTCTAAAGATCCATACATTGTTGTTTCGAACTCACTTCAGTCGCGCCAAAGAGGGAGGTTCGCTCCGCTGGTGCTAGAACATGCGCAGATCAAATGCGCCGAACATGTCCTAATAATTTGTCAAATTGCTCAGAAAACAGGGTGTTTTAATCGCTTTATGGTTACTTTGATTTTGACCTTACGCCTATTAAGTAATGTGTTTACATGACTATTGGATAATCTGCCTACTACCATAATCAGTTGAATATCGCGTTATAAGTGTGCCTGTAAACATATTCAATGTGTCGTTATGGATCAAAATGAAGTCTTCAAATGTGTATTGAGCAGAATATAAAATATTGATTTTAATAAACAGTAGCCTTTGCCCTTACTAATCATTATATTTCTATGCATTCAATCCGATTGCTGTAATACGATCAGATAACTTTTGACAAACTGGGCCCTGGGCATTTGGCCTGGACTGCTGTGTGTAAGGACAACAGTTTCCTGTCTTTATTGTTTGGTTGCAGCTCTAATGGCCCTCTTGTCAAGGTAGCAAGGTCCCTGGCTGTAGCTATGTACGGGGAACGCGACGCGCTGAAGGTTACAGCTTTTATGAATGGGCGAGCGTCACGCGACTGCCACGCAAACATCCCCTCCTGTGCCCTTCGCCCTTCCGACAGCTATCTATCTGGCTCTGCATGACTGACATTCTACAGAGCCTGTCTCTGCTTTCAGAGCCTACCTATGATTCAGCACGCACACGCAGCACTATAAAGGTGAATAGCCTATTGAATATTGCCAATAAAGGACACTGTAAATTAATGGCATTAATAATAGGCTCGAAGAAACGAAAATAGGAGATGCCAACAAGAAAGATCTTGCCTACAAATAAAAATTACAAGTAGGCCAATGCATCAAACATGATGCTATATGTTGGTCTACTAGAAGACTAATTGAACTGCATAGCCTAAACCAGTGGTTCTCCCATTGTGTGTGTTTTTTTAAAGGAACTCAGTCCGGCTTTCATCTTACTCTTGAATGTTGTAAAAGCAGAATGCACAAGGTGAAACCAGTTTTCCTCTTGTCATGTCAGTCATTGCAGACCTTAGAGAGCCATGTATAACTTGTCAGAAATGCCCAGATCTACTGGCCCACGTCAGCTAACGTGTTTAGCCCATAGATTTTGTTGTAATGTATGAGTCACCCAAATATCACATGAATACACAGACTTGCCAAAATATTTAGAATTGCAAGACATTTTGTTTTAAAACTTCTAAATGTTCTATACAAAAAAGCCAAAATGTGTAGAATTGCGGGGAAAAAGCTTGACCTGCACAATTTTCTCTCCACTAACAAGAAGTTGGAAGGGGAGACTGACTCCCCAATGCTGGAAGGGGAGACTGAGTGAAAAAGTCTGGGAACCCCTGGCCTAAACAACATTAAAACGATCCAAAGACCATACTCAGACAGCTACATGCAAGACCATTGAAGATGCTCTGTTTACACTTCAAATGCTTTCGATTTGAGAAAGATAAAGGAAGGCACGGCACTATGATTCAGACTTTATGAATAGCCCGGGGTTAGCACAGGCTACAAAGAAACTGGAATAACGATCCAACGTTAGAATAATGACACACAATAACGTCCCGCAATTATACGCGTCCATAGATTTAAAAAAAAAGAACGTGTCGATGTTGTCAGGTAAACTTTGCAAGACCAAGCCCTGTCGTCCTCGATTGTGTTTTTGTGAATGAATCGTGCTCCCGGGAAGACTTCCCCTAGTCACAGTTTGAAGAAAACATAGTTTCAAATGATGGCCTAAACACAAATAACCAAACGAATAGCTACAAAGTAACAAAAGACAACAGTCTCTGTTTCATCCGTCGATAGAATGTAACTTGTTTCGAACTTGGTTACATTTTAAAAGGCCCTACTGCTGCTGATCGCTTCACAACATGTTTCCGATCCACCCACGCAGCAACCCTCACCCCCTTTAACGCTTATGCAAATGAGAGCGATTCTGAAAAGAGATGGTGGATGGGGCATATCGGATATCTCATATCCTCCTTCCGAAAAGAGTTCCCCCAGCCACAGCTTGAACAAACAAACATAGAACGACGGCCTAGAACCGAATGTTGCATAGGCTACGAGACAAGATCAACTGCAGAGTGACGAGAAAGGTTCTGTTCCGTCCGTCGATAGAACAACTTTTAGAACGCTAAGAGTTTCGAACTTGGTTACATTTTAAAAAGGCCCTACTGCTGATTTCTTTACAACATGTTTCCGATCCACCCACGCTACAACCACCACCTTCCCTCCTCCCGCAAGACCGAATCCGGAGACTAGAACAAGGCGGGGGCCCTAACCCCCCCTAGTCTTCTTCTGCTTTCACTGTCAATATATAGCCTAATCCCCCATGCCACAGACTATTTCAAACTTTGTAAAAAGCCACTTTAAAAAAAACTGAAACGAAGCAGATCCACAAAGCATTCGTTTCCAACAAATAAAGTGTAACTTAGTTGAGCATTTCTCAAAGGGATATATATATATATATTGGAGTCCATATTTACTAGCCTAGGATGTGTGGTTCCAATTTGACAATCGCTCCATCTGTTGCAGGCTGACTGGCCAGCCAGGCTAACGTTAGTAGAACGCAATTTCCTACTAGCCCGGGTCCAAAATCTGTGCCATGTGATATTATGGGCACATTTTCTACTAGCCCGGTCTAAAAAGTAACCCACTTGCCTCCGGCTATCTTAATTTTTAACTGTTGTTTGAAACACTCAAAATGTTCAACTCTGCCCGATCATCACAGCTTAGTCCAGACCTACTGTGTCATATAGCCGTTTTATTGGATTCTTGTTTGATTTGCTTTCAACGCTTTGCGATTCTTTCTGCCTAATGAAAAGCGCTAATGCGGTTTAATACATTGTTATTATAATACTTACTCGTTTGGGTGTGTTTCTTCTATCATTTTCTCGTTTCACCTGAAATAATATCCCAATGCGGGTGCATACTTTTTGCTCGTCATTTTCTTTTCAACACCTATCCTCAGTCCTTTCCCTTCTATTCCGCATAGAAGCCTATCTTTCCGCTGCCTTTGTGTGAATACACAACGCTCTTTGCTTCAGTCTTCGACTACAGTAGGTCTCTCTCTCCACTGTCCTTTTCTTGTCAAGCCAACCAGTTGCTTGTGTAAAATTAAGACTCTCCAAAAGTTTATAATCCTCCTGTTAATACGGTGAAGTAAAACTGTGCCTTGTTAATTCTGGGGGCCCGGTTTTCGACGGCCCGTTCAGCGTTGCTGAATGGGCACTGGCGTTACCGAGGGGTGGCCCCGCTAGAGCCCCATCGCTCGCTACTCCATGTTGGATTGTGCAGGCACCCCTACGTCACCACCGACACCGGCGAAGGGAGATGCCGCGTTCAAAACAACTGGGAACTGGGAACTCGGAAATCTCCAACTTCCGACTTTAGTGCGTCCAAGACTTCTGGAATTCCAACTCGGGCCTCTTTCTAGAGCTCCGACTTTCCGACCTGAAGACCACTGACGTCATTATTTGACCACATATTTTCCAAGTTCACAGTTGTCTCGAAAGCACCAGAGCAGAGTGTCCTCACAAGTTACCACAAACAAAACGTCATAAGCCCCGCCCATTTCTACAATTTATCTTAAAATGTCATTTTAAACCTAACCTTAACACACTGCTAAACTTATGACTAACCTTAACCTTAAATTAATACTAAAAAGCAAATGAGCAAATGTTCGTTTTCATGAATTATTATGATATAGCCACATTTGTATGACATATCCACATTTGTATGATATTTTGACATTGTGAATGTGGTAACTAGTAGAAACCCAGAGAGTGATGTCACGTTCAAAATAACTGGGAACTCGGAACTCTCCAACTTCTGACTTCAGTGCGTTAACAAAACACCTGGGAACTCAGAAAAAAATGAGCTCCGACTGGGAAAAATGGTTTTGAATGGTCATCCAACTCTTTAATTGTAAGTCTGTGTGTGTCATTTCAGACAAACAGCAAAGGAAAGAGAATGTTCGGTGTTGCGTCTCGTGGATAACGATAGAAGAGAAGCATGGAGAGGCCAGAGAGAGCCAGACTTGTAAATTGGGCTAAGGAACAGAACTCATGAAGCTGGTTGAGAGAATGCCAAGAGTGTGCAAAGCTGTCATCAAGGCAAAGGGTGGCTACTTTGAAGAATCTCAAATATAAAATATATTTTGATTTGTTTAACACTTTTTTGGTTACTACATGATTCCATACTTGTTATTTAATAGTGTTGATATCTTCACTATTATTCTACAATGCAGAAAATAGTAAAAATAAAGAAAAACCCTTGAATGAGTAGGTGTTCTAAAACTCTTGACCGGTAGTGTATAGATAATTGATGAAACATTGAATTTGGCCTTTACTGCTACAGCCCACAGAAACGTATTGAATAACACATTCATAAACAGCAGAAAAAAAGTAACACAAATAAATAATAAGGAAAGAAGTTATGAAGTGTCGGTCCTGCATCTGAGAGATATAAGAAAACTTAGGGGATAAAAAAAAAATGTGTGGCATATTTGACCCACATTTGACACCCTCACACATTTTTACAGATGCACCATTGAGAGCATCCTGTCAGGCTGTATCACCGCCTGGTACACAGCTGTGGGGCTCTCCAGAGGGTGATGCGGTTAGCCCAACACATCACCGGGAGCACACTGCCTGCCCTTCAGGACAACTACAACATCTGGCATCACAGGAAGGCTAAGAAGATCATCAAAGACCTCAGCCACCCGAGCCACGGCCTGTTCAGCCCACTATCATCCAGCGAGGTCAGTACAGGCGCATCAAAGCTGGGACCGAGAGACTGAAAAACAGCTTCTATCTCAAGGCCATCAGACTGTTAAATAGCCATCACTAACTGGCCCCACCCAGTACCCTGCCAGGAACTTAGTCACTGTCATTAGGTTACTCATCCCTGCACCTTAGAGGCTGCTGCCCTATGTACATAGACATGGAACACTGGTCACTGTAATAATGTTTACATACTGTTTTACCCAATTTATATGTGTATATGCTGTATTCTAGTCAAGGCCATGCATTCAAGAGGCCCACAATGGAAATAAGTCCCAGACATGATTGTGTGTTATCCTGAATGATTTAACAATGGAAATTAGTCCCAAGGTTTGCATGGCCATCATATTTCATATTTCAGAGCACTGTCTGCTGATAGAATGCCCATTCATGACATTTCATACAAGTGGAGAAGTTCAACTGAAGCACAAAATGAGTCTGATGCCGAGCAGAAATTACAATAAGAAGCATTTTACATCTGCGTGTACAAAACGCAGCAAGATATTTCTTATGCACTTAATTTTTTTCCCTGCATGAAAATCGAAGAATTATGTGTTATTAATGCGACCCCATAAATCTGGATTACCGCCCAACTCTACTCGATATTGGTGACATGTTAGTTTGTAGCTCACAATGTTCAGGTTTTACAGACGATTGTGACGATGTTCTTGTCTGGTTACTCTCGTGTAGATAAAGGCTGCTTTAACAAACCCCATGTTATGGAATACCTTTACCAAGGGATTGGTAAAGGTAACTCGAATTGGATTTGTAATAATTATATGTGTTTCTTCCGTCCAGAGGGAGCAGGCACTTCGCGTCACGCAACTAGGGACAAGACCTGTGACTTGCTTTGCTCTCTGGAGCAGGGCGCCTTTGAATGGAGTGATTACCGGGGTGTCTGTGACGGCTGCGGTTTGGTGCCCTTTCAAACCTCAATAGCTTTCAAACCACTTGAGTCACAGACTCCAAATAAGTGTCATTATGTTGGAAAAATCATTTTCACGATTTGGACATTAATTCGCTTTCCAAAGCTAATAAACATGTGGAAATGTGAGCAGCATTTTGTATTCCTAGTTGAATTAGTTAGGGAGCGTAAACAAAGTACAAACATTTTTTTACATTTGAATTTCAATAGCTCATTGGTTATGTGACCTACTTGACTCAAACAAGGTTCAGAATGTCCACTGACTACCCTTCTACATTGCACACCCTTTAGTTTGTCCATTTTCATCTCACAAGATTTTACATGAATTTTTAAACAATTAGAATTTCAATAGCTCCTTGGTCATGTGACCTGCTGACTTCAAACAAGGTTCAGAAAGGCCACTGACTACCCTTCTATATTGCACACCCTTTAGTTTGTCCATTTTCATCTCACAAGATTTTACATGATTTTTTCAGAATGTAAAATTTCAATAGCTCCTTGGTCATGTGACCTGCTGACTATTATGTCCACCGACATAATGGAATTCTGGTTAGTTATAGGCAAATGAATACACAGGTCAAATTTGTATGCTGTTTTCCTTATCCCTATAATCTAGTAGTAATTTAGTAGTAGAGGTCATTTCCTTTATGCCCCATTCTACACACAGTCTAAATTATAGGCACTGAACCATGTACAGGACAATAATAAAAGTAGCATATAGGATCCAACCCTATCACAGAGTGAACACATGTAGACAGTTTGTAAACTTGAAGAAAAAAATATTAAGTGACAGTTTCATCAGTACGTGCTTAAAGAAAGTAATATCACAAAGATCACAGATGACAGTGCCCATCAAGTCTATGACAATAGAGAATGAATTGGAAGCACCAAAGTGTGTTTGTCAAAATAATATCTGAAAATGTCAGTTATTGAAAATAACAGCAATTTATGAACAGCAATTTCTGATATATGCAGTTGAGGAATATTCCATTTACCGACACTACATGTAGGACAGGCATAAAACATTCCCACATACAGTATTAAAAAAAAAAAAAATTCACCTTTATTTAACCAGGTAGGCCAGTTGAGAACAAGATCTAATTTACAACTGCGACCTGGCCAAGATAAAGCAAAGCAGTGTGACACAAACAACAACACAGAGTTACACATGGAATAAACAAACTTACAGTCAATAAGACAATAGAAAAGTCTATATACAGTGTGTGCAAATGAAGTAAGATTAGGAGGTAAGGCAATAAATAGGCCGTAGTGGCGAAATAATTACAATTTCGCAAATAAACACTGGAGTGAGATGTGCAGAAGATTCATGTGCAAGTACAGATAGTGGGGTGCAAAGGAGCAAAAAAAAGCAAAATATAAATAAAATAAATGACAATATGGGGGTGAGGTAGTTGGATGGGTCATTTACAGATGGGCTATGTACAGGTGCAATGATCTGTAAGCTGCTCTGATAGCTGATGCTTAAAGCTAGTGAGGGAGATATGAGTCTCCAGCTTCAGTGATTTTTGCAATTCGTTCCAGTCATTGGCAGCAGAGAACTGGAAGGAAAGGCAGCCAAAGAGGAATTGGCTTTGGGGGTGACCAGTGAAATATACCTGCTGGAGCGCGTGCTACAGGTGGGTGCTGCTATGGTGACCAGTGAGCTGAGATAAGGCGGGGCTTTACCTAGCAAAGACTTATAGATGACTTGGAGCCAGTGGGTTTGGCGACGAATATGAAGCGAGGGCCAGCCAACGAGAGCAGACAGGTCACAGTGATGGGTAGTATATGGGGCTTTGGTGACAAAACGGATGGCACTGTGATAGACTGCATCCAATTTTCTGAGTAGTGTTGGAGGCTATTTTGTAAATGGCATTGCCGAAGTCAAGGATCGGTAGGATAGTCAGTTTTACGATGGTATGTTTGGCAGCATGAGTGAAGGATGCTTTGTTGCGAAATAGGAAGCCGATTCTAGATTTAATTTCGGATTGGAGGTGCTTAATGTGAGTCTGGAAGGAGAGTTTACAGTCTAACCAGACACCTAGGTATTTGTAATTGTATTCAAAGTCAGAACCGTCCACAGTAGTGATGCTGGTCAGGCGGGCAGGTGCGGGCAGCGATCGGTTGAAGAGCTTGCATTTAGTTTTACTTGCATTTAAGAGCAGTTGGAGGCCACGGAAGGAGAGTTGTATGGCATTGAAGCTCATTTGGAGGTTAGTTAACACAGTGTCCAAAGAAGGGCCAGAAGTGTACTGAATGGTGTCGTCTGTGTAGAGGTGGATCTGAGAATCACCAGCAGCAAGAGTGACGTCATTGATGTATACAGAGAAAAGAGTCAGCCCAAGAATTGAACTCTGTGGCACCCCCATAGAGACTGCCAGAGGTCTGGACAACAGGCCCTCTGATTTGAACCAGGCGATGCAGTCAATATAACCTAGCTAGCTGTTTGATGCAGTCAAGACAGGTACTACGTCATCATATTGGATGATATATAACCTAGCTAGCTAGCTTAACTAGCTTCTCCCTGTTTGATGCAGTCAAGACAGGTACTACGTCATCATATTTGGTGATAAATAACCTAGCTATGCTAGCTATTAGTGTACTATAGCGCAAGTCGGTTTGGTTGATTGCTGTCTCTTGTCTCTCCCTCCATCCTCCCTGTTCCCTTGTCACACTCGCTCACACTCACAGTAGCCTACAACCACAGCATGGCCACTGCTAGAGCGTCAGCTCTCTCCACCTCCTCTCACATTAAACTGTTGGGAGAGTATATATGTAGTGTGCCACTTTCTTTATTTTGATAGTGTATAGTTAACCCCTTTAGAGACTTCCAGAGGTCCGGACAACAGGCCCTCCGATTTGACACACTAAACTCTATCTGAGAAGTAGTTGGTGAACCAGGCGAGGCATTCATTTGAGAAACCAAGGCTGTTGAGTCTGTTGATAAGAATGCGGTGATTGACAGAGTCGAAAGCCTTGGCTAGGTCGATGAATACGGCTGCACGGTATTGTCTTTTGTTGATAGCGATTATGATATCGTTTAGGACCTTGAGCATGGCTGAGGTGCAACTATGACCAGCTCTGAAACCAGATTGCATAGTGGAGAAGGTACTTATAAGGGCTTCAGTAAGGTTGGATTCTTAGGATTCATTGCATTGGTTATCAACTGTACTGCCGAAATGGAACTGAAATCACAGAGAATAGATGTTGTGGTTGCAGCTGCAGATAAGTACTTGTGTATGAGATTTTAACTACAGAAGAGTTACAACAGTTATGTGTTGAACAAAAGTGTCCCGACCTCCCAGGCAGGTGGCATGGAGTAGGATCAGACAGAGTCAAAGTACTGGAATGGTGGTGTTACATTTTGTTTTATATGACAGTTGTACATACTGTAGGTGAATGGTTAGTTAGTTGTATGTATTAGTGGTATATAGATGTTAGTTGGTGGTGTGTAAAAGTGGTACATAGATGGTGGTGTGTAATAGTGGTATATAGATGGTAGTTGGTGGTGTGTAGTAGTGGTATATAGATAGTGGTATGTAATAGTGGTATATAGATGGTCGTTGGTGGTGTGTAATAGTGGTACATAGATGGTAGTTGGTGGTGTGTAATAGTGGTATATAGATGGTGGTGTGTAATAGTGGTATATAGATGGTGGTGTGTAATAGTGGTACATAGATGGTGGTATGTAATAGTGGTACATATATGGTAGTTGGTGGTATGTAATAGTGGTACATAGATGGTAGTTGGTGGTGTGTAATAGTGGTATATAGATGGTGGTATGTAATAGTGGTATATAGATGGTGGTGTGTAGTAGTGGTATATAGATGGTGGTGTGTAATAGTGGTATATAGATGGTGGTGTGTAATAGTGGTTTATAGATGGTGGTGTGTAATAGTGGTATATAGTTGGTGGTGTGTAATAGTGGTATATAGATGGTGGTGTGTAATAGTGGTATATAGATGGTAGTTGGTGGTGTGTAATAGTGGTATATAGATGGTGGTGTGTAATAGTGGTATATAGATGGTGGTGTGTAATAGTGGTATATAGATGGTAGTGTGTAATAGTGGTATATAGATGGTGGTGTGTAATAGTGGTCTATAGATGGTGGTGTGTAATAGTGGTATATAGTTGGTGGTGTGTAATAGTGGTATATAGATGGTGGTGTGTAATAGTGGTATATAGATGGTAGTTGGTGGTGTGTAATAGTGGTATATAGATGGTGGTGTGTAATAGTGGTATATAGATGGTGGTGTGTAATAGTGGTATATAGATGGTGGTGTGTAATAGTGGTCTATAGATGGTGGTGTGTAATAGTGGTATATAGATGGTGGTGTGTAATAGTGGTATATAGATGGTGGTGTGTAATAGTGGTATATAGATGGTGGTATGTAGTAGTGGTATATAGATGGTGGTGTGTAATAGTGGTATATAGATGGTGGTGTGTAATAGTGGTCTATAGATGGTGGTGTGTAATAGTGGTATATAGATGGTGGTGTGTAATAGTGGTATATAGATGGTGGTGTGTAATAGTGGTATATAGATGGTGGTGTGTAATAGTGGTATATAGATGGTGGTGTGTAATAGTGGTATATAGATGGTGGTGTGTAATAGTGGTATATAGATGGTGGTGTGTAATAGTGGTATATAGATGATGGTATGTAATAGTGGTATATAGATGGTGGTGTGTAATAGTGGTATATAGATGGTGGTGTGTAATAGTGGTATATAGATGGTGGTGTGTAATAGTGGTTTATAGATGGTGGTGTGTAGTAGTGGTATATAGATGGTAGTTGGAGGTGTGTAATAGTGGTATATAGATGGTGGTGTGTAATAGTGGTATATAGTTGGTGGTGTGTAATAGTGGTATATAGATGGTGGTGTGTAATAGTGGTATATAGATGGTGGTGTGTAATAGTGGTATATAGATGGTGGTGTGTAATAGTGGTATATAGATGGTGGTGTGTAATAGTGGTATATAGATGGTGGTGTGTAATAGTGGTCTATAGATGGTGGTGTGTAATAGTGGTATATAGATGGTGGTGTGTAATAGTGGTATATAGATGGTGGTGTGTAATAGTGGTATATAGTTGGTGGTGTGTAATAGTGGTATATAGTTGGTGGTGTGTAATTGTGGTATATAGATGGTGGTGTGTAATAGTGGTATATAGATGGTAGTTGGTGGTGTGTAATAGTGGTATATAGATGGTGGTGTGTAATAGTGGTATATAGATGGTGGTGTGTAATAGTGGTATATAGATGGTGGTGTGTAATAGTGGTATATAGATGATGGTATGTAATAGTGGTATATAGATGGTGGTGTGTAATAGTGGTATATAGATGGTGGTGTGTAATAGTGGTATATAGATGGTGGTGTGTAATAGTGGTCTATAGATGGTGGTGTGTAATAGTGGTATATAGATGGTGGTGTGTAATAGTGGTATATAGTTGGTGGTGTGTAATAGTGGTATATAGATGGTGGTATGTAATAGTGGTCTATAGATGGTGGTGTGTAATAGTGGTATATAGTTGGTGGTGTGTAATAGTGGTATATAGTTGGTGGTGTGTAATAGTGGTATATAGATGGTGGTGTGTAATAGTGGTATATAGTTGGTGGTGTGTAATAGTGGTATATAGTTGGTGGTGTGTAATAGTGGTATATAGATGGTGGTGTGTAGTGGTGGTATATAGATGGTGGTGTGTAATAGTGGTATATAGATGGTGGTGTGTAATAGTGGTATATAGATGGTGGTGTGTAATAGTGGTATATAGTTGGTGGTGTGTAATAGTGGTTTATAGATGGTGGTGTGTAGTAGTGGTATATAGATGGTGGTGTGTAGTAGTGGTACATAGATGGTGGTGTGTAATAGTGGTATATAGATGGTGGTGTGTAATAGTGGTTTATAGATGGTGGTGTGAAGTAGTGGTATATAGATGGTGGTATGTAATAGTGGTATATAGATGGTGGTATGTAATAGTGGTATATAGATGGTAGTTGGTGGTGTGTAATAGTGGTATATAGATGGTGGTATGTAATAGTGGTACATAGATGTTAGTTGGTGGTGTGTAATAGTGGTGTATAGATTGTGTTATGTAATAGTGGTATATAGATGGTGGTGTGTAATAGTGGTATATAGATGGTGGTGTGTGGTAGTGGTATATAGATGCTGGTGTGTAATAGTGGTATATAGATTGGGGTATGTAATAGTGGTATATAGATGGTGGTATGTAATAGTGGTATATAGATTGGGGTATGTAATAGTCGTATATAGATGTTAGTTGGTGGTGTGTAATAGTGGTATATAGATGGTGGTATGTAATAGTGGTGTATAGATTGTGGTATGTAATAGTGGTGTATAGATGGTGGTGTGTAATAGTGGTATATAGATGGTAGTTGGTGGTGTGTAATAGTGGTATATAGATGGTGGTGTGTAATAGTGGTATATAGATGGTGGTGTGTAATAGTGGTATATAGATGGTGGTGTGTAATAGTGGTCTATAGATGGTGGTGTGTAATAGTGGTATATAGATGGTGGTGTGTAATAGTGGTATATAGATGGTGGTGTGTAATAGTGGTATATAGATGGTGGTATGTAGTAGTGGTATATAGATGGTGGTGTGTAATAGTGGTATATAGATGGTGGTGTGTAATAGTGGTCTATAGATGGTGGTGTGTAATAGTGGTATATAGATGGTGGTGTGTAATAGTGGTATATAGATGGTGGTGTGTAATAGTGGTATATAGATGGTGGTGTGTAATAGTGGTATATAGATGGTGGTGTGTAATAGTGGTATATAGATGGTGGTGTGTAATAGTGGTATATAGATGGTGGTGTGTAATAGTGGTATATAGATGGTGGTGTGTAATAGTGGTATATAGATGATGGTATGTAATAGTGGTATATAGATGGTGGTGTGTAATAGTGGTATATAGATGGTGGTGTGTAATAGTGGTATATAGATGGTGGTGTGTAATAGTGGTTTATAGATGGTGGTGTGTAGTAGTGGTATATAGATGGTAGTTGGAGGTGTGTAATAGTGGTATATAGATGGTGGTGTGTAATAGTGGTATATAGTTGGTGGTGTGTAATAGTGGTATATAGATGGTGGTGTGTAATAGTGGTATATAGATGGTGGTGTGTAATAGTGGTATATAGATGGTGGTGTGTAATAGTGGTATATAGATGGTGGTGTGTAATAGTGGTATATAGATGGTGGTGTGTAATAGTGGTCTATAGATGGTGGTGTGTAATAGTGGTATATAGATGGTGGTGTGTAATAGTGGTATATAGATGGTGGTGTGTAATAGTGGTATATAGTTGGTGGTGTGTAATAGTGGTATATAGTTGGTGGTGTGTAATTGTGGTATATAGATGGTGGTGTGTAATAGTGGTATATAGATGGTAGTTGGTGGTGTGTAATAGTGGTATATAGATGGTGGTGTGTAATAGTGGTATATAGATGGTGGTGTGTAATAGTGGTATATAGATGGTGGTGTGTAATAGTGGTATATAGATGATGGTATGTAATAGTGGTATATAGATGGTGGTGTGTAATAGTGGTATATAGATGGTGGTGTGTAATAGTGGTATATAGATGGTGGTGTGTAATAGTGGTCTATAGATGGTGGTGTGTAATAGTGGTATATAGATGGTGGTGTGTAATAGTGGTATATAGTTGGTGGTGTGTAATAGTGGTATATAGATGGTGGTATGTAATAGTGGTCTATAGATGGTGGTGTGTAATAGTGGTATATAGTTGGTGGTGTGTAATAGTGGTATATAGTTGGTGGTGTGTAATAGTGGTATATAGATGGTGGTGTGTAATAGTGGTATATAGTTGGTGGTGTGTAATAGTGGTATATAGTTGGTGGTGTGTAATAGTGGTATATAGATGGTGGTGTGTAGTGGTGGTATATAGATGGTGGTGTGTAATAGTGGTATATAGATGGTGGTGTGTAATAGTGGTATATAGATGGTGGTGTGTAATAGTGGTATATAGTTGGTGGTGTGTAATAGTGGTTTATAGATGGTGGTGTGTAGTAGTGGTATATAGATGGTGGTGTGTAGTAGTGGTACATAGATGGTGGTGTGTAATAGTGGTATATAGATGGTGGTGTGTAATAGTGGTTTATAGATGGTGGTGTGAAGTAGTGGTATATAGATGGTGGTATGTAATAGTGGTATATAGATGGTGGTATGTAATAGTGGTATATAGATGGTAGTTGGTGGTGTGTAATAGTGGTATATAGATGGTGGTATGTAATAGTGGTACATAGATGTTAGTTGGTGGTGTGTAATAGTGGTGTATAGATTGTGTTATGTAATAGTGGTATATAGATGGTGGTGTGTAATAGTGGTATATAGATGGTGGTGTGTGGTAGTGGTATATAGATGCTGGTGTGTAATAGTGGTATATAGATTGGGGTATGTAATAGTGGTATATAGATGGTGGTATGTAATAGTGGTATATAGATTGGGGTATGTAATAGTCGTATATAGATGTTAGTTGGTGGTGTGTAATAGTGGTATATAGATGGTGGTATGTAATAGTGGTGTATAGATTGTGGTATGTAATAGTGGTGTATAGATGGTGGTGTGTAATAGTGGTATATAGATGGTGGTGTGTAGTGGTGGTATATAGATGGTGGTGTGTAATAGTGGTCTATAGATGGTGGTGTGTAATAGTGGTATATAGATGGTGGTGTGTAGTGGTGGTATATAGATGGTGGTGTGTAATAGTGGTCTATAGATGGTGGTGTGTAAGAGTGGTATATAGATGGTGGTGTGTAATAGTGGTCTATAGATGGTGGTGTGTAGTGGTGGTATATAGATGGTGGTGTGTAATAGTGGTTTATAGATGGTGGTGTGTAGTAGTGGTATATAGATGGTGGTGTGTAGTAGTGGTACATAGATGGTGGTGTGTAATAGTGGTATATAGATGGTGGTGTGTAATAGTGGTTTATAGATGGTGGTGTGTAGTAGTGGTATATAGATGGTGGTATGTAATAGTGGTATATAGATGGTGGTGTGTAATAGTGGTCTATAGATGGTGGTGTGTAATAGTGGTATATAGATGTTAGTTGGTGGTGTGTAATAGTGGTTTATAGATGGTGGTGTGTAATAGTGGTGTATAGATTGTGGTATGTAATAGTCGTATATAGATGTTAGTTGGTGGTGTGTAATAGTGGTATATAGATGGTGGTGTGTAATAGTGGTATATAGATGGTGGTATGTAATAGTGGTGTATAGATGGTGGTGTGTAATAGTGGTATATAGATGTTAGATGGTGGTGTGTAATAGTGGTTTATAGATGGTGGTGTGTAATAGTGATATATAGATGGTGGTGTGTAATAGTGGTATATAGATGGTAGTTGGTGGTGTGTAATATTGGTATATAGATGATGGTATGTAATAGTGGTATATAGATGGTGGTGTGTAATAGTGGTATATAGTTGGTGGTGTGTAATAGTGGTCTATAGATGGTGGTGTGTAATAGTGGTATATAGATGGTGGTGTGTAATAGTGGTTTATAGATGGTGGTGTGTAGTAGTGGTATATAGATGATGGTATGTAATAGGGGTATATAGATGGTGGTGTGTAATAGTGGTTTATAGATGGTGGTGTGTAGTAGTGGTATATAGATGGTGGTGTGTAATAGTGGTATATAGATGGTGGTGTGTAATAGTGGTTTATAGATGGTGGTGTGTAGTAGTGGTATATAGATGGTGGTATGTAATAGTGGTATATAGATGGTGGTATGTAATAGTGGTATATAGATGGTAGTTGGTGGTGTGTAATAGTGGTATATAGATGGTGGTATGTAATAGTGGTATATAGATTGGGGTATGTAATAGTCGTATATAGATGTTAGCTGGTGGTGTGTAATAGTGGTATATAGATGGTGGTGTGTAGTAGTGGTATATAGATGGTGGTGTGTAGTAGTGGTATATAGATGGTGGTGTGTAATAGTGGTATATAGATGGTGGTGTGTAATAGTGGTATATAGATGGTGGTGTCTAGTAGTGGTATATAGATGGTGGTGTGTAATAGTGGTATATAGATGGTGGTGTGTAATAGTGGTATATAGATGGTGGTGTCTAGTAGTGGTATATAGATGGTTGTGTGTAGTAGTGGTATATAGATGGTGGTGTGTAATAGTGGTATATAGATGGTGGTATGTAGTAGTGGTATATAGATGGTGGTGTGTAATAGTGGTATATAGATGGTGGTGTGTAGTAGTGGTATATAGATGGTGGTGTGTAATAGTGGTATATAGATGGTGGTGTGTAATAGTGGTATATAGATGGTGGTGTGTAATAGTGGTATATAGATGGTAGTTGGTGGTATGTAATAGTGGTATATAGATGGTGGTGTGTAATAGTGGTATATAGTTGGTGGTATGTAGTAGTGGTATATAGATGGTGGTGTGTAATAGTGGTATATAGATGGTGGTGTGTAATAGTGGTACATAGATGTTAGTTGGTGGTGTGTAATAGTGGTATATAGATGGTGGTATGTAGTAGTGGTATATAGATGGTGGTGTGTAATAGTGGTCTATAGATGGTGGTATGTAATAGTGGTATATAGATGGTGGTATGTAGTAGTGGTATATAGATGGTGGTGTGTAATAGTGGTATATAGATGGTGGTGTGTAATAGTGGTATATAGTTGGTGGTGTGTAATAGTGGTATATAGATGGTGGTATGTAGTAGTGGTATATAGATGGTGGTGTGTAATAGTGGTATATAGATGGTGGTGTGTAGTAGTGGTGTATAGATTGTGGTATGTAATAGTGGTATATAGATGGTGGTGTGTAGTAGTGGTATATAGATGGTGGTGTGTAGTAGTGGTGTATAGATTGTGGTATGTAATAGTGGTATATAGATGGTAGTTGGTGGTGTGTAATAGTGGTATATAGTTGGTGGTATGTAATAGTGGTATATAGATGGTGGTATGTAATAGTGGTATATAGATGTTAGGTGGTGGTGTGTAATAGTGGTATATAGATGTTAGGTGGTGGTGTGTAATAGTGGTATATAGATGTTAGGTGGTGGTGTGTAATAGTGGTATATAGATGTTAGGTGGTGGTGTGTAATAGTGGTATATAGATGTTAGGTGGTGGTGTGTAATAGTGGTATATAGATGTTAGGTGGTGGTATGTAATAGTGGTATATAGATTGGGGTATGTAATAGTCGTATATAGATGTTAGCTGGTGGTGTGTAATAGTGGTATATAGATGGTGGTGTGTAGTAGTGGTATATAGATGGTGGTGTGTAGTAGTGGTATATAGATGGTGGTGTGTAATAGTGGTATATAGATGGTGGTGTCTAATAGTGGTATATAGATGGTGGTGTCTAGTAGTGGTATATAGATGGTGGTGTTTAATAGTGGTATATAGATGGTGGTGTGTAATAGTGGTATATAGATGGTGGTGTCTAGTAGTGGTATATAGATGGTTGTGTGTAGTAGTGGTATATAGATGGTGGTGTGTAATAGTGGTATATAGATGGTGGTATGTAGTAGTGGTATATAGATGGTGGTGTGTAATAGTGGTATATAGATGGTGGTGTGTAATAGTGGTATATAGATGGTGGTGTGTAATAGTGGTATATAGTTGGTGGTGTGTAATAGTGGTATATAGATGGTGGTGTGTAATAGTGGTATATAGATGGTAGTTGGTGGTATGTAATAGTGGTATATAGATGGTGGTGTGTAATAGTGGTATATAGTTGGTGGTATGTAGTAGTGGTATATAGATGGTGGTGTGTAATAGTGGTATATAGATGGTGGTGTGTAATAGTGGTACATAGATGTTAGTTGGTGGTGTGTAATAGTGGTATATAGATGGTGGTGTGTAATAGTGGTCTATAGATGGTGGTATGTAATAGTTGTATATAGATGGTGGTATGTAGTAGTGGTATATAGATGGTGGTGTGTAATAGTGGTCTATAGATGGTGGTATGTAATAGTGGTATATAGATGGTGGTATGTAGTAGTGGTATATAGATGGTGGTGTGTAATAGTGGTATATAGATGGTGGTGTGTAATAGTGGTATATAGTTGGTGGTGTGTAATAGTGGTATATAGATGGTGGTATGTAGTAGTGGTATATAGATGGTGGTGTGTAATAGTGGTATATAGATGGTGGTGTGTAGTAGTGGTGTATAGATTGTGGTATGTAATAGTGGTATATAGATGGTGGTGTGTAGTAGTGGTATATAGATGGTGGTGTGTAGTAGTGGTGTATAGATTGTGGTATGTAATAGTGGTATATAGATGGTAGTTGGTGGTGTGTAATAGTGGTATATAGTTGGTGGTATGTAATAGTGGTATATAGATGGTGGTATGTAATAGTGGTATATAGATGTTAGGTGGTGGTGTGTAATAGTGGTATATAGATGTTAGGTGGTGGTGTGTAATAGTGGTATATAGATGTTAGGTGGTGGTGTGTAATAGTGGTATATAGATGTTAGGTGGTGGTGTGTAATAGTGGTATATAGATGGTGGTGTGTAATAGTGGTATATAGATGGTGGTGTGTAGTAGTGGTATATAGATGGTGGTGTGTAGTAGTGGTGTATAGATTGTGGTATGTAATAGTGGTATATAGATGGTAGTTGGTGGTGTGTAATAGTGGTATATAGTTGGTGGTATGTAATAGTGGTATATAGATGGTGGTATGTAATAGTGGTATATAGATGTTAGGTGGTGGTGTGTAATAGTGGTATATAGATGTTAGGTGGTGGTGTGTAATAGTGGTATATAGATGTTAGGTGGTGGTGTGTAATAGTGGTATATAGATGTTAGGTGGTGGTGTGTAATAGTGGTATTTAGATGGTGGTGTGTAGTAGTGGTATATAGATGGTGGTGTGTAATAGTGGTCTATAGATGGTGGTGTGTAGTGGTGGTATATAGATGGTGGTGTGTAATAGTGGTTTATAGATGGTGGTGTGTAGTAGTGGTATATAGATGGTGGTGTGTAGTAGTGGTACATAGATGGTGGTGTGTAATAGTGGTATATAGATGGTGGTGTGTAATAGTGGTTTATAGATGGTGGTGTGTAGTAGTGGTATATAGATGGTGGTATGTAATAGTGGTATATAGATGGTGGTGTGTAATAGTGGTCTATAGATGGTGGTGTGTAATAGTGGTATATAGATGTTAGTTGGTGGTGTGTAATAGTGGTTTATAGATGGTGGTGTGTAATAGTGGTGTATAGATTGTGGTATGTAATAGTCGTATATAGATGTTAGTTGGTGGTGTGTAATAGTGGTATATAGATGGTGGTGTGTAATAGTGGTATATAGATGGTGGTATGTAATAGTGGTGTATAGATGGTGGTGTGTAATAGTGGTATATAGATGTTAGTTGGTGGTGTGTAATAGTGGTTTATAGATGGTGGTGTGTAATAGTGGTATATAGATGGTGGTGTGTAATAGTGGTATATAGATGGTAGTTGGTGGTGTGTAATAGTGGTATATAGATGATGGTATGTAATAGTGGTATATAGATGGTGGTGTGTAATAGTGGTATATAGTTGGTGGTGTGTAATAGTGGTCTATAGATGGTGGTGTGTAATAGTGGTATATAGATGGTGGTGTGTAATAGTGGTTTATAGATGGTGGTGTGTAGTAGTGGTATATAGATGGTGGTATGTAATAGTGGTATATAGATGGTGGTGTGTAATAGTGGTTTATAGATGGTGGTGTGTAGTAGTGGTATATAGATGGTGGTGTGTAATAGTGGTATATAGATGGTGGTGTGTAATAGTGGTTTATAGATGGTGGTGTGTAGTAGTGGTATATAGATGGTGGTATGTAATAGTGGTATATAGATGGTGGTATGTAATAGTGGTATATAGATGGTAGTTGGTGGTGTGTAATAGTGGTATATAGATGGTGGTATGTAATAGTGGTATATAGATTGGGGTATGTAATAGTCGTATATAGATGTTAGCTGGTGGTGTGTAATAGTGGTATATAGATGGTGGTGTGTAGTAGTGGTATATAGATGGTGGTGTGTAGTAGTGGTATATAGATGGTGGTGTGTAATAGTGGTATATAGATGGTGGTGTGTAATAGTGGTATATAGATGGTGGTGTCTAGTAGTGGTATATAGATGGTGGTGTGTAATAGTGGTATATAGATGGTGGTGTGTAATAGTGGTATATAGATGGTGGTGTCTAGTAGTGGTATATAGATGGTTGTGTGTAGTAGTGGTATATAGATGGTGGTGTGTAATAGTGGTATATAGATGGTGGTATGTAGTAGTGGTATATAGATGGTGGTGTGTAATAGTGGTATATAGATGGTGGTGTGTAATAGTGGTATATAGATGGTGGTGTGTAATAGTGGTATATAGTTGGTGGTGTGTAATAGTGGTATATAGATGGTGGTGTGTAATAGTGGTATATAGATGGTAGTTGGTGGTATGTAATAGTGGTATATAGATGGTGGTGTGTAATAGTGGTATATAGTTGGTGGTATGTAGTAGTGGTATATAGATGGTGGTGTGTAATAGTGGTATATAGATGGTGGTGTGTAATAGTGGTACATAGATGTTAGTTGGTGGTGTGTAATAGTGGTATATAGATGGTGGTGTGTAATAGTGGTCTATAGATGGTGGTATGTAATAGTGGTATATAGATGGTGGTATGTAGTAGTGGTATATAGATGGTGGTGTGTAATAGTGGTCTATAGATGGTGGTATGTAATAGTGGTATATAGATGGTGGTATGTAGTAGTGGTATATAGATGGTGGTGTGTAATAGTGGTATATAGATGGTGGTGTGTAATAGTGGTATATAGTTGGTGGTGTGTAATAGTGGTATATAGATGGTGGTATGTAGTAGTGGTATATAGATGGTGGTGTGTAATAGTGGTATATAGATGGTGGTGTGTAGTAGTGGTGTATAGATTGTGGTATGTAATAGTGGTATATAGATGGTGGTGTGTAGTAGTGGTATATAGATGGTGGTGTGTAGTAGTGGTGTATAGATTGTGGTATGTAATAGTGGTATATAGATGGTAGTTGGTGGTGTGTAATAGTGGTATATAGTTGGTGGTATGTAATAGTGGTATATAGATGGTGGTATGTAATAGTGGTATATAGATGTTAGGTGGTGGTGTGTAATAGTGGTATATAGATGTTAGGTGGTGGTGTGTAATAGTGGTATATAGATGTTAGGTGGTGGTGTGTAATAGTGGTATATAGATGTTAGGTGGTGGTGTGTAATAGTGGTATATAGATGGTGGTGTGTAATAGTGGTGTATAGATGGTGGTGTGTAGTAGTGGTATATAGATGGTGGTGTGTAATAGTGGTATATAGATGGTGGTGTGTAGTAGTGGTATATAGATGGTGGTGTGTAGTAGTGGTGTATAGATTGTGGTATGTAATAGTGGTATATAGATGGTAGTTGGTGGTGTGTAATAGTGGTATATAGTTGGTGGTATGTAATAGTGGTATATAGATGGTGGTATGTAATAGTGGTATATAGATGTTAGGTGGTGGTGTGTAATAGTGGTATATAGATGTTAGGTGGTGGTGTGTAATAGTGGTATATAGATGTTAGGTGGTGGTGTGTAATAGTGGTATATAGATGTTAGGTGGTGGTGTGTAATAGTGGTATATAGATCTTAGGTGGTGGTATGTAATAGTGGTATTTAGATGGTGGTATGTAGTAGTGGTATATAGATGGTGGTGTGTAATAGTGGTATATAGATGGTGGTGTGTAATAGTGGTACATAGATGTTAGTTGGTGGTGTGTAATAGTGGTATATAGATGGTGGTGTGTAATAGTGGTATATAGATGGTGGTGTGTAGTAGTGGTATATAGATGGTGGTGTGTAATAGTGGTATATAGATCTTAGGTGGTGGTATGTAATAGTGGTATTTAGATGGTGGTATGTAATAGTGGTATATAGATGGTGGTGTGTAATAGTGGTATATAGATGGTGGTGTGTAATAGTGGTATATAGATGGTGGTGTGTAGTAGTGGTATATAGATGGTGGTGTGTAATAGTGGTATATAGATGGTGGTGTGTAGTAGTGGTATATAGATGGTGGTGTGTAATAGTGGTGTATAGATTGTGGTATGTAATAGTGGTATATAGATGGTGGTGTGTAATAGTGGTATATAGATGGTGGTGTGTAGTAGTGGTGTATAGATTGTGGTATGTAATAGTGGTATATAGATGGTAGTTGGTGGTGTGTAATAGTGGTATATAGTTGGTGGTATGTAATAGTGGTATATAGATGGTGGTATGTAATAGTGGTATATAGATGTTAGGTGGTGGTGTGTAATAGTGGTATATAGATGTTAGGTGGTGGTGTGTAATAGTGGTATATAGATCTTAGGTGGTGGTATGTAATAGTGGTATTTAGATGTTACTTGGGGGTATGTCACAAAATGTAATGTGATTGACCATACACTACCATACAGTAGGTGGTGGCATGCACAAACTAAATGTGAGGATGCCATGATACCAAAGAAGAAGAAGGAATTCCAAGTCGCCCTGACTTTCCGACCTGAAGATCACGATTTGATGGTGTTTTAATCTGAGTTCCCATGTGTCTTGAAAGCACCAACAGAGCTGGGGGGAAGCGACGACGTTAGCCTCGTATGCTACACATTTGGTTTAATGGGCTACAGGCGGGTTTGACTAGATGGGATAAATGCCGTATTCAAAACAACTGGGAACTAATAAACCTCCGACTTCAGTGCGTTCAAGACAAATGGGAACGCGAACAAAGACGAGCTCCGACTGGGATTTTTTTTTGGAACAATCATCCAACTCGGGCCTCTTTCTAGAGCTCCAACGTTCCGACCTGAAGATCACAGACGTCATGATTTGAGCTCATATTTTTCCAAGTTCCCAGTTGTCTTGAAAGCACCAACAGCTTTTGTCAGATTTGACTTTTCATAGCAGATTAGGGGAATTAACATAGCAGGTTAAGATAATTAGAATAAGTTTAGGAAAAGGGTTCGTTAAAAAAACTTTTGATATTAAGTTGAGAAAGCTGTCGGGTATCCTTCTAACCATCACCATTACAGGCCAAATGTTTGTTTCTTGTGGACAGTAGCCTAGCTACTCGATCCATTTCAGCTCATTTTTTACCAACTCAGAGCGGTTTGCCTACATTTCTGTGCAATGAACACTCCAATCGAACTTAGACCACTCAAAAGAGCCCCCGCCCGAAAAGTTCACAAACTTAACTTAGACCAAGCTACAAAAGTGGCGCCCAGCAGGCCGGATTCCAAATGTAAGTTATTGTCCGGACATTCCGTCCCCTTTTACCGTCAGTCCTCAATTGATTACATCCGTTCAACTGATTAAAATGACTATTCTCTCGACCTATTGATTTCTCTAGTGTGTGTTAAAAGGAAACCCATCAATCATTAATCAGGTGGTGTACTTAAAAGGGATTTGTTTGTGAGACTGTCTTTGCTCAAATTTCACTCCCTTCCCCCATGCTGGTAGACCTCTAGGAGAGTCTAGGCCTAGTTCTTCACCCTACGGTAGTCTAGGCCTATCTTTAGACTTTGGTCAATGTTGCATTTCCCTTTTTCAGTCTAAAGTGAAATAAATGTTTATGTTTGAGTATGTCAGGACTGCTGTTAGCTAGCGGTTTAGGTCAGGAAGTCCGGCTGTTTGACTCATATTAAGTGGGCCTATATTAGTTTTTATGTTTGAATATTTTATTTTTTACCAAAACATGTTTAAATGGTGCCGAGTTTCAAAAGTTATATCAGAAACAACAGAACCAGGGAAATTATGAGGGAAAGCAGCCCAGATATCACAGATCATGAGACTACGCCTACCTACAAGGTCTTATTTTTGACACAATAAGAAAAAAGAGAAACCCAAAGAAAAAATAGCTTGAATCAGAATTTCAGCCCAATGAAACTAGAATACAGAACACAAACTACAGGCTTTGAATCCTATTCAGATTTTAACCAGTTAATCCCCTTGGAAATAGTCTTTACTTTAACACCAGCAGGTGGTGCTGCCCAGTCCCTGCCACTGTGGAACTACATCTGGAGTCTATGGAGAAAGCCTCTGAGCAGGAGTGCTGATCTAGGACCTGTCCATGTCTGGAAAAAGCCTCTGAGCAGGAGTGCTGGTCTAGGATCTATCCATGTAATCTTATTCATTATGATCAGAAAAGGAATACAAATCCAAGATCAGTAGGCTACAGATTTTTTTAATTTAACCTTTATTTAACTGGGCATGTCAGTTAAGAACAAATTCTTATTTACAATGACGGCCTAGTCCGGCCAAACCCTAACCCGGACAACGCTGGGCCAATTGTGCTCCGCCCTAATGGAATTCCCAATCATGGCCGGTTGTGATACAGCCTGGAATCAAACCAAGGTCTGTAGTGACACCTCTAGCACCGAGATGCAGTGCTTTAGACAGCTGCGCCCACTCGGGAGCCATACTCTGAGACGCATTGTGAATACAGGCTCTGATGGTGGAGGTCAAAGGTCCAGTATGTAGTTCTAACTTTTTAAGACATTGTTTAGACTATATTAATACATGTTACAAACATTTAGTTTCAAGGCGTACTTGAGTTTTTGAATTCGCCAGACATAAATGTAAATGTCTATATAAAGTTTGTTACCAACAGCTGAATCTGGTCATTTTCTCACTGAACTACAGTTAAAATATGGCATTACAGCTTCCTCTGCTGGCCAAATCACAATCCTAGCACAGCAAAGTATTTTCTTAATCAAATCAACTCACACAATAGTCTATAATTGGTCCATGTTATTCCTGGTAATTCCAGGACTCCCATAGGATAATTCAGGGCAGAGGTAAGACAAGGTTGGCAGGCTACATATCATCACCTCTCTAACCGGCTTTATTTATTTTCCTCTCCTCCATTTCATCAACAACACCAAAACAATAACAACGGGAGGGCGAACAGGGACTCTGTTTCCCCTAATGCGGATTTGATCTTCAAGCTCAGCGGGCTAACACAGTCATGTGGCGAATGGAAGACCGTGGTTCCAATGTAATGTCATGTAAATGGTATTTCTGTCTCAACTGTGGATGTGTTTGATGACTATCTAATGAATCTGTAGGCCTTCCGCCCATAGGGCTTGTGTACCAGGTGAGAGGAAATATGTTGATAGACTGGTCCCATGGTAACAGCAGAGATGGTAGAGAAGGGAAACATCTCATAGGCGTGAGCTCAGACGAGAGCGGGAACGCCCACTTACACAGACAGGAACCTTGAACATTTTTGCCAATCGTAAACATCTTAATTATCCACCATGTTGTTTTTCAGTGCGTATTTGTTGTCTCAACCCTGATCCTAACCCTAGCTTATTGTCCACACACCGGCTCAACCCTAACCCTAACCCTACTGCTA